>JAVRXN010000006.1:38224665-38604665 GCA_033556935.1 Timema podura | reverse complement strand
GTTTGGACAAATAAAAATATCAAGATTGGGTCCACAACGGTCAACACTTATTATTAAAATTTCGACTTCCGTTAAAAAAAAATTGAAATTTTATTAGTGGTTGCACATCTTCAGGTCATCGAATTACTACCTCATTTAGAAATTTTTTCTAATAAAAAACGTAAATATTGACTATTAATTTTAAAATGATAGAGATAAATCATTGCTATACAAACATTTTCCTTAAGAGGATAAAGGAAAAAGATCATCAACTTTTTGAGAGAATTAATTATTTGCTTACTTTATGGCATTAAAGAATTATTGCACTAAAGCTTAAGTAGTATCTCTGCACAACTAAAGCTCCTAAAATTGTACTATTATATTTGCCAATATCTCAGAAATTTTTGTTTTATAAAAATATATATTTATAATAAAAGTTTTTTTAGTAGTACTATAATTTTGAAATTATAAGTTATTTAGTATCTCAAATAGTTGCGTAGATTTGGAAATTTCCGCTTCAGTAAAGTATTCTAAAATTCATTTTCATGGAAAAATTAAAATAGCCATTTTATTTGTATCTGAATAAACGCTTTGACACGAGTTTTAATCAAAATAACTAGAAACGATTTTGAGAAAATAGACTTTTTCTCTTTTCGCTCTTTAGTGAATTACTCTTAATTTTAGGGTTAGACAGACACACAGACAGACGGCAGTGCTAAAACAATTTTTTAGGGAGTTCAGGGGCTCGTTAAACGTCGACATCCATTAACATCTTTGTGTAGATACATTTTACTGTCATAATACTTTACTTTTAGTGTTCGAAAAGTTTATATATATATATATTTGCGTATAGCTTGAAAATTATTGGTTTTATAAAAAATATGTTTCAAGTAAAAGATTTTTACTATAAATATACCTACATATTTGTAAAAATAAATAATTTAATATATCAAAGAGCTACGGAAATTTGATAAAAATTAGAATTTACACAACAAACCGGAACCCTTAAAGTCATTTTGACGAAACATTGAGCGTAGCCATTTTGTTCGTAATTTTTATCAATGCATATATATTAAATTTAATCAAAACCGTTAGAGCCGATCTTGATAAAATTGATTTTTCTCTTTTTGTCCCTAAGGAATCTACCCTTAATTTTAGGGTTAGATATCCAATTCCTAAAACAACCTCTCAGTAACCCTATGAAAACCCTTAATACCAAGTTTTAGCCCAACAGGTAAGATAGTTTAGGTTCTACTCAGAGGTACAGACATATAGGCAGACGGAATTGCAAAAACTACTTTTTCGAATTTGGGGGTCATGAAATTGACATTCATCAAAATTTCGAGTTTGATTGTTTTGTTAATCACAATACTTTTCTGCGAATACTAAAATAGCGAGAAAATAAATAAAAATAAAAATATATATATTACTGGCTCTATGCTAATGACATAAAAATAGTCTCTAGATATGCGATGCTACTTTTTAACACTCCCACTCGCCGTATATTTTCCCTACGTTCAATCTTTCAACATTTTTGGCAAATTTACTCTTGCTAATGGCTTCATCAGATGGTCCACCAAATGATCATCACTACATACGTATTACACTGTCACAACGTTTACTTCATTGGCCTCTCTGATGAAATGAAGCTGCACGTCAAAATACTTCATTCTGGCATTTTCTTCTGGGTTCCTAATTAGTTTGAGTGTCGATGTACAATATTGTAGGACTCACACATTCTTCACCCATTTCCTTGAGAAAATTATGGATCCAGTACGCTTCATGCGCTCCCTAACAACTTACAGCAACTTCAGTGGTTGACAGTGTTACTTTCTTTTGTCTCTGACTGCGCCAGGTAATTGGTCAACCGCTCATGATGAAGACGAAACCAGCCATTGACTGAAGTGTGTCCATACCAGCAAAATCGACATCTATATATCCAGTCAGTGATGTTGATGAATCGTAAACGTTTCCCATATATGGTGTTCCTTTCAGATACGTATCTCAAGACTCGCTTTGCTTCTGTCACATGTTCGGGGTTTGGATTAAAAAAAACCTAATTACAACGCTCACTTAATATGGGATGTTTGTCCTAGACACTATTGCTGCATGTAAGAATGGCACAACAACTTCACGATATGGAAAATCCACGAAAATTTGGTCTTCTGTCTTTATGAGCTTTACATTACATCGGCTGGTGAGCTTATTGGAATTACATCTGTCATTAAACTTGGTCAGAATATTCTTTATGTACATCTGCTGTCCAATACACATAGCATGATAACGGTGTGTCTCTACGCCCACGTAATACCGGTAGTTTCCTGTCGTCATCTCAAAGTTTTTTCTTGTGTTCTAGTAACTTCTGAATTGCTTCCCTGCATTTTGACAACACCAAGACATCGTCCATATAAAGCAACAGATATATATCATAGCCATTTACTTGTCCATGGAGCACGCATGGATCGACTGCACTTGACATTAAGTTTAATATCATGAGGCAGTCTGTAAATGATTTGTGCCAAGCTCTCGAAGCGTGTTTCAAAGCATATAGACTCTTCTTCAGTTGGCACACCAAGCCATGGTCTTTAACGTTGAAACTTCTCGGGTGTTTCATAAAAATGTCTTCTTCTGGTTCTCTATTTAAAAATATTGCCTTCACTTCAACCTGTGCGATCTCTAGGTCTCTATCTGCTGCGATGCACAGCATGATTCTTACAGATTAATATCTGACCACAGGAGAGAACACCTCTCTATAGTCAGTTCATTCTCACTGACTGAAACCTCTGACTACTAAACGAGTTTTTTCTTTCACTTCACCTAAGCCTGGCATATACTTTACTTTGTACACCCTCTTACAAGCCACAATATTTGTTCAGGTTGTCGTGGCACTAATTCCCAAGTTTCGTTCTTCTTCAGGACTTTAAGATCTTTAATGGCTTGATGCCATTTGCCCGTATCTTACAAACTTATTGCCTCTTTGTAGGTGTTGACTTCTTCAATTTTTCCACAAAAATCATGTGACTCATACCAGTCTGGCTGATACCCACATGGTCGCAGACTATATGCTTCTATGTTTCGTTGATTTTCTGCGGTTTTCAAAAAATCTTTGGAAAACGATGGACTTTGAACTTCAGCATGTATTTCCACCTATGGACTTTCGATGACCTGTGGCAATTGATTTTTCACAACTTTAATGTCCTCTTCATTGTCTTCAACCTTTTCAAATCTGACCACAGAGATATGTTAACCTTCCGACAGCTTGGATGCGATGTCATCTTCATTAAAAATATGTCACAGCTTAAAATAACTTTCCTTCTTACTGGGTTGTACAGTCTGAAGTTCTTCGTTGTGGAGTCATACCCCACAAGGTAAGATTTAGTTGCTCTTGCATATCATTTACTCCTTCTGAGCTCTTTTGGCACATAAACACACTGTAACAAGATTAGTGTTGGACAGTGGGATCGGTGCACTTTTAGTTGTCTACACTACTGTGCCCCCTATTCTCTCTATCTCACTCCTTATTTAGCAGGTATGCAGTGGCTGTCTCACTTGGCTGGGGGATTAGAGGGAGGGAGAGGAAAAGGCACACGTCTGCAAGATAGCCCAGCATTCAAGAAATAGAGATTTCCAGACCCTTAGCTGTGATCCTATATACACACGGTCGGCGGTAGCAACGGGGCCCCATTCCAAGTTGTAGATAGCGAAGTTAATGGACTGGCGTGTCCAAGAGTGGGCTAGCGTGCCCAAGTGTGTCAATGTGTCCATGGGTGGGTCGGCGAGCCTAGGGTTCGTGTATCACGGGTCATCGCAATGTGTCGTGTACAGGTACCAGCGGCGAGTTATGTTTTGAACTGTAGCGTAAGTGCGTATAACCCGAACGAGTAGTAAGACGCGGTGCTAGTAATAATAATATTTCCTGAAACTTATTTCTTTGACTGTACCTACCAATAACACAGACTAGCCTAGCCGAACAAGGAAGGATTGGGATACTAAAATGATTTTTTTTTGCACCGCGTCTTACTACCTGAGTGCTGAGTTGTGACATGTATTTTGTCTGTTTTTCCTTCCTCTAGTAATTTGGCACTTGGATAATATTTTACTGTGTTGGTTTTGTTCTTCAACTCAAAGTGTCAAAGGAACTCATATCTTGGTACATCAAAACACTTCTTGATTTTAAACCTATTGTTTATATGAATATTACGATTAACTTCATGAATGTATAAAAATATTATGAGTCTCACTTTTGTTACTGGTTGTAAATTGAACATTAAACAGTGTAAAGGATAAGGGTTGAAAATATATCTAATGTCACATGACATGCATTTCTTGAGGTATTTTCTAAAAAAAAAAAAAATTACTTTTGCGTGTTTATTGAACATGGCTAAGTTCAACCCTAAAACGAAACGTGTATCAAGCCCAAGGAAACGAAACAAAAAGTTGAAATCGAGCAAGAATCGATATAAACTTAAAACTATGAAAGATTTGATCTACGTTGTTTCCAGGTACGTAATAAACTCATAACAAACGTAGGAGATATATATGTGGCATATATATATATATATTATTTACTAAAGACATAGTAGCTTCCTACTGGTTGGAGTTGGTAAGGAACTTTATCATACATTTAAATTCACCACAAAGAGTTTTGGTTTGAATTACGGCTTTCTTAAATAATTACTAATGAATATCAATCAACACACAAGCTGCAAATAATTTAAAATATGGGAATGTCCGTATGGTGGAGAATACAATTAAGTAATTTAAATTTGTAGAAAAATGGCACCTAGGCACTAGGATAAAATTAATTCCATGAGTTTAACGCGTCAATGTTCTAGCACTGAGCTATCCAGGATTCGTACCACGCTCATGATCTCATATCCACCCGCACTGACGATATAAAAGTGTAGTCAGTTTAGTCAGTTCAGACTATAACTTAGGTAAATATTATAGTATAGGCCTTTATCAAAGGTACAGCTGTAGATCACATTATTTGACGTATGAATAAGTGAACTAATTTCTAGTGACTTTTATACGTATCAAATAATTATATTCTTATTAAAATCAGTGTCTAAATCATAAATTCAACTTACCCACTAAAAATATTAGTTTGAATCACAGATTCCACTGGGAACCCACTACTGTTTGTTGTTCCGGGTCCTGGTTACCTGTAGTTAGTAATATTTGATGTTCCGGGTCCTGGTTACCTGTAGTTAATAATATTTGATGTTCCGGGGCCTGGTTACCTGTAGTTAATAATATTTGATGTTCCGGGGCCTGGTTACCTGTAGTTAATAATATTTGATGTTCCGGGGCCTGGTTACCTGTAGTTAATAATATTTGATGTTCCGGGGCCTGGTTACCTGTAGTTAATAATATTTGATGTCCAGGGGCTTTGTTACCAGTGGTTCATAATATTCTATTGTTCTATTTTCCGACGCCTTGTTCCACCGGTTCATATTCTGCTATTGTTTGATGTACCGGGACCTGGCTACCACTGGTTCATAATCTGCTATTGTTTGGTGCCTGGTTATCAGTGACTCATAATCCGATATTTTTAGATATTACGGGAGCCAGGCTACCATAGGTCAGATCGTGATGTGAAGAGAAAACAGGTGAAGTCATCTGGCTCCTCGTTTTCGTTCGCTACTGCGCACGACTTCATCTGGGTGAGGAGTGCAGCTATTTCTCAAGCGTAAAGGCTCGGAGATTATCGTGTGGTACATTCTTATTCGTTGCCTATTATCATCATAGTACCTACTACAAATGACAAAGTAAGACTCACTCTTGTTAAGCTAAACAATTAGTGGAGAAATAATATGTGCATACAGGCTTACCAATTTAAAATCAAGTTGTAATACTGGCAACAAAATACATATTTACTACCGCTAAAAAGGGTAAATAAGTAAATCACAGTAATAATTATGTATATTTTAATTTTAACTTTTATTTTACTTATAATCTTGATATATTATACAATCAATGGATAATATCATTTTTGCATAAAGTAATTTAAAATTAAGTTGTATACTGGCAACAAAAATACATTTTTTCTACCACTATAGATGGTAATAAAGTGGTGTAAAATAATATTTACATATGTTTTCATTTTAACATTTCTTATATTATATATATATATCTTACATTTTTAAACATATTTATATGTACAAATTACTTCCAAATACATTTACATATTATTGCCAGCAGCTTATAATAACAGTATAATACTTAGAGGAAAACTATTTTTATTTTAACATCAAACTTTTTTCAATTAATTAGTCACTTATAAATTACATTATTAATTTGGATATTTATTTAAATTTCTTTAAAATCTTCCTCTTAACTTCATTTCCACAGCTAGACAACTGTTTAATGAAGGTCTTTATACGAATATGAGTTCGTGTCTTCACAAATAAGTGAATCATCAGTGACAGTGACAGTGATCTCGTGGTATCTCATTTGTCATTTCAATCACAGCTTCAGTTACAGTTTTTAAAATATTATCTTCTTTACTGAAGAAATCACCATGAATTTGAATGAATATCTGTTCTGCCAACTGTATAGCTTTAAATAATTTATAGCTCGGTTCTCGCAATCCCCCTTTCGAAATAGTGTTTATCCAATAATTCGCACTTGTTTCTTCACAAGACAAACCTAGGTCTGGATATTTTGACCTGTATTTATGGGCCACAAACCCTGCCACGTATCTCAGTCTCTCTAATGATACTACATTATTGTCTTGTAATAAATCATCACCTACTTCAATTCCATTGATTTTCTCTTCCTTTACTGAGCTATCTTCATGTTCACACTCAATTATCTTATTAATACCTTTCAGTATTTTAGCTGTTGTACATTTCTCAATTTATTTTTCGATTCACTTTCTTTTTGTAGATCTTTTGTAAATATGTTAGAAACACATTCTTCGTCATTGTTTCCATCTGTATTTTGATTTCTTCTGAACACTGAAGAGGAATGTTTCCCAAGAATATACCTGTAGTGACACGATAGTTTAATATTGACTTGTAATTTAGTACTGTTTATTTAATTTGAGTGTTTAGTAGTGGATGTGCTTCCAAAACAACTATATATTTTTACTATTATTATGTTATCTGTATTTTTGTGCATGTGTGCTATCTGATAGCTAGTGCGGCTGAACGGTACTTTTCACTATAATAAGCTATTTGTGACGGTATTTATTTACTTAGCGCTATGGCTGGTTCAACTTTGTTTCCGTCCAAATTTAGCGGTGATACGGATGATTCGTTTGAAGACTTGGCCGCAGCTAACGGGTGGAAGGAGGAATCTCGTCCTTTGTTTCTGGGACTATCTCTTACTGGGTCAGTGCAAAGCGTCTACCGCTCTCTTACAGATAAAGACAGAAAAGATTTTGATAAAGTGTGTTCTGAGTTGAAGATTGTTTTCAAAAAACCATTGTTGCCAGATTTAAAGAAAGCGGCGTTTATTTCACGTTACCGCAAGACAAATGAACATTTAACAACACTCGCAATTGACCTGCAGCGCTTAGCAATGGAAGCGTACCCGCAGTTTAATCCAGAATCTCTGGATGAACTAGTCCGTGACCGGCTAATTCATTGTATAGAAGACAGTGACATTCGCGTAGCATTGCGCCGGGATCCCGCCAAAACAGTTATAGATCTTGTAAGTCGCGGGGAAATGCTGGAGGCAGTGTCAGAAATTGAGCGTGCTGTGCCAGTTGAACGTGTAGTTGCCGCCACTATTCCTGTAGCAGAGTCAAATATAACACCTGTTTTATTGCAGCAGTCGATTCAAGAGGCAGTGGCGGGAGCACTTCGTATGGTTTTAGAAGATAGAAGACCTCATGCTACGTCTCTTGTGAGTCACCAAAAACAGCTTGATTCTGCGCGTCAAGTATTTAAGTGCTGTTACTGCAAATACCGTGGCCATCGAGAGGACGAGTGCCGAGAAAAGAAACGTGACTCTCGGGATGGAGTTACACGGGATCAATCGGGACCACGTTGCTTTCGATGTGGAGAAAGAGGACACGTACGGCGGGAAGTGTGGCAACATTTTCGGGAAACTCGCAAGCGCCAATGTAGATTGTTTTCGCCTACCTGCATCGGCTTCCCATCAGGCACTTGAAATTTCTACAGTAAATAATCCAGTTGCGATTTACGCGTCTGGAGCTATTCGCTCCATTAAACTGGATTTCCTAATTGATTCTGCAGCTACAGAATGCATAATACGAGAAGACTTGTGGGAACTCGTCAAGAGACCAGAGGATCAACTTATCTCATCAACGATCTCAATACATGATGTAAGTGGACGTCAGTTATCTGTTTTAGGCCGGGTAGCCCTACCCGTCATACTCGGTAATACTACGTACACACAAACATTTTTTGTAATTATAGATATTTCCCAGTCTGCTCTATTAGTATTGTCATTCATATTGGCACATAAGTGCGATATAATTACTTCTCAGGACGTCCTCAATATCGGTGGAGTTAAAGTTCCATGCCATTATTTTAAGTATCCAAACCCCAAGAAATCCCTATTTCAAACACACGAGTCACATGTTAATCTTGCGGAAACTGTCACCGTGCCTGCCAGAAGTGAACTGTTTTTACCACATGGTGGAATAGTGGCTTCTGAATTTGAAGAGTTGGAAGGTTTCTTGGAGCCCAACCTGCAAGTAGCGGCCAAATACGGCATTCTTTCTGCCTGTATTTTGGTCACGGCTCGAAAGAATAGGGTACCTTTACGACTCCTAAATACATCACCAGAACCTATTGTGTTGTATAAGGGGACATGAATGAGCCACTTCCGCCCCCTACCTGATGTAGAAAAATCTTCTCCCGTGTGCTTCTCTCTCACTTCACAAACCAAACATCGTCAAGGAGCTGTATTGTTCAACCTTACCCAAGCTAGGTGTTCTGAGGTTAGGCGTGTAGAGACAATAGCACTATTTTTTTTTTTTTTAGCACCGCGTCTTACTACCCGTTCGGGTTATACGCTTAAGTACTAATTACTCTAATGGATTAGGATTTGGGAAGGTTGAATTTAGAGGAAGTGAACCCGCATTTGCGTGGAGGGAGAGTGGAAAACCATTTAGGAAAAACCACCCCCAGTTCACCCGACCGAGATTCGAACCTCGATCTCCCCGTCCTCGGCGGTCGAGCTTAACACGACAAGCGCGTTAGCCAACTACGCCACCGAGGCGGGTAATAGCACTATTAAATGAGTTTGCGGATATTGTAGCACAAGATGATTCTGAGTGTGGTCGTACAAACCTAACATATCATAGAATTGAAACGGGTGAGGCAAGACCAGCAAAACAACATCCGAGTTGCGTTGCGTATAAATACCGGGAATATATTCGTAAGGACATCAGTGACATGGAGAAACAAGGTAAGGTGAGTCCCTCTACCTCACCATGGGCATTACCTATAGTCCTTACAGCAAAGAAAGATGGTGGCGTTCGTTTCTGTTGTGACTACCGAAAACTTAACGAACTGACTGTGAAGGATGCCTATCCATTGCCACGTATGGACGACATACTTGAGGGTTTGTCAGGAGCAACACTGTTCTCATATCTCGACATGGCAGCCGCCTATCATCAAGTCGAGATAGCACCAGAAGATCGTCCCAAAACAGCATTTGTTACAGCAGATGGCCTCTACGAATTTAACGTAATGAGCTATGGCCTCTGTAATGCACCAGCTACCTTCCAACGCCTCATGGACTTGGTGTTAACAGGTATAAAGTGGAAAACCTGCATGGCGTACCTAGATGATGTGGTAATATGGAGTCAGGATGAGAAACAACACGTAGAACGTTTGCGTCAAGTTTTTACACGAATACGCGATGCTGGCCTTAAAATCAAGCCTAGGAAATTCCAAATTATGCGGGATCAGATTACTTTCCTGGGACACAGAGTATCAGCGCAAGGGATCGCTACATTAGAAGATAAAGTAAATAAGGTTCAATCTTGGCCCATCCCCATAACTGCGGAAGAAGTGAACTCTTTCCTGCAAACAGCCGGATACTATCGCCGCTACATCCGCAACTTTGCAATGAGTGCTGCACCTCGGCAGTGACTCACTCACAAAGGAGTACCATTTGTGTTCGATACAACTTGAGAAACAGCCTTTGAGGAGCTAAAAATAAGATTAGTGACCACCCCCATTTTAGGGTTTCCCCGTCCGGAGTGTGAATGGCTAGTGGATTGTGATGCAAGCACTGTTGGAATCGGGGAAGTACTTAGCCAGACTCAATATGGCGAAGAAAAAGTAATTTCTTATTGGAGCCGCCCTCTTACTAAGACAGAGAGGCAGTATTGCGCGACACGTAGAGAACTATTAGCTCTGGGTGACTGTCTCCACTTCTTTCGTTGCTACCTTGAAGGAAGTGAGGTAGTGTGTGTGCGCACAGACCATAGAGCACTAGTCTGGCTCCACAATTTCAAAGAGCCTGAAGGGCAAGTAGCTCGGTGGCTGGAACGTCTATCGCGATTCAACTATATGGTAGAACATCGCCCAGGTGTGAAACATGGTAATGCTGACGGACTTTCAAAAATGCCTTGTCGCCAGTGCCAACATGTGGATGAAAATTCCGATGTAATGCCAGGACCAAGCTCCCTCAACCCAGAAGCACAGTCGTGGAAGCCCTGCAGACAACTACAGAGTGGGGGCGCTCAAAACTAACAACCCCCATTTCTTCCCAAGATGCAAAAGTCACACCTATAGTTTCAGCCGCGCCTCTGTGGAAGCCTGCTGTGTCACCTGATGAGTTACGTCAGTTACAGTTAGAAGATATAGCGATCTGTTCTGTTATAAAGTGGAAAGAGGCTAACAATAGCCCACCCCATGAGGATGCCGTGGCACTTGGAAGAACCACCACGAGTTTGTGGGCCCATTGGGACCAACTAGAACTTAAGCAAGGTGTTCTTTATCGACGTTTTGAAGAAGTTGGAAATACCCATAGACTTCAGCTGATTGTCCCACGAGTGCTGAAAACAGAAATCTTACGAAGTCTTCATGACACACCCACTGGAGATCACTTAGGTATTCACAAGACAGTCGAAAAGGTCCGCTCGCGGTTCTATTGGCCGGATCTCCGTTAAGACACCACAGCGTGGGTCCAGCAATGTCCTGATTGTACGGCTAGGAAAACTCAAATAATAGCTAAGGCACCACTACAGAAGTTTAGGGTTGGTGAACCACTGAAACGGGTTGCCGTTGATATATTAGGCCCCTTTCCAAGGACTAAGCGGGAAAAGAAAGTAATTATGATTGTATCAGATTACTTTACTCGTTGGGTGGAAGCGTATGCCCTGCCAAACCAGAAGGCAGTCACAGTTGCAAGAGTCCTGGTGGATGAATTCATCAGCAGGTTTGGTGTCCCTACTGAACTTCACACCGACCAAGGCAGAAATTTCGACGGGACAGTAATCAGACACTTGTGCGATCTATTACAAATTGCGAAGACGCGAACAACAGCTTACCACCCAATGTCAGATGGCTTAGTGGAACGATTCAATCGTATGTTACTGGACATGATGTTTCAATGGGTAAATGAAAACCAAAATGACTGGGACGTAAAGTTATCTCAGCTAATGATGGCATAACGTACGAGTGTACATGAAACCACTAAGCACACCCCTTTTGAGGTTATGTTTGGAAGACAAGCTCGTTTACCAATCGATATAGTGTACGGAAGACCAACGGAGCAAGTGGAGGAAGAAGTTACACCCAGTTCGTATACATTGGATCTCCGTAATCGCTTAGAATCTGCATATGAACAAGTCCGAAAAAATCTTAAAGTGGGACAGGAAAGACAAAAAGACGTATATGATCGCCGATGCTCTGGGAAAGTATATGAAGTAGGTGACAAAGTGTGGTTATACACACCAGCAATAAGGGAAGGCTTGACTCCTAAGTTGCACAAACCATGGCAGGGTCCTTACGTTGTCAGGAAAAGATTATCGGATGTGACGTACCGTATTCAATACACACTAAACCCAAGAAAACGCCCTGTGGTTCACTTCAATAGGCTTAAACCATACTCATCCCGAGATCCAACGCGAGAAGAGGTTGGGCCGTCATCGGTTGGTCAGAATAAAGGTGAAGGTACAAGGCTGGTGACGACAGATGACACTTCTTTGAAATCTCAAGCAACTGGCATCAATCCCACGAGTGAACCCTGGCAGCTGGTGGAAATTCCACAGGCTCTTCACAATAATGCAGTGGACGTTAACACAGATGAAGAAGTACGTCGATACCCGGCCCGGAACAGAGCACAGACAATTCCATTTCAAGCTGGTTTTGGTTGAATAAAGAAAAGTGTAAATAAACATCTGTAATTTGTAAGGTTGTTTTGTTTTGTAAATATGTATATATGTTGTATCTATAAGCTATTGTGTTTTAAAATTAAATTGTGAGTTTTGAATAAGGGAGGGAATAGTGTAGTGACAAGTGCTGACTGCTAACAAGCAGGTAGGGGGGGAACGTTATAACGGGACAATACTCCCTCCCCTAGTGTTCAGCAGGACAGAAGGGTTGGTGGTACATTCCAGCAGACAAGTAGTGTGAGCTCTGACCTTGGAGCGGTGACTAGGCCGGTACTGTATGTCTTGTACGTGAATGTGGAATAAAGTAATATTACATACCATTTTAATCTATATTTAAAATCAAGTGGGGTTGGTTGATCGTTGGTATATCCTATTCCTCTTATATAAGAAAAATAATTTTCAAGTACATCTTGATTAATTTTGTCCGTAATTATACAACGCCAAATTTGGCCTTCAAATATTGAAAATAAATTTCTTAAAGAATTATTTGTAACTTGGATTCCTAATTGAACAGGCATTTCACTTCAGTGCCCCGTGACTCTTACTGATTTTATAAACGCGTTAATCTCTGATATAATTCGGTCTCGCTCAATTTTGTCAAGTCCATATGCAAGTCTGGTTTTGTCTGGGTTGTGAGGATATTTGGAATTTAGAATATCAAACCAGTCGTTAAATAGTTTAACAAAGTGAGCAACTATTTTTCAATCTTCATTTAGTAAACATTTTTCCTCCTAGAAAGTTAAGTACTTTGCTTGTTGTGTTTGATAGGAGCTGTGTGGTAGTCTTTAATATTTCCTCTGGGTTTTGGAAACATCTAAATGTTGTTGAGTTATTTTGAGTGCCATTATAAGATCATTTTGAGACATATCCAACAGGTCTTGTATGCATGTCTTCTGAATCTTTCCTCCTGAAGTGGTAGTAAATCCTTGATCTATAAAGTTATTCCTGGAAAGGTTCAAAAAGTGAGGGGGCGTATCTGCAAACATAAAAACTTATCTTGAATCATCATGGGGATTGTCGAAAGAATATTTTGTTGCTCACGTTCCGAGTTCTTTCCAGACACTTCTGTTAGATCCTCCCATGTCACTTGTTACAGGAAAAACAGGATAATAATAATATATACTAGTTGTATGATTATTGTCTTAGCAAGTTTGCTGTTATTTGAGTATCGAAATAAAAAAAAATGGATTGCTTCCACTTGCCAACTATACCCCAAGCCATAACAACCTGAACTGTTGAATTTGGACCTAGAACAGTTTCTTGTCAAAGCAGAGTAGGTTGGAAACTTGCATTTCATCATAAGATAATGTTGTTAGCGCCCATGCTCCTAAGAAAAATCGCTGCTGCTATATCTTCACCAGACCAATGATTTTTTTTCTTGCTTAGGATAATTCGTATTTGACCATGAGTACAATATCTTGAGAGAATTTCTCTAACCTTTTCATCGGCAGTTTCATTAATTTGGCTTTTAACCTCCATTCATTTGTCCACTAACATTTGCTTTTCTTTTCTCAATTCTTTGTTAGACATTAAGAAATCTCCTGCTGCGGTATTCAAACGAGAATTTTCTTCTTCGAGCTCTTTTATTTTTTTAGTGATTTTTATAATAATATCTTCGGAAATTTCAATTTGCTAGCTGAAAATTTTGTCCTGACTTTAGTCACATTTAATTGTTCAGCTACGTGTATTCTTATATGCATTACAGATAATAATACAAGGAAATAGTTATGAAAATTTAAATTATATTTTTCACTAAAACCCATAGAATACAGATTTGTAATGTGTTCCAGAATATTTGGGTTCGTGTCCTGGGGAGATAGCTTTAAGTCTATTTAAAATTAAGATTTACGTATTTTTATAGGCCTAGTACATAATATAAAAGTTGTCTCCAGTAGAGAGAAGAGAATTTATATTTAACAATGTGTAGGTATTTTACGTATTGTATATGATAATAATTATATACAAACTTAATAAGCATGTATTATATTATATCACACATACAAACACATTTATGGCAAATCAAATGTATGTGCTCCTTCATATTACAGAAAAGAAAGTGATTCAGAATATTTGTATGGAGTAGAAGAACTTCCATTATCACCTCCAGAACAAATTTCTAAAGCTGACAAACATTTGTGTTTGGATGGCTCCACTTCTAATCCATATAATACTGTTGATAAAGACACCAATCAATTATATACACCTTTCATTATTAGACACCATAAATACTCAGATCTTGAATTCAAGGCCATAGTCAGGGGAGGGTTTTTGGGGTTCAAACCCCCCCTCCGAAATCTTATGAACAAAATATATATGGCTTTATTTATGGTTCAAACCTATCAAAATTAGGGTACAAATAGATATTAGGGGCTGTGTTACCACAAAAAGCACTTCAGAGCACTTCTAGAGGAGTTTAATATCTATAATTTTTCCTTGCCTTCAGCAGTTAGAGGGTTATATTACCATAAAAAAACCACTTCAGAGAGCTTCTAGAACTATTTATCATTTGGAATTTTTTCTAACCTACAGAATTTTGAGAATGGGCCCATCAAACCCCCCTGAAATTATCGGCTTGCTTCGGCCTTGCTTGAATTGATTGATTCAGAACAGTCCAGTAGTTTTTCAAACAAACCTTCCAATATGGAAAATAATCTATAAAAAAATAATGATATTGCTAGTTACTCTGTTGAATATTTTAAAATTCTAGGACATTTTGAAATTCTCGATAATTCTAATACAAAGGGTGAGTGTGAGCTAAGATTAACCATGGATATGGACAAGTTTAGATGTTTGCATTATTTTCACCAACTTACTATATATTGAATTAATAAAATCACTAGCTTTATATCTATGGCAGATCATTTCGAGCTGTGATAGGTTCAGGAGTGACACCTCGAACGAAGGCAGTGGACAAGCTACATTTATAATATTACAATAATATTCTGTTTTAGAACAGATTGTTGATAAAATTGTTTTAAATGAGTGAATTTAGACTTTGCAAACTTAGTAAAGGACCTTGAGTTTTTTATGTTTGTCAAAATAGAGGGAATCTCATTACTTTTTTTTATGTTTTGTATTTGGTATATATTTTCAAAATCACTCGTGTAAAGATAATGAGCATGTAACTATTTTAATCTTTAGTCTATAAACCTTGTCCCCTATATCATGCGGTTTATGTAAAATTGTGGGATTTCTGAAGTTCTTAATAATTTTTACTAAATTTTTTTTGAACATAACGTAAATAAACACTTCTTCTAAAAGTCACAATGTAATTTTCTATACCATTACTTCACATCTTGTCACACGTCCGGGATATCCACCTAACTTAGCACCGCGTCTTACTACCCGTTTGGGTTACAAGTTTATGTACTAATTATTCTATGTTCTTAATTCTAGTACAAACACAACACCCCCAGCCCCTAGACGTTAGTTCATCACTATGAGAGGGTAAATCCACATTTCACAAATGATAAATTCTTTACCATGCCGGGAATCGAATCCGGGACCCTTAGCTCGGCAGGCAGATAAGCTAACGACTAAGATAAGGCGTCGGACTACACCTGACTAATTGGGAAGGGCAAGTGAAGGTATATTTTTAGAAAATGCATCAGCATTTGCGTAGTGTTAAAGTGGGAGACCTTTTAGAACAGAACACCTCATTACATCCTGCTTTGATACTAACGTTGATCTCCCTGGACCAAATAAGATGAGAAGTACGACTCTACCCTCGTCACGGGTGCAAGCAAACTGATCAATCACAAACTGGCCGACATAGGAGGACAAAGTGGAAGACAGACAAGTGATCGACACACAGGAGCAAAGTCGATAAAGTGGCCGACATGAGTAGGATATAACTTGTACCAACTGGTTGAACAAATGTATATGCGGTCAAAATGATTGACAGCCAACTGGTTGACCCAAAAATACTAACTTAGAGAATTGATAAGTAGAGGTATTTCTCATCCTCAGATATTGCCTTTGTCTATTTCTCATTCTCAATTACTTCCTTCTTATCAAAAACGGTTTATAGTTTTTCATTCTTAATTATTCCTTCTTATCGAAAACGGTGTATAGTTTCTCATTAGATAATCTCACAATCTCGAAAGTTTGAAAACATCCTTGAGGAACATTGTTATTCGTGGATACTGCTGAGAATAACAAAGCATCTTGCTGTAGAATATTCAACAGCTATTATTTGAAATTGGAGACATCAATACGGGATTACTGGTGAGTAGTCATAAACACTTAATACAATGTTTAGCGTGTGGAAACCAAATAAGTAGTTATCGAGTCTTACTATTTCATTCTGACTACACGTTTATGTGCTAAATAATCGGGGAACAGACACAGTTTCAGACCAAATATTCTATGTTAAGAATATATACTACCCGTCTAGGTTACAAACAAATAAAACAGTCTGAATATCGATAAAAAAATTATTTAACTTATTAAATGTTCCATAAAGTTTAAGAAACAACTCGTAGCACTAGCCTGTCTTTGAATAATACTACCCGTCTAGATGGCAAGAAAATAAAATTTTTAGATTATTTAATAATTAATTACCATATTTAATGTTCCATAAAGCATAGGAAACTAGTCATAGTAATAGTATAATTAGAAGCCTTTCATAAATTTACCCTGCGGGGTTATACCCGTTTTTGAATAAACAAAGTGGAATTAAGTGACCTTGAGTAAAAGGGAGAAACTTCAATCTTTTAAAAACCTTGACTTTAGCTGTCACAAACACCCGGATAGGGAAAATTGCTTGAAAAACAACTTTCTGGGAACTTGTAGTTACCTATTTTATAACTTGGTAAGAGGGTCGAGGGGTTATGAGGGGTTTGCTGTTTATGTAGAGGAAGGTGGAGGAGGGTGGCGGATAGAACACCTATTTAAGACCCTCCAAAACCCTGCTAACTGTTATAAAAGGTCGAGCATCACCATGGATATTCTCAATAAACTTCAAAACGTGTCGTGGTGCGTGCAGAAGCAGGTGAAGTTGAGTGAATTATATATAGGCATACCATTTCTGTTTAATTGTTTCAAATCGATAACAACAAAGTTTGGCAAAAATATCATAGCGCAACTACAAACTGACGAATTCACCTACCTTCCTAATCGAATCTCTGAATCATTCAACGACAAAGAGCTGCAAGAGCTGAATACTAAGAAGCTGGCGCTGGTATACAACGGGGTCATCGGTAATATATCGGACGTCTCGTTTTAAGGTTGGTTCAAACTTCGATTACTTTTTATTTGTTTAGAATGTTACCCTTGAACAGATACCAGAAAAACGCAAGTATCTCGGATCACTTTAATCAGCCTACTTAACACAATCTGTCTGGACCGACGCTGCTGCGAGAATAGGGAGTGTCGTACTAGACCTTCGAACCAGGAGTACAAGTATCTGAAAGTGTACGGTGAGGAATAAACAATTGAACTCGTGTCTTTTAACAGGTGCAGTCGGATGTGGATGCTGACTTTATCTGCTCGTGAACAACATTCAGCTAATACTTTTCGATTATTTTCTGTTGCAGAGGTAGTGTCTAATCTCTGTATCAACGCGGATGCTAACCGCAATCTTTGGGAGCTTGATATATCCAAGACGTTCGATAAACAGCGATAGCTGAAACGTCCTGTTATGGGAGAAGAATCTTAAGTTATAGCGGAACCAGAGTTCACAGTTCATGACAGGAAGAAAAAAAAAAGAATCTAGCAAGTAATAATTGACATTTAAACTTACTATTATATATCTAGGTGAAGGTAGACTTTAGCATTTAAACTTGCTATTATATTTCTGGGTGAAGGTAGACTTTTGACATAGTTCAGTAGTGTGGGTGATACCTCGGAACAGCCCTCAGGCGTTGTTATTGTAACAGGTATCCTGTTGTGACGTCACCTGTTGTTATTGTAAGAGGTATCCTGTTGTGACGTCACCTGTTGTTTTCATTGACTATACACCGTTTTTTGTTAAGAAGGGAGAAACTTCTCATCCTGTGAGGTATAGTCCGTTTTCGCTAAGAAGGTACTTCTCAGGGAATCCCCAATTCCGCTGACGGGTCAGGGGTGTTGCCCTTACTCCCAGCCCCCCGCGGCTCCTAAACTGTAAGGTACCCCCTTCAAATACCTTTAGAGCGTTGTGGGAGAGTTGAAAACCACCCCAGAATCTAAACACTCACAGCATTTGCGTGGAGGGAGAGTTGAAAACCATCCCGGTTCCCACTCATATAGAGCTAGTATTGCGATGTGACGCGTTGTTATTGCAACCTGTATCCTGTTGTTGTTCCTGCCCTTGAACATGTGCGTGCTTGTCTGGCACCCGGGTAAACACTCACATCCTCGTAGACCGTGCTTGTCGAGGGCATTCCCTGCACCCCCAGGCCCCAAAACCACCCCAGTTCCCACTCATATAGAGCTAGTATTGCGATGTGACGCGTTGTTATTTCAACCTGTATCCTTCCTGTACGTGTTTGTCTGGCACCCTCACATTCTCGTTCCACCGTGCTTGTGTCCCGGGGGCATTCCCTACACCCCCCCGCCAGGTAGATTACACCGTTTTTTTGTTAAGAAGGGAGAAACTTCTCATCCTGTGAGGTATAGTCCGTTTTCGCTAAGAAGGTACTCCCAGCCCCCGCCCCTGCACCCCGCCCACGCCCCTGCCCCTGCCCCCCAGGGGCTCCTAAGCTGTAAGGTACCCCCGGTCTATATTAGTGACGCGTTGTTGAACATGATCGTGCCTGTCGCAAACTCTGTCCCGCCCTCGAACATGTACGTGCTTGTCTGCATGATCGTGCTTGTCTGGCACCCGGGCATTCCCTGGGAGAGTTGAAAACCACCCCAGTTCCCACTCATATAGAGCTAGTATTGCTATGTGACGCGTTGTTTGAACATGTACGTGCTTGTCTGGCACCCTCGTTCCCGATGTCCTGGCCACGAATACCGTGCTTGTCGAGGGCACTCCCTGCACCCCCGATAATCTATAATTGGTGATCGATGATCGATCGGGGGGAGTGAATAAAAACACGCATAAGCTCCCTCCCAACCGCAGCCCCGGCGACGACTATAGGGTCTAGAACAGCTGCCGTGGCTGGGGGTATAGAATATGTTAGCTTACAGCACAAGAACGAATTGTTATCGTTTGGCGCTTGTTATTGTAACCTGTTAGTTACCCCCAGGGCAGCCATTAGCTTAGGAGGACTTTAAACAAACTATACTCTGTTCGGTAAAAGATAAACTATAATACGTGTATATGAATGGGATGTCAAACTCGGTCCTCGTAATATTAACAACTCGTATTTTCTAACCGATCGGACTATACGCACTCATGTTGACGTGTGAGATGACAGGCGTTGAAGCCTAATAACAGCGGATGCGTCGCGAGAAAATAACCTTGAAGCGGCTATAAACAGAACTCAAAATGCGTTGTAATAACAAATCTGAGAGAGTATAAATATACTTCCTTGTAATAACTGCCGATCATTATAGTCACCGATTGCAGCCGATAACCATCAAAAATGAGTTTTGACGAGCTTGAAAACTGGTTCAATTTCGGTAAGTTTAAAAAAACTTTAGTATATTTTAATGGGTAGCTAAGTCTTCGGTGTTCAAAGGTGTTTGATCTTTACAGACTTACAAGAAGACACAACATCGACTCCCGCAAGCACTATTCAAACGCCGGCTCCAGATCTGTTGGGGCTTTTTACCAACGATGGGATTTGCTCGGCTGAAAGCGGCTGTTCAACGGGTAAGCCCTCGATATGTTTAAAAAATTCTTCCCCACACACACACACACACACACACACACACACACGCACACGCACGCACACACACACACACACACACACAGTGTGATAGTAGTTAATAAGTATTTATTTAATTTCAGATTTTTGGGACACCACATCGTCGGTGCGACGGCCGCCGCAGCAAGCCCAAATTATGGACGACACGTTCGGGGCTCAAACCGACGACATCCTGGCAGAGCTCGAGCGGTTAGATCGTCCCCCCGAGATCCGGGATGGTGTGCAGGCGCCGCTAGGGGCTCAAACCGACGTGACGGCTGTCACCCCGTTGAACCATGGCGCCGGAACTGCTTATAACGGCGATTTGGAGGAGATAGATAATCTAATATGTGAGTAGCATCTAACTGAAATAGTGAATAGTCACATTCCAACAGAGAGAGAGAAAGTTGTTACCGGCCAGCGAACAGGCTTTAATGACCACTCCGCTAGATATCGCGTGCATGCCTGTTCGGTTAGAGAGAGAGGAAGAACCCAGTCGCCCCCTCACTACCCCTGTCATTAGCGACGGGACGAGTCGTACTAACAACTCTGACGTTGAAAGCAAATAAAAGCACAGCTGAAAATGTGGGTTTAACCTTTGTTTGGAACAATTATATTTAAAGTCTGTTGAGTCAGGGGTCCCGTGTTCGATTCCCGGGCATAGATGAAAATGAGGGTTTAATAATACGCCAAGTCATGTGATATGTAGTTAAAAATTAATTATTGTAAGGCTTTCTTTAACAAGCTGATGAATATTCATACGCCAAGTCATGTGATATGAAATTTAAAATAAATTTATGTAAGGCTTTATTTAACGTTTAAACATACGCCAAGTCATGTGATATGAAATTTAAAATAAATTATTGTAAGTTTTTCTTTAACAATCTGATGAATATTCATAAGCCAAGCCATGTGATATGACATTTAAAATAGGCTTTCATTAAAAACCTGATGAATATTCATACGTCTAGTCATGTGATATGTAATTCATAAATATGCATACGCCAAGTCATGTGATATGAAGTACAAATAAGTTTATGGCTCAAGTGTATTTATTTCACACACACACTTTGCGAAGGATCCCGGTCACAGGTGAAAATCCGTGTAATATTCACTAAATTTAAAATAAATTATTGTAAGGCTTTCTTTGCACGCGATAGCGTGTAAACTACTGGTCCAGGGTTCATTTACCTACACGTTTGATTTTATAAATTATCATACAGTTGCGCGCTTTAGATCGAAAAAAAAGGTAACGGTTATAAATTAAAACAAAATTATTTCCACCAAGAGTAAACTTAATTCTGTCTTGTGTGAATACATGTATTCCCTGCAATTACAGGGGTTCGATTCCCCAGGCATAGTGAAACTTGACTGTATTTTGTGCATGTTCTAACGTATGTAGTGCTTGTATACAGATATTTTTTAATGATATCAAAATATATACAGCCATAATAATTAACCAGGGAAATTATATTGTTGCTATAGCCGTGTATTAAAACCCTGTTGAACTAGGGAGGTCCAGGGTTCGATTCCGTAGCATAGCTGAAATTGTGGATTCAACTTTTCACAGGTTGGAGGGAAATGTATTTTGTACATGTTAGAAGTGTATTCATTACGCACGCACTTTAATAATGTTGCTGTGTTAAAATAACAAAACCAGTCTGAAATTGTCGTTTTAGTCACTATTGGCACAGTGTTTCGATATTCTTAACGGTATTCAAATATATACAGACATAATAATGAACCAGATATACTATATTGTTATGTTCTAGCGTATGTAGTGTTTGTATACAGATATTTTAACTGTATTCAAATATATACAGCCATAATAATTAACCAGGGAAATTATATTTTTGCTTTAGCCGTGTATTAAAACCCTGATGAGCTAGGGAAATCCAGGGTTCGATTCCCTATCATAGTTGAAAATGTGGATTTAACTTTTCATAGGCCTGAGGGGTTGTATTTATTACACACACACACACACTTTAAGAATGTTGATGTGTTATAAATACCAAAAGTAGTCTGAAATTATGGCATCGTTTTAAAGACGCGTATGTTTTAACAATTATTGTTAAAGTGCTTACTTTGACACGTGCTTGCGTGTTATAGTTCAACTGGAGAGCGAAAATGGCGGTGCCGTCCTCTCACAGCCACCCGCCATGACACCCGTCGCCACAGCAACGCCTCCGAGCTGTGGAGAAGGTGTTCGAGCCACGCAACCCGTGACCGGCCCGTCTTCGGCACCTGGCTCGGTAAATAATCAGGTTGGTGGAGCGTTGCCACAAGGCGTCCCTCTCCGCTTCGTCGCGGAGAGAACCAAAGAATTGAGGCGGTTTTTTTACACTGGCAGAGAAGTTACCGTACATCTGTGTGCCCCTGCTAGCGATCGTGACGCCCTAAGCTGGCTCGAAGAGCAAATTACGGCTTTGCTCGATCGGCTGCAGGACCACGGTGTCAGTGCCGATGATCACGTCGGCTTACTTTTGAATAGCATGGACTCGACGTCGAACCCTGTGTACGTTTCATTTAGGCGAGCAGATCAGCTGGACACTCGAACCGTGCTCGATAACGTAAGTCGCGTGCTACAGAGTAATAGTTTGTTCTTGAGTACGGCACCAGTGTACGTTAAACTCAGCCATTTTAAGGAGCCTCGCGGGAGTGGCAGAAGCTATTGCGATAAATTATCTCCCGCTTCCACATATAGCCGAAATAATAAAGGAATTATTACGATTAAAAATGGTGACGACACACTCTGCCTTGCCCGCGGGTTGGTGCTCGCCAAGGCTATATGTGATAATAAAAGGGAACCAGGATGCATGGACGTGAACACCTTTAAGCAGATCAAAATTGGTCGTCCTATTCTAAAACTTAAAGCAGAGGAACTATGACGTGACGCCAGTGTGAATCTTTTGAACGGTGGTGGACTCACCGAACTGAAACAATTTCAAGCATACCTCACCGAATACAAAATCACCGTGTTCAGGGAACGTCGGGGAAGGCAAGTCCTATATGAGGGACCTACTCCCTCCGAACATTCCTTTAAGGGCCACCTTGATTTGTATTTTCACGATGACAAGCAAAACGATTTTGATGTGATAACATCGTTGACAGCCGCGTTTAAGTGCGGGTACTTTTGCCGCGAGTGCCGTGTGCCGTTCAGTAATAAGAACAAGCACAAGTGCGAGTCCGCGTGCTAAAAGTGCTACGCTAAACCGGCCTGTAGTGGAGACCTATCTGTGACCTGTAAAGATTGCGGGCGTTGGTTCACAAATCAGCAGTGATTTGTTAACCATAAACGTCCCGGTTTTTGCCGAGGTCACATGTCGGTCTGTGACGTCAAAAAGGTTTGCGAGGTATGCGGGCAATTTTTCAGTCTGGAAAGAGCAGAATTTTCACACAGGTGTTATGAGACTTTTTGTAGAGTATGCGAGATCCATCGTCCTTTTGGCCATTTCTGCTATATGAAGTGGGCCCCGGCCAGGCCGTAACTGGAAAAGAGCAATTTCATGTTTGTATTCTACGATTTTGAATGCAGACAAGAAACGCTTCTTCGAGGTGCGGTAAACACGTACTTGCACGAACCCAACCTATGTGTCGTGCAGACATGTTCCAAGGCCTGCTTTCATATAGATGTAAATTACCATCATTGCACCGATTGCGGGGGCGATAGGACTCGCATATTCAAGGGTGATACCATAATGGCCCAATTTTTCAGATTCCTAGAGCAAATTAAAGCTTCAAAATTCAAGGATATCACCCTACTAGCCCATAATGCCAAGGACTATGACGGGAATTTCATTTTAAAATACATGATGGAGGCGAAAAAATGGACTCCAGAGCTAATCATGAACGGTGGGAAAATCATGTCCATGCGTTATGGCCAGCTCCACTTTATTGACTTTCTGAACTTTCTCCCCATGTCGTTGTCCAAGATGCCCAAAACATTCGGCTTGGACGAGTCCTTGGCCAAGGGACATTTCCCCCATTTTTTTCAACAAAAAAGAAAACGCGGTGTATAGGGGTCCCTTGCCGCCGAAGGAGGACTACGGCGTCGGTGAAATGTCTGCAGAGGGAAAGGAGCACTTTGAGAGGTGGTATGACAGGTTGGTCAAAGAAAATTATGTCTTTGATTTTAACCGCGAGCTGGAAGTGTATTGCGTGAAAGACGTAGAGATCCTGCGGAAGGCCTGCCTGAAGTTTAGAAACATGCTCGTGGAGAAGGCAAAGTTGGATCCTTTCAGGGAGGCGTGTACGATCGCAGGAGCGGCCATGTTGGTTTACCGCCGTAGTCACCTTAAGGAGAATACCGTCGGTATCGTCCCTAACGGTGGCTACCAGTGCGCAGACCAACAGTCGCTCGTAGCCGTACAATGGCTCTGCTGGGAGGCCCATCGACGCGATGTCTCTATCCTTCATGCGGGTAACGGCCGCAAGGAGTATGTGTTGGGGTGACGTGTAGACGGCTTTGTTAAAGCTGGAGATACCACCACCGTCTTCCAGTTCGGGGGCTGTTATTGGCACGGGTGTCCACTCTGTTATCCGGACAGGACCACCCCTATCAAAAACAGCCCCCACGAGACCTTTGAGACGCGCTATGAAGCGACCATGGCCTGCGTGGAAAATTTTAAGAAAGCCGGCTACGTGGTCGTAGAGATGTGGGAGTGTACGTTTAACGCGATGAAACGCACAGACAAGAACTTGCAACGATTTGTACTCCGGCACGAGGCGTATACCAAGGAGCCCCTCAGCCCCAGGGACGCATTCTTTGGCGGGCGTACAAATTGCATCAAACTCTTCCACGAAGCGGACCTTTCTTGTGGGGAGAAGATCAAGTACTTGGACGTGTGTTAGTTGTACCCGTACGTTTGCAAGTACAAAAAATACCCCGTCGGCCACCCCAAAATTCACTTGGAGCCAAATTGTCCCGCTATAGATCGAGTAGAAGGCCTAGGCAAAGTTACGGTGACGCCTCCGCGGGATTTATTCTTGCCCATATTGCCTACACGGATGCACGACAAGTTGATGTTCATCTTGTGCAGGAAATGCGGGGAGGAGAAGATCCAAGGTGCGTGTCGGCACAACGACAAAAAAGATCGATGGTTGACAGGCGTCTGGGTGATTGACGAGATCCGTAAAGCCGTCGAGAAAGGCTCCACCGTTGAAGCAGTGCACGAAGTGTGGGAGTACGATGTATCTGTTTACGACCGTCGGACACGTTCTGGCGGAATGTTTAACGGCTACATTGATACTATTGTGAAAATTAAACAAGAAGCCAGCGGATTGCCAGAGTGGTGTACCTCACGAGAGGAAAAGTTAGCATACATTCAAAATTATGAGGAAAGGGAAGGGGTAAAACTCGATTTCGATTCTGTGTGTAAATACCCCGGTCTCCGCACACTGGCTAAATACTTTTAAACCCCCTATTGGGAAAGTTTGGGCAAAGACCCGATTTACCGCAAGTAGCCATTATCAACGACTATCAGGGTGTCCACAAGTACCTGACGGATCCGAACATCACCGTGGACAGCGTCATCGATGTAAATGATGAGGTTATGTTCCTCAATTACAAGGATGCGCGTGACGCGTTGCGCCCTAACCCAAACACGAGTGTGGAGTTGGCGTGCTACACGACTGCTATGGCTAGGTTGCACTTATACGGCATCCTTGAACAATTGGGGGACCGCGTTTTGTATCACGACACAGATAGCGTTCTGTTCACGGAATGCCCCGGCGATTGGAGTCCGCCGACCGGAGACTTTTAAGGTGAGCTCACCGACGAACTTCAGGATTACGGGCCGGGAAGCTACATCGGCGCCTTTGTATCTGGTGGTTCCAAGAATTACGCGTACCGAGTTTGCGTTGGTGGCGATCCTGCCAAAACAAAAACGGTGTGCAAGGTTCGCGGGATCAGCATAAACTATGGCAACCGGAACGACGTTAATTTTGACGTTCTGAAAGCTATGGTCACCGAACAAGCGGCGGAATGGTACATACAGATACCGCACAAGATTGTAAGAAAAGGTCTTGCGACTGTATGTACCGTTTCGGTAGCGTAAAGTCTACCGGCCGGTGTACACCAAACGGCGGATAATCGATGATTATAACACGCTGCCGTTTGGGTATCAGAGTCCTTGCAAACGCGCTCGCCACGAATAAAAGGTGATAATTTGGACGGGCCGAATAATTATCTTTTTTTTTGTCTCTCACTCTATACACTTCCACCGACATACCATTTTTCAAAGATTTTGAGCAATTTTTTTATAATTTTTTTCTGCATGAAAACAAGCATATTTTTTATTGATTTATTTTATGCACTCGGGATACTTTTTTATATTTTTTTATCAGCCAGTACAATTCTTCACCAACCTGATTTTTTTCTAGTCAATTATAATAAAATATTTGTATATTATATTTAAACCATCTTTAGTACCGAGGCCACTATTCCCAATATGTATACTTTTCACTGTTTGTAAATAAATATTCAATATATACTTTTTGTGTATAAATATTCAATATATACTTTGTGTACATAAATATTTAATATGTACTTTGTGTAAATAAATATTCAAAACGTTGTTTAAATAAATATTCTAAACTTTTTGTAAATAAATAATTAATATATATACTTTGTATAAATAAATATTCAATTATCAATGTATACTTTTCATGATTGCAAATAAATATTATAAAAACTGTTTTGATTGTGTTTTAACGTCTACACCCCCCGCTCCCCTCCTCTCCTATAAATACAAGCTCATTTAGCATATAAGCTCACTCTCAAACATTATGGACAAGTTGAAACATCCGTTTTCGGCCAACATCAGCGGCCCTTCAGGCTGCGGGAAGGCACACTATGTTGCCGAATTTATCCGCAACTTAGACACGATGTGTGACGTTAAATTTGATAAGATCACCTGGTATTATGCTCTATGGCAACCGGGATTCGAACAAGACGGCTCAGTCATATTCTGTAAGGGTTTACCGGAAATGGACGACACCTGTTGCGACTCTCCGCAGCTGATTATCCTGGACGACCTGATGCGGGAAGCCAACGAGGTGGTCGTCGATCTTTTCACCAAAGGATGCCACTATCAAAATACTAGCGTCATGTACCTTACACAAAATATATTCCACCAGGGCCGGGGGCAAAGAGACATTTCCTTAAACGCACGCTATTTAGTGCTTTTTAAAAATCCCAGGGATAAAGCTCAGATTCAACACTTTGCACGTCAAGTGTGTCCTGAAAACCCCCGTATTTCACAGGAGGCTTTAGGCGACGCTACAAGTACTCCCCACGGCTAAATTTTGTTAGATTTCAAGCAAAGTACACCCGAATGGCTCAGATATAGAACCCGCACTAATGTCGGTTGCTGCGTGTACCTACCACGCAAAAGCTATAAAACCACCGACACGTCCCGCTTACAGATCATTTCATAACCATGAGTCCCAAAGTGTTGAAGAAAGCGCCCCTTCTGCGTGCGATGCATCTCATGAACCCGCAGCAACGTGTCGCCTTGCTGAAAACGGCCGACAAGAAACTGATCGACGCCGTTTGCGAGTGTGCCTACAACACTTTAAAAGGGCGGGTGCCGCTGAAAAATGCACAGAAGACAAAGTTACGTGCTCACAAGCAGGTGTTGCGCAAGCTGATTAAACGAGGAGAGTGCTGGAAGAAGAAGAGGTGGCTACTCGTTCAGAAAGGAGGAGCGTTCCTGCCCTTACTTTTAGCCCCATTAATCAGCGGTGTCCTCGGTTCCTTGTTCAACAAATAAACGATGGAACACACGAAAAAGATGATACTGGTGTCCCCGGAAACGTTACACCGTTACGAACAACACTACCAACAAGCGGCGTCGGACACAAATCTAGTGGTCTCCGAGCTGGACAAGGAGATGGAAAAAATCCTCACTTCAAAACTCGACGACAAGTCTAAATGGACTCTATACCAATAAGTGCTGCAGCGCTATCTGCACTTTAGTCAACACCCACCGCCACCACCTGAAAATACCACCACCACCACCACGACCACCCCGTACTTCCCGTCGAGGCTGTACTCGATACTGTACCGGTATAGGCACGCAAAAAAGCCGAGCTTTTACTAGAACATATTAATTAAAGGGGCGATATCTCTTGGGACGAAAACGGGCAAGTGAGTATTCACGATACACCTCTCCGTGGATCCAATATCGTGGATTTAATCAACGATCTGGTCAGAGCGAGAAGACACAGCGAGCCGACGGGATGGCGAGAATTTCTCACGGCGCTTCAAAAAATAAACGTCCCCAAAGAATTTATTGTGAATCCGAAACGTTTGGCGCCCATTAGAGATCCGACGCCCTTACCACTTACACCGTCGCCGCAACGCACCAAGAAGAAGAAACTTAAAAGTGTGGACGAAAATAGGTGGCTGCCGTTCAGAGCTTAATGGACGACATATACTACGACCCTTCTCATCCTGCAGGGTTTGCTGGGGCGGCGTCGCTCATACGAGCGTCCATGAAGGATCCCGCCAAAGTACGAGAATGGCTTGGTGCGCAGGACGCTTATACCCTACAAAAACCGGTGATAAAAAAGTTTCCACGCAATCGCTACGTGGTGTCCAACATTGACGATCTCTGGCAAGCCGATCTCAACAATATGCGAAGTCTTGGAAAGTACAACGACCGTGCGGTATACTTGCTCACCATCATCGACGTGTTTAGCAAGATGGCCTGGGCGAGGACGCTTCCATCCAAGACGGGGAGCGTCGTGAGAGACGCCTTTCGGAACATTTTCAAACAAAGCGGCCGTAAACCTCTAAGTTTACAGACGGACAAGGGGACAGAGTTCACGGCTCGGCTAGTCCGGACATTTCTCGAGCGAGAGGGCATGCATTACTACACCACTCATAATCCGGACGTGAAGGCGAGCGTCGTGGAACGATTCAACAGAACTCTGAAAGGACGCATGTGGCGCTACTTTGCCTTAAACAACACGTATCGCTACGTGGACGTCCTCCAAGATCTCGTCGACGCTTACAATGGCTCAAAACATTCCAGTATCAAGATGGCGCCCGCCGACGTTTCAGAAACCGACGTGCTTCGTGTCAGAGATAATCTGTACGGCAAACGGAGCCCAAACTCGTATAGTAAGCCGAAACTCAATGTCGGTGACACGGTACGGATTAGCAAATCCAAAATGATATTTGAAAAGGTCTACGAAAGCAATTGGAGTGAAGAGATTTTCAAAGTCAGCAGTGTCGTCATGCGACAACCAGTCGTCTACAGGCTGACCGATATTGACGGCGAGGAGCTGGAGGGGACGTTCTACGAACCCGAATTGCAACGCGTGCGTCTTCCCGAAATTTTCAAAGTTGATAAAATACTACGTGTCAAGGGTAAAGGTGCCAGAAAGAAAGTGTACGTGCAGTGGAAAGGTTACTCCGCCAAGTTTAATTCGTGGATCCCTGCCAGCTACGTCAGCGCCCTACCATGAAGGACCAGTTTTACCTCACCTTGCCGAGCGACAGCTCTATGGGATATTTCCCGAAAAATACCCTCACGAATTTTACCACGCAACTACCCTACCGCCTCACGCTCAACGGCCTGTGGGAAGTCACTCTCACAAAATTCCAATATCCGTGTTTTTTCACCACCGTCCCAGAGGGCCAAAATATTGTATGGTTCAACTGGGTGGACGCCAATGGTGTGGAACAAATATTCAAGTGAAAGGACCGGTGATGCACCCCACTGGATTGCAGGCTTGTCAAAATGGCAACATATTGGAGGGCAATCCCTGATCTGGTGTTAGGCACTCTCTCCATGTTAGGTGCCTTGCTGTGCCTATTACGACCAGAGACTCTAAATAAGACTCTTCCAGTCACACTGGAAGATGTGGAGAGCGTTTCGGGAAGAATGGGAATGTTCGCGCTGTCAGAAGAAAGTGAATTCGTGACTAAAATTGCCATAAATTGTTAACACACACTTTTGTTTCTTTGTTGTACAAATATTGTTATTTAATATTTAATTATAATTTAAACATAAATATGAATATATTAAAAGGTCATATAGATTTGAAACGTAAATTTAAATAGGCAGTAATTTGTTTAGTTAAATAATTAAGTATAGAAATCGAGGGGGAGAGAGTTTTTTTTCATGGTTGGCGGTGGTGGATGAATTTGTTTTGTTGATTGTTGGGACTAAAAAAAAAAGAAAGGGAAGAAAAATAATCAAGAGATGTAACTGATTGTTGGTTTAATGTGTGGAAATGGTCAATTCTTGTTGTTGTGGGGAATTATAAGTGTGTTTTTAAGTGTTTGAAGTGTTTGTTTTGAGACCAATCTTTTATCTTTTTTTTTTACTTTATGGTAGAGGGTTGATGAACACGTAGTTTCGTTTGTCTCTCATCCATGATCTCTGTCAGTGAGGAGTCCGGGTACCCAGAAGCCCGAGATTAAGTCCTGGATGTCTCTGCACTGGCGCCAGCCGGGCAGGTATATAAATATTGTGCAGAACTGAGGGACTTTTACAGAGTGGCACACCAACGCGGGGCTCGACGGTCAGTCAACCAAGGCCTATATAATCATTGTTGTATGTCTAGCTTTGGGTGGATCGATCAAGTCCTATTGAACTTGCCACGACAGAGGGAATGATGGAGAGAAACGGCAGGAGGCTATCCCATTTGTACAATACAAGGTCAAGGTCACTGTCAGAAGGTGCGGCCAGGCAGGTAGTAATGGACATTCCGCAAGGAATAAACCAGGGTACAGATGAGAATGTTGCTGGGGGTGGTGTCATTGAACAACAGGTCTTAGTAATGCCACTGGAGGGGGACGCCATTCCGCAGCAGATGCTGCCAGCAGCAGCAGTGTTCGACATAGAGGGTCTAGCCGTAATATTAAATTGTATGCGGGAGGAGATGACCGCTCTGCGCACAGCCCAGGAGGGGGCTCGAACAGCAGCGCAGGCAGAGTCGGAGATCGCAAGGGCGGAGCATCAGGAGGCGAGGGCAGTGCTCGAGACACGTTTGGGGGCAGTTCAAGCGTCCGTTCAAGAGATGCGCGTCTCCATTAATGAGACACGTGAAACTTTCGGACATCGCTTGGAGGAAGTGCAATCCACGGTTAATGGACGACTTGAACTAATCCAACAACAAAACCTCGCGTTCCAGGAGCAGGTCGAGACCCGCCTGGAGGTGGCTGAGGTTAGTTTGATGGCCAGAATGGAGGAGAGAGTCCTCGAACTAGTTGCTCCAGTGGAGGCACGTTGCACTCAGTTCGCTGCTCAAGTTGGGGTACTGAAGGAGGAGGCTGAGAAGGAGGCTAGGCGCCTACTCACTGAGGCCGAGTCCAGGAGAGACGCCGCACTTGTTGAGGCGGCCCACATCCGGGAGGCGGCGCGGCAGGAGGCAGTGAGGCTCAGCGAGGTAACCGGGACTAGGCTAGATGCTTCACCACCACAGGTTGTTTGGGGGCTGGTAGATGCTCTCGGTGCGCGTCTAGGCTTCCAGATGATGGCAGACCAAGTGACTCATTTCAACAAACACACGGGGGAGAATCCCGTAAACCACCTTAAGAGGTTGAGCAGCTTGTGGGACGGTCAGGATGTTCCTTGAAGAGAGAAGAAGCGTCTCATCGCTGCATCGTTGAAAGGGGTGGCGTCATGCTGGTGGTCCAGCGTAGAGGAGGAGATAGACTCGTGGTCCACGTTCGAGTCTTTGTTCCGGCAGGAATTCTGGTCACCCAAGATACAAGGACTTACCCGAGCCACTTTACATGCCATGAAATATCGTGAGGGCGGGAATAAAAGTATGGAGGCACATTTCTTCACTCTGTTAGATAGGAGCAGACACCTGGATGTGCCCATGACTGACTCAGAGCTGGTTAACATGGCCCTGGGACAATTCCCACTCCGAGTTCAGGAAGTGTTGGGGGCGGTAAGATATGGGGCCGGGGCTGATTTCCGAAGGGAATTGAGACGTCTGGACCACATAGAACAGCTCCGTAGGATAGCCAAGACACCATCAGGGGAGAAGACACCTCAGGGACATAGACCACAACAACAGATCCAGCCGCCTGGACAACTAAAGGGGCAGCGGCCAGATATTGTGGGTCCACCTCCACAACAATGGTGTAACCGGGGTTTCAGACAATCCTACCCATCAGGATTTCAACCTGGGAGGCCACCGCCTACGTACCAGAGGGGGCAAGCCGGCCCACAGCCTCGGGTATCTGTGGCCCAGGTGGGTTATCCTCCTGGACCAGTGTGGTACCCTTTCTGGGAGCCAGCTCCAGGGTTCCCGCCTCACACGGGAGAGGGTCAGTTCCACCGTCAAGTCACCAACGAAGGAGTGTACGTCACTAACGACACTCATGATCGTGAGGAGCCTATGGAACATGCACCTGGGGGCGGAGCCAATAACAAGCGAAAGAAGCGGAAAGGACAAGGAGGAAGTAGGCCTATTTCTCCGTACAACAAGTGGGGAAGAGAAGGCAAGCTGGACTCTGGAGCTAGAAGAGAAGAGGAAAGAAGGCAGAGCAAAACACCTCCGCGACAATGTTCAAGGGACGACGGTGCTAGAGGAGAAGCGTCAAACTCCCTACCCTTTCCTTAGATTCCTCCAGAGAGGAGGGGGTGTTGAGTGACGTAGTAGGAGGTGACTATTGTGCAAGGGCCTGCACGTACAATGTGTTTGGACGCGATTGTAGGAGTGACCTATTGCGGGAAGAAGCCAAGGAACGTTTGATAGGGATCGCACGGGGACGGTTAGAGGGTGCCGCGGTAAGACGGGGAGCAGTGCAGAAACCGTCTGCGAGGGCGTACGAAGTTGGAGACCAGGTATAGCTGAAGGAGGCACCGGTATCAGATTTTTGGTCACGGGAGACCAAAAAGCTGTTCTTGCCCTATTCTGGGCCCTTTGAGATAATAGGAATTATAAGGAGCAATGCCTGTGTATTGTTCGATCCAGGGACCCAGCAGGTGCGGGTACATTCAACTCAGAGTCACTCAAGCCGTGGAAGCCTGAAATGTGAACAGCACTTTAATTAACAGTTTTTTTGTAGGTATAGTTTGCCGTGGTATGTTAAACCAGCGTTTATTCTATAGAATTCGTGTCAACCAAAAACCGAACCAGATAGAGTAGGTTGCGCTTAAGGGCGTTGAGGTGACACGTTTTTCTAATAGGTTTATTTTTTTTTGTAAGTTTATGTTGCATATATTTTGTAACCTATGTGTTCTTAGGTTATAGGGGAAGAATACGCGAGGATAAGGTGTGGTCGCCACAACTTGCATCCTCGTCCTTACTAAAACAGTTTCAGTGCGTCAAGGTCGAACCAAAACTGTGTGGGGGCATCTGAAAGGACCGGTGATGCACCCCACTGGATTGCAGGCTTGTCAAATTGGCAACATATTGGAGGACAATCCCTGATCTGGTGTTAAGAACTCTCTCCATGTTAGGTGCCTTGCTGTGCCTATTACTACCAGAGACTCTAAATAAGACTCTTCCAGTCACACTGGAAGATGTGGAGAGCGTTTCGGGAAGAAGGAAGGCATCTGGGAATGTTCGCGCTTTCAGAAGAAAGTGAATTCGTGACTAAAATTGCCATAAATTGTTAACACACACTTTTGTTTCTTTGTTGTACAAATATTGTTATTTAATATTTAAGTATAATTTAAACATAAATATGAATATATTAAAAGGTCATATAGATTTGAAAGGTAAATTTAAATAGGCAGTAATTTGTTTAGTTAAATAATTAAGTATAGAAATCGAGGGGGAGAGAGTTTTTTTTCATGGTTGGCGGTGGTGGATGAATTTGTTTTGTTGATTGTTGGGACTAAAAAAAAAGAAAGGGAAGAAAAATAATCAAGAGATGTAACTGATTGTTGTTTTTAATGTGTGGAAATTGTCAATTCTTGTTGTTGTGGGGAATTATAAGTGTGTTTTTAAGTGTTTGCAGTGTTTGTTTTGAGACCAATCTTTTATCTTTTTTTTTACTTTATGGTAGAGGGTTGATGAACACGTAGTTTCGTTTGTCTCTCATCCATGATCTCTGTCAGTGAGGAGTCCGGGTACCCAGAAGCCCGAGATTAAGTCCTGGATGACTCTGCACTGGCGCCAGCCGGGCAGGTATATAAATATTGTGCAGAACTGAGGGACCTTTACACAAGGATCACATCCCTCCTGGAAACTATAGCAATATCCAAGAATTAATTAAAGCCCTAAACGAAGTAGACGCGTTTAAAGGTGATAAAGGGGTTGTGTTCAAGTACACAAGCACCAACAAAAAAGTGGACGTTGTTTTTTCTTCACCAAATATACAGCTGCTGGAACTATCTAGTCAACTAAGTCTACAGCTAGGATTCGATCCTCAGACGAATCTGATCAAAGTCCCAAAGTCACCGTACGCCACCAACATTCTACTAGGCTTGCCCTCACAAATGTACGTCTACACTGATATCGTCGATCCTCAACCCGTGGGCGATATCGTGGCACCTCTTTTACGTATCGTCGGTATCAACAACGCAAACTATCTCTACGGCATACATAAGACAGACAGCTACGTTCCGATGCACTACGTGCCAGTACTTAGAAGAGAAATTGAAAGCCTGGAAATCAATATAAGAACCGACACTGGTGAACCTGTACCATTCGAGTTTGGAAAAGTGTGCGTGAAACTTCATTTTCGACGCCGTTCAACATGAACTGTCCCTACCAAAGATACTACGTCAACCAGGCTGGATCGGGGATATCTTCGATCTACCACGGTGTTCCCTATCAACGAGGGCACGGGATAGGAAGTTTTTTCAGCGGTCTATTCAAGAGCGTCGTACCGTTGCTGAGAAGCGGTGCTAAAGCCATCGGAAAACAGGCGCTTCACACGGGTATCGACGTGCTCTACGACGTCGCCAATCAGCCTCGTCCTTTCAAAGAGGCTCTACGGCAGCGTGTCGGTGAGGCTGGAACAAATCTGAAACGCAAAGCGGAGCAGAAGATCGACACACTGATGACCGGATCAGGCTATAAAGGGCGTCGTAAGAAGCAACGACGTCAGTCTTCTGTCGTTGCCCGACGTAAAAAGGACAAGAAAGAAGAGGTAGATATTTTCAGTTGAAATGTCGTTTCTACACCCCCAGTCCTGCGAGTGTGCCAGCAGTGAACTCGATCTATTTTTCGTCCCGCCCACGAAAACCAGTCTCGAAAACGGGCAATGGCTCCAATACAAACCTGTTTCTTCCCTCACCGATGATTCACCCATCGAATTTACCGTCACTGGTCAAGGCGAGTTCTATATTGATATCTCGCAGACGATGCTCTATCTCAGGGCGGCCATCGTGAAACCCGAAGGTGGCGCTTTCAAAGAGACGGATCAAATCGCTCCCGTCAACAACTGGTTGCACTCGCTATTCACACAGGTGGATGAGTTTTTAAACCAAAAACTAGTCTCACCGCCCAGCAACACGTATGCTTATAGAGCGTACATCGAGACGCTGCTCAATTACAACAGCGAGGCCAAGAGAACGCATCTGACTTGCGGTATGTGGTTCGCAGACAGCCCCGGAACCTTCGAGGCGGTTAACGCCGTCAACAGAGGGTTTGAGGCTCGTCGCGGTCTCACCGCACAAAGCAAGACGGTGGATCTTTTGGGGTATCTACACAGTGACGTGTTTAACCAAGCGAAATACCTATTGAACGGCACCGAACTCAGAGTCAAGTTGGTCCGTTCCCGAGACGGGTTCAGTCTAATGGCCGTCCCTGAAATTCTAAACTTTAAGGGTCACATCGTTGAAGCCGGCCTTCTAGTGCGACGCGTCAAAGTATCACCTTCTGTACTGTTGGCGCACGCCAAGGCGTTAAACGTCAGCCCCGCGAAGTATCACATAACCCGTGTGGAAGTAAAAACACTCACTATTCCCGCGGGTGTGCAAGGGAAATCACTGGACAATGTGTTCACCGGCCAGTTACCCAAGCGATGCATCGTGGAATTTGTATCGAACGCCGCGTTCAACGGAGACGCCACCAAGAACCTGTTCAACTTTCAAACGTACGGCATGAACCATTTCTCGCTGTACGTGGACGGGGAACAAGTGCCGTCGAAACCGTCACAACCCGATTACACAAACGGCAACTATGTCATATCCTACCACACACTGTTTTCTGGAACGGGTATCCATTTCATGAATGAGGGTAGCGACGTCAAACGGGAAGCCTTCCCTAAGGGATATCATCTCATGGCTTTCGATCTCACACCCAATCTCTTCGCCCACATCTCGTCGCATTGGAATTTAACGAGGCACGGTTCTCTGAGCATCGAAGTGAGCTTCGCCAGAGCTCTCATCGAAACCGTCAACTGTATCGTGTACGGAGAGTTTGCCAACATCATCACCGTCGACAAGGACCGAAACGTCGTGACCGACTATGGGAGTTAATATAAACGGCTTCCCACCCCTTGTCACCGTCATTTAAGTCATGGACGTCGTCGTGGATTTCCAGAGCTTCATCGACGACAACAACGAGTTTATCGTCAAGGAACTGAGTGTTTGCGGTACATTACTTCAACATTGGTGTTAAGGCCCCCCTTCGCTATCGAGGAACTTTCACCGGCTGCCAGAAAGAAAGCCGACTATATCGTCAACCATCTGCACGGTATCCCCTGGGATAGCGGTGATGTGGATTACACCATGCTCGAATCCCTCATCTGCCGCGCCACGAAGCGCGCAGAAACCGTGTACGTCAAAGGAGCGGAAAAGAAAGAGTTTCTAGCCAGATACACGCCTACGCCCGTCGTAGATCTGTACGACAGAGGTTGTCCTTCGTTGAAAACAATTAAATTGGGCCGCATCATGTGCACGACGCACAGTTCTGTGCGGAATTTCTGTTCGGCCTCCATCGTTTTGGGACTTCGAGACTGGATGATTGAAGATGGACACGCACACCATAAGACGTGCGCTGAAAACAAGCCCGTGGTTCCGTTCTGTACTGTCGGGTGTTTTCCCCACTGATCAACTACCCGCAAGAATAGCGCCACCTGCAGCTATCGTCGTAAACACCGATCCACACACCGAGCCTGGCAAGCATTGGGTCGCCATCTTTATCGACAAGAACGGCGCGGGAGAATACTTAGACAGCTACGGTTTTCCACCCCGTATAAAGTCACATCTGGCATTTATACGCAAAAACACTTGTCGCACGACTCATAACACGTTACAACTTCAAAGCGTAGCCTCGGACGTTTGCGGACATTACAGTCTCGTGTAACTTCTCTATCGCGCCCAGAACATTCCGATGAAAACTTTCCTCGCTTTATTCTCGCCCACCGATCGTGCCGCCAACGACGCTAACGTGTTGAGATATTACAACACATTTTTCAAGATTGTGGGTTCCTGCCGCCGCCGCCCTGCAAGAGGGTGCGTCCAATCGGCGTGCGCCTATAAAAGGGGCGCTCCGATGGCGTGCCGGGCATAATCATGGAAGGCCAAGACGTATGCGCAAGGCAGGTGAAGCCGCTCGCCGTCGCCGGTATTTTAAACACTCTATTTCCGCTGGACACGGTCGACGCCAAGCGAGTCATCGTCGGCATGAGCGTCCAGAACAACTTTACGCCGTATGTCCAGCTAGAAAAATGCGGTGGGAACTGCGCCGTGTTCAACCGTACAGAGTGGTAAGAACTGGGCGGCTACAAGCAGGTCATATCAAATCTTTTCACCAACACGCATCCTCCGCAGAAGATCACTCTGACTAATCATGAAATCTCCCTGAGACGTATGTGCGGTGACCGTATGGTGGTCATCAGCGAAAAACAGGATGCGGGACTCAAACGGGTCCCCTATCTAGCACCTAGCTGGGCGCGTCTCTGCGAGGTTTGGGACCTCATCGACGCAGCCGTCGACCACAGGGATATGTGGTCGACACCGGTCGCGCGCTATTGCAACGATCTGATCGACACGGTCGTCGTGGATGTGTCGACCTCGATCAGCCTACGGTGGAAACGCACATAAGAAACCTGGATCTCCTCAGTGCTACCTACTATACACGACAAGTCGTCGGTTTGGACTATTACATGCTGGATTGTGAACTGAAAACAATTTTACTGACACATCTAAGAGACACTGTAGAAAATCGTATGAACGAATATATGCATCATTCCTGTAAAAATGTATAATAAATATATATTTAGTTATTTGTAATATCGTGTTTTATTCGAGCAAAAACCTGTCTGTTCCTTACACGTAGATTCGAGTCTCGACTTGTCGGGACAGCAAACATGAACAGGGTCACAATATATTCTTGTCTCGACTTGTCTTGTCAGCACTCCAAACAGGCGTCAGTCATCAGGGGGGGGACATCATTCAAGGTCGTGTTTTATTCACTCCCCCCGATCGATCATCGATCATAGGAGAGTGGGTGCTCTCGACAAGCACGGGGAACGAGGGTGCGAGTGTTTGGGAACTGGGGTGGTTTTCGACGACTCTCCGAGTATTTAGATTCGGGGGTAGTTTTCAACTCTCCCTCCACGCGTTTAGATTCGTTAGGCGGGAACCGGAGTGGTTTTGGAGCGACGATCTGCAGACAAGCACGGTCATGTTAGAGGGCGGGATTTCTGCTGCAATAACAACGCTCTGGGGGTACCTTACAGCTTAGGAGCCCCTGGGGGGCAGGGGCAGGGGCAGGGGCGTGGGCGGGGTGCAGGGGCGGGGGCTGGGTGTACCTTCTTAGCGAAAACGGACTATACCTCACAGGATGAGAAGTTTCTCCCTCCTTAACAAAAAAAACGGTGTAATCTACCTGGCGGGGGGTGTAGGGAATGCCCCCGGGACACAAGCACGGTGGAACGAGAATGTGAGGGTGCCAGACAAACACGTACAGGATACAGGTTGAAATAACAACGCGTCACATCGCAATACTAGCTCTATATGAGTGGGAACTGGGGTGGTTTTTGGGCCTGGGGGTGCAGGGAATGCCCTCGACAAGCACGGTCTACGAGGATGTGAGTGTTTACCCAGGTGCCAGACAAGCACGTACATGTTCAAGGGCAGGAACAACAACAGGATACAGGTTGCAATAACAACGCGTCACATCGCAAAACTAGCTCTATATGAGTGGGAACCGGGATGGTTTTCAACTCTCCCTCCACGCAAATGCTGTGAGTGTTTAGATTCTGGGGTGGTTTTCAACTCTCCCACAACGCTCTAAAGGCATTTGAAGGGGGTACCTTACAGCTTAGGAGCCGCGGGGGGCTGGGAGTAAGGGAAACACCCCTGACCCGTCAGCGGAATTGGGGATTCCCTGAGATATACCTTCTTAGCGAAAACGTACTATACCTCAAAGGATGAGAAGTTTCTCCCTTCTTAACAAAAAACGGTGTATAGGCAATGAAAACAACAGGTGACGTCACAACAGGATACCTCTTACAATAACAACAACAGGTGACGTCACAACAGGATACCTGTTACAATAACAACGCCTGAGGGCTGTTCCGAGGTATCACCCACACTACTTAGTTCTGAGTGAGCTGTGAGAATTTCTGGATTAAATAAAAGAAGTAAAGGTTATCAAACACACTGCTGAAACATTAAGTTTAAAACGAGCTGAAAGTACTATTAGCGATAATATATTTCATAGATAATAAGTGAACTTCAATCTTATATTCTTGAGACGTATTATATACTTAGCTCTATCAGAAAATTAACTTAAACGAGCTGTGCTTTTAGACAAAAAGAAGTATAAGTCAGCCTGTAATTGCTATCAAACCTATTGCTGGAACCCAAACGAGTTGGAAAGTGCCACTAATATATTTTTAGAAAATTATATGTAGGATTATCTTATCATTAGTGTCAGCATAACTTATTTAGAAAGTTCTCTAATCTCAAATCCAATCTTGAGGGGGAAAAAACATGATTTATAGATGAAGAAGTATGAAAGTTTTTGTCCCTTCAACACCTGGCTTAAATCGGTTCATTGCGAGTCGTTCCTAATCTATGCTAACAGTCTAGTCAATCTTGAATTTTTGAGCAAACATTCAGTACAACATATTAAAGATCAGGGTGAGATCCAACACATTATCCAATTTCAAAACTTTGGGAAACATAGTATAACCTATCTAATATATAAACCAACACATGTGACTAGTGATTATTTCGCATCTTTAGCTGAGCATCTTCAACGTGTGTTTGGTGAAAATTCAGTCGAATTAGAACGACAATCGTATTTTTTATGTCTACCGCTGGTTGGATAGCGCATTAAAGAGTGCAAACCTAATTTATTACAATTGCTTACCCTGCCTAAAGAGCCTTCCGGGGGAATGGGAGAGCGCGTATAGTTCAGGAGGATCCTTTAATCACACAGTCACAAGATGAAACTCGTATCTATTCATACGGTAAGCTCAACTCTTATCTATACAGATATATAGCTTATGACATTTCCAGATTAAACAACAATGTGTTTAGAGTGTTCATTGAAGCTCTCCCTAGCCGGGTTCGAACCTTGACATGTCTTATAGCAGGTCCGGAAGATGTTGAGTTTCAACTTGAAATTTTAGCTGAACATCTCGTACTGGTAGAAGGAAATAATCATTACCGCATACATATAATACTTTTTGGGCTTAATATAAGCTTGTTAGAGAAAGCTCACCACCAGAGAGTTAAGAGCTTCTCTATCAAAAACGTTCTGCCTTTCAAGGAAGTTGTGCAATCCCTAATCGCATGGAAAGAGCTTTACATTTGGAAAGTTTCCCAAGCAAGGCTTGAATACCCTCTGAAGGTGAACTGTTCACTCACCTGTGAATTTCTCCATCCAGATGAGAACAGAATATCGAAGGGATACTTCAACTCAGATCTCTACAATGTGATAGAAAGTACTAATCTGGGAGAGAGGTATGCATTTAATGTAATATATCCTCTACTTACTCAAGTTGAGCAGTATGTTATACGCTCCTCAGGATGAAGTTACTCGAGCTCATTAGAATTGAGACTAAACATCACAAAAAATGAAGCGTTCGTTGTAGGCGCTCATGTGAAGCTTCCCGCTTGTATCATCAGTAAGCGTCGCGTTATAGTTAACATTAAAACAGGGGATGAAACTCTTTTTTTCCCACTATCGATCATGGCGTGTCTGTTCAAACCTAGAGATTCTAAAAACAGCACTCTACTATTTTCATACCCTCCATTCCAAGATCATCTCAATATACAGGGCATTCCCCTCCCATTCGAACTCAAATACTGTACAAGTTTGAAAAGCAAAACAATATATCAGTAAACATCTACAGTGCGAGGCATGAGGGGGAAGAAAACTATATTGACAATGCAACAACATCTAAGAAAAAAGCTATCATTTTACGAGTGCATATCTGTTTGGAGGAACACGAGAAGCCCGCTGATCTGTTTATGATAAGGATACATAATTCTAACAGATCTCATTTTAGCGCTATCGTGAACTTATCGCGTTTAGTAAGCTCACAAACCTCAACGCCGTGGAAGCTCCATAGATTTTATTGCAAACGGTGTTTGATGGGATACCTAACAGAGGAGAAACTATCCGAGCATAAGATCACTTGTTGGAGTTTACTGCTACGTTGTACTTTCCCTCAAGGAGATAAGCATTTTCTCTCCTTTAAAGAGCTTAGACAGAAGGAGATGATACCCTTCGTTATCTATGCTGATATGGAGAGTGCGCTTATTTCGATCGAGAGATGCAAGCCTGACCAGTCCACATCATACATCAAGAATGTTCAGAAACATGTTGTTCATTCCACAGGGCTATACTTAAAATGCAGTTATGACGATAATTTATCCGACTATATGAGCTTCACCGATAAAGATTGTATCGATCAATTCATTGACGATCTGGTGAGCATAGCTAAAAGTGTGCTCGTCATTGACAAGAACTTCGAAACCGTGATTGCGCTGACCTCTAGTCAAGAAGACGAGTTCAAGAGGGCTACACACTGTCATATTTGTGAAATACCATATTCTAGAGAAGATATTACAGTCAGGGATCATGATCATCTTACAGGCCTTTTCCATGGATCTGCTCACCAAGCATGTAATCTCAACTATAAACACCCATCATTCATCAATGTGCTATTTGACTCTGGTAAAAATTATGGTAATCACCTCTTTCTACGATCTCTTGTCGACCGGAAAGGGTTTGACACTGTGACGGGAGAGAAAAGCAAAGTTATTGCCGAGACTAAAGAGAAATATAAGCTATGATGAAATATATCAGACATAATGGAGATGTGATTACGCTAAAGATCATCGATAGTTTTAGTTTTCTATGCACTTCACTTGAGAAATGTGTTTCGTACCTTGAACCTGGTCAACTCAAAACCACTGAGCGCTGTTTCACAGACCTAGAGAAATTCGAGCTCGTCTGCAGGAAAGTTTTGTTCCCGTATGATCACATTGATAGGCTCGGCTTGAAGAAACATGACTATCTCCAAAAGAAAAGCTCTTCAATAAACTAACTGATGCTCACATCTCGCAACAAGATTATGAGCATACCTGTAAAGTTTGGAAAGTATTCGGATGTAAGACCCTCCAATATTATTCAGACTTGTACCTAAAGACAGATGTCATCCTGTTAGCAGACGTTTTTGAAAATTTCAGAAAGTTATGCATAGACACTTACAAGCTAGATCCTGCATGGAGTCTCACTGCTCTCAGTCTAGCCTATCAAGCGCTTCTGAAAGTAACCGGAGTCACGCTGGAATTACTGGATAACATCGACATGCATCAGTTCATCGAAAGCGCTATCCGAGGTGGAGTATGTTTTGTAGGTAATAGGCATGTGATAGCGAACAATAAGCATATGACTAGCTACGATCCAAACAAACCAGAGAGCACTCTGCTCTATCTCAATGTCAATGGGTTATATGCCACGGTAATGCTCAGGTCCCTTCCAATAGGCGAGTTCAGATGGTTGGAGAGGAGAGAGATAGAGGCGTTTGATATACAGTCGATCGCTGTTGATGCAGAGACAGGGTATATATTAGACGTAGACTTGGAGTACCCCCAAGAAATACACGATGCTCATTCAGACTTACCATTCTGTCCGGAGAAAGCCATCCCACCCACTTCGATCACTAAACAGGAGAAGCTTCTCACCACCTTGATCAATAAACAAAATTACATTATCGATTACACTCACCTGAAACTTTGTTTGGAACAGGGTCTGAAATTGACTTGAGTCTATAAAGTGCTGGCGTTCAGACAAGCTCCTTGGATGTTCAAGTACATCAGTCTTAAGGCAGTGATGAGGGTCAAAGCCAAGAACCCGTTCGAGAACATTTTTTTCAAACTAGCAAACAATGCAGCTTTCGGTCGTATAATCTTGAACAAACGCAGTTATCGAGACATAAAGATCACGACCATATGGGAGGGTAAGCTAGGAGTCGGTAACCTCATAGCCAGCCCTAACTTCAAAGACTGTACGATAATCTCTGATGATCTAATGATTGTGGAGATGAAGCCACACGAGTTTTTTTTGACAAACCTATCTATGTGGGGTTCACCATCCTAGATATCGCGAAGGTGATCCTTTACGGTCTCCACTATAAGGTGATGGTCCCGGCTTTCCCTCTCAACACGCTCAAACTGGTCTATACTGATACAGACTCGCTATTCTATAAAGCTGATGTAGAAAAGCCTACAACTATCTGATATCGATAGCTAATGATCACCTGGACACATCATCTTATGAACCAAACAACCCTTACGGTATGCCTTTTGTTAATAATGGACTTTTTGGGATGTTAAAGGATGAGGCTAATGGACAACTGCTCACCCAGTTTGTTGGCTTAAGACCAAAGGCATACGCTTTCTCTGTGAGGGAGAGAGCGGCACACTCAAAGCTAAAGGGCTTAAGAACTGCTCTATTGGAAGCCACTCCATGAGGATCTATAAGGAGTGTTTGAATAAGGATAAAGTTATAATGCGAGAGGCTCACCTGATAAGATCTATTAACCATCAGCTATACACGCAAAGAGTCAATAAAATAGCTTTAAACGGAATGGACGATAAGTGATACATTTTTCCAGGGTCTAGCTCGACTCTACCCTGGGGACATTACACCATTCCAATATCTGATGAGTTTTCTCCCTCTCAATATCAGATTTGAGAATTTAGGTTAAGAGATTGAACTGTAACTAGGATAGCTGTTTATTTTATTAGATTAGATTGTGTTTATTTCAACTATATAATCAAAACATTTGTTCAATATGATAGGTTAGATTTGTTCTTTCATATTTCAGACTTTGTTTGATAAGTTAGTTGTTTATGTTTAATCATGTATTCCAACTATATATTCAAGAAATTTGTTTAGTATAAAAAGTTATATTTGTTTTTGTGTTTAATCATGTGTTAACTTAAGAAAACGAACTTGTAACTTTCCAGTAATTAACCAATGAGTTTATGTTAAAAGCAATAATATTATACCCAAACTTAAAGTGTTAATAAAACCTATCTGAATATCATATTTGTCCTTTTTACTATAGTATAGACATATCCTCTCTACTAGGTTATAGGCTATTGCTGACAAGATTCGACAGGAATGAACAGGTCTGGTTGTCTGAACAGAGGTTTAAAATTTATTTTCAAAAGTTACATGGGTAATGTTTATACAATCTGGTACACAACAAGAAATATTAATGATCGTGCTAATATAAAGTTTTTAGAATAAGATGGCTTACTCTTCTCCGGAGGACAGGGTTTGATATCCTGACTCTCTTTACAAACATTAATCAAAGCTAAATATCAGTCTTTCATAGCATGAACAGTAAATACATGAGGATAGTTTCATTTTGAGAAGGCTTTACAATAGCACAGCCTGGAAAATTTATATATTTTATAAAGGAGGCTTTATCTTTTCCAAAGCCAGCTGAACGCGTAAGTGTATAAACCAAGTCTACAGACCCAGTATAGTCCAGATTGCACTGCAGCTTATAGTTAGATTGAAGATTCTTGAAGGTAGCCTCTATCTTCAAACCAGAACTCGTCGCTGCTGATAGGCGTTTAATGATGAACCTGCTCTCGTAATTTGCATGCTGAACACCTTCAAAGTCTAGAAATAGTATCGCAACTTTCGGCTCTGGACTCATCTTTACTCTTGGACACCACTCGTAGTAAGTTTACGTTTAGGTTCTGCAGAAGAGGACTCAGCGACAAGAGTAACACTTTCAGCTTTAGGTTCAGAAGCTGGTTTTGTCTTTCTGACAAGACATCGTTTAACTTTGTGTTTAGGTTCTGCAGATGTAGACTCGCTGACAGGAGTAGAAGCTTCAGTTGTACGTTCAGAAGCTGTTTTTATCTACCTAACACGTCGTCGTTTAGCAGGCGGGAGTTCGACGCCTGTATTCGACTCGTCTTAAACGCTGCAGAAACAGGATAAACTGTCTATATCAAAGTACGTTTTATATTCGTTAATAAGAGCGATAACGTGTAGTAGTGAAGCTATCACTGCACTTGTATTGGTTTGAATAGCGCTCTTGTTCAGATCACATAAATTCTGTCCTATCATACTTAAAAAGTTTAAACCAGTCTTGGAGAACTCGCACATTTTGTGCTGCACATGAGTAAGCAGTGTTTTAATGGCTGGAGCAGGCTCACACCTTACACTATATTTTAAGGTTTTAGTAGAGGTACAGCCTATATTTCCCATTTCATAGCACTTGATTGGATCACTGATGAGGTCAATATATTGTTTAAACCAGTTCATTTTTCTTTACCTTTCATTAAGATTAAAGAACGGACATTAGAGTTCACTTCCTCTCGTTCCAGATGCCGGTTGATGATATGCTTGAGCTCTTTGTAATTTACATCTCCACTATTCCACTTCAGCCCATGATAATTTCTAGTCAGCCATCTTGCTTTCTTACGGTTCGCCGATGAGAGTGTGATAAACGGGTACGGAGGCTGGAACTCGTAGTCGTAAACAAGTAGGAAACCTTTTTCCTCGTGTAGGAAAGCCAACTCTTTCGCTACGAGGGTTCCGTCGTCAGCAGTGAACCCTTGCACATCGATAATCATGTTTGGACTGAGCATGTAAAGAGCTCTGACAACATAGTTATGTAGACGTTTTGTTGATGCTACCTGTAGCGATATTGTAGTGAACTACTCGATCATGGATCATCAGGAAAAAATATTTGGTATTTTCTGGAATAGCCGGCTCTGTCTCAAAGGGTATACGGCTGATCGTTGACTAAATACACAATATTAGATCCACGGAGATGCGTAATGTGAATACTCACTTCCCCGATTTCGTAGAAAGAGATACCGCCCTTGGAATTAATATGTTCTAGTAAAAGCTCGGCTTTTTTACGTGCCTGTACTGGTACAGTATTGAGTACAGCCGCGATGGGAAGTACAGACATTTCAGGGGTGGTCGTGGTGGTAATGGTATTTTCAGGTGGTGGAGGGTGTTGACTAAAGTGCAGATAGCCCCGTAGCACTTGTTGGTATAAAGTCCATATGGACTTGTCATCAAGTTTTGAAGCGAGTATTTTTTCCATTTCCTTGTCCAGCTCGGAGACCACTAGATTTGTGGTCGATGCTACTTTTTGGTGGTGTTGCTCGTAACGGTGTAATGTTTCCGAGGACACCAATATCATATTTTTCGTGTGTTTCATTATCTACTTGTTGAATAAGGAACCGAGGACACCGCTGTTTAATGGGCTAAAATTATGGGGAGGAACGCTCCTACTTTCTGAACGAGTAGCCGTCTCTTCTTCTTCCAGCACTCTCCTCGTTTGACGAGCTTACGCAACACCTGCTTGTGAGCACGTAACTTTGTCTTCTGCGAATTTTTTAATGGCACCCTCCCTTTTAAAGTGTTGTAGGCACACTCGCAAACAGAGTCAATCAGTTTCTTGTCGTCCGTTTTCAGCAAGGCGACACGTTGCTGCGGGTTCATGCAATGCCATCGCACGCAGAAGGGGGGCTTGCTTCAGCACTTTGGGACTCATGGTTATGAAATGATCTGTAATCGGGACGTGTCGGTGTTTTTATAGCTTTTGCGTGGTAGGTACACGCAGCACCCGACATTTGTGCGGGTTCTGTATCTGAACCATTCGGGTGTACCTTGCTTGAAATCTAACAATAGATACCCGTGGGGAGTACTTTTAGCGTCAGCGTAAGCCTCCTGTAAAATACGGGGGTTTTTAGGACACACTTGACGTGCAAAGTGTTGAATCTGAGCTTTATCCTTGGGATTTTTAAAAAGCACGATATAATGCGCGTTTAAGGAAATGTTTCTTTGGCCCTTGCCCTGGTGGAATATATTTTGTGTAAGGTACATGACGCTAATATTTTGATGGTGGCTTCCTTTGGTGAAAAGATCGACGACCACTTCGTTGGCTTAACGCATCAGGTCATCCTGAATAATCAGCTATGGAGAGTCATCACAGGTGTCATCCATTTCCGGTAAACCCTTACAGAATATGACGTGGGGACTTGACCCATCTTGTTCGAATCCCGGTTGCCATAAAGCATAACACCAGGTGATTATATCAAATGTAACGTCACACATTGTGTCAAAGTGACGGATAAAGTCAGCTACAAAATGTAACTTTTCACAGCTGGAAGGGCCGCTGATGATGGCCGAAAATCGATGTTTCAACTTGTCCATAATATTTGAGACTGAACTTATAAGCTAAATGAACTTGTATCTATAGGATAGGAGGGAGGGGTTTAGACTTCAAAACACAAACATAACAGTTTTTATAATATTTATTTACACATTGAATATATCTTTTATCGCGAAAAGTATACTTGGAATATTTATTTACACAAATCAAAGTTTTACAAGTATATCGCACACAATAAAAATATATTTATTTACAAAAATCAAAGTGGTTTTTTTACAAATATAGTGCACACCCTAAAAAGTATACTTGGAATTTTTATTTACAAAAATATTTTTTTACAAATAGTTTAAATATTTATTTATACAAACATAGCTCACACCATGAAAAGTATATTTTGATATTTATTTACACAAATCAAAGTTTTTTTTACGAGTATGTCTCATACTATGAAAAGTATACTTGGAATATCTATTTACAAAAAAAATATAGTTATATATATATATATTATGGAAACAATAATCAATTTCTTGACCTCGTAGCAGGAATAGTGGCCTCGGTACTAATTACAATGTCCAGTTTGAAGATTATTTGAATATATGTATAGATTTTTTTATTTTTATTTAGCACCGCGTCTTACTACCCGTTAGGGTTATACGCTTATGTACTAAATACACTAATGGATTAGGAAGTGGGAAGGTTGAATTTAGAGGAAGTGAACCCGCATTTGCGTGGAGGAGAGTGGAAAACCATTTAGGAAAACCACCCCCAGTTCACCTGACCGAGATTCGAACCTCGATCTCCCCGTCCTCGAAGGTGTGGCGCAACACGACTGGCGCGTTAGCCAACTACGCCACCGAGGCGGGCTATATGTATAGATGGTTTCAAATTTGACTAGAATTAAAATATACATACAAACAAATTTGACTAGAATTAAAATATATGCAAACAACTAATTCTATTTGACTAGAAATAACCAGGTAGATGGAGATTTATAATGGCTGATAAAAAATATTAAAAAATATCCCGGGTGCATAAAATAAACTAATAAAAAAATATGTTTGTTTTCATGCAGAAAAAAATATGAAAAAATATCAAATCTTTGAAGAATGGTATGTCAGTAGAACTATCTAGAGTGAAAGAAAAAAGATGACCATTCAGCCCGTCTAAATGATCAACTTTTAGTCGTGGCGAGCGCGTTTACAAGGACTCTTATATCCAAACCGCAACGTATTATAATAATCGGTTATCCGCCGTTTGGTGTACACCGGCCGGTAGAATTTATTCTGCAAAACAGTACATCCAGTCGCAAGATCTTTTCTTACAATTTTGTGCGGTATCTGTATGTATCTTTCCACGGCCTGTTCGGTGACCATCGCTCTCAAAACGTCAAAATTATCTTCGTTTCAGTTGTCGTAGTTTATGGTGATCCCGCGAACCTTACATACCGTTTTTGTTTTGGCAGGGTCACCACCAACGCAAACTTGGTACGCGTAATTCTTGGGACCCCCAGATACAAAGGCGCTAATGTAGCTTCCCGGACCGTAATCTTGAAGTTCGTCAGTGAGGTCACCTAAAAAGTCTCCAGTCAGGGGACTCTAATCGCTGGGGCGTTCCGTGAATAGAACGCTATCTGTATCGTGATAAAAAACGTGGTCCCCCAATTTTTTAAGGATGATGTATAAGTGCAACCTAGCCATATCAGTCGTGTAGCACGCCACCACCACACTCGTGTTAGGGTTGAGCCGCAATGCGTCACGTGCATCCTTGTAAATGTAAACATAACCTCATCATTAACATCAATGACGCTGTCCACGGTGATGTACGATTTTGTCAGATATTTGTGGGTGCCCTGATAGTCGTTGACAACGGCTACGTGTGGTAAATCGGGTCTTTGCCCAATCTTTCCCCATAGAAAATTTAAAAAGAGATTAGCTAGAGTGCGGAGACTAGGGTTTTTCCAAACAGAGCCGAAATCAATTTTTACCCCTTCCCTTTCCTCATAATTTTGAATAAAAGACAACTTCTAATCTTGTGAGGTACACCATTCTGGCCATACGCTGGCTTCTTGTTTTATTTTCAAAAAAGTATCAATGTACCCGTGAAATAATCCACCAGAACGTGTCTGACGGTCGTAAACAGATACATTGTACTCCTACACTTCGTGTATTGCTTCAACGGTGTAGCCTTTCTCAACGGCTTTCTCATTCTCGTCAATCACCCAGACGCTTGTCAACCAGCGATCTTTTTTGTGGTTGTGCCGACACGTGCCTTGGTTTTTCTCCTCCTCGCATTTCCTGCACAAGATGAACATTAACTTTTCGTGCATCCGTGTAGGTAATACGGACATGACTAAATCCCACGGAGGCGTCAAGGTAGATTTGGCTATGCCTTCTACTTGATCTATAGACGGACAATTTGGTTCCAAGTGAATTTTGGGGTGGCCGATGGGGTATTTTTTGTACTTGCAAACTTAAGGATACAACGAACACGCATCCAAGTACTTGATCTTCTCTCCACAAGAAAGGTCTGCTTCGTGGAAGAGTTTGATACAATTTGTACGCCCGCCAAAAAATGCGTCCCTGGAACTGAGGGAGTCCTTGCTGTACACCTCGTGCTGGAGTACAAATTGTTTCAAGTCTTTGTCTGTACATTTAATCACATTAAACGTTCACTACCACATCTCTACGACAGTGTAGTCGGCATTCTTAAATTTTTCCACGCAAGCCATTGTCGCTTCATAGCGCGTCTCCATGGTCTCGTAGGGGCTGTTTTTGATAGGGGTGGTTCTGTCGTGATAACATAGAGGTCTCCCGTGCCAATAACAGCCCCAGAACTGGAAGACGGTGGTGGTATCTACAGCTTTAACAACGCCGTCTACACGTCTCCCTAACACATATTCCTCGCGGCTTTTACACGCATGAAGAATAGAGACACCACGTTGGTGGGCCTCCCAACAGAGCCATTGTACGGCGACGTGTGACTGTTGGTCTGCGCACCAATAGCTACTGTTAGGGATGATACCAAAGGTGTTCTCCTTAAGGTTACTTCGGCGGTAAACCAACATGGCCACTCCTGCGATCGTATACGCCTCTCTGAAAGGATCCACCTTTGCTTTTTCAATAAGCATGTCTCTAAACTTTAGGCAGGCCTTCCGTAATATCTCTACATCTTTAATGCAATATAGTTCCAACTCGTGGTTAAAATCAAAGACAAAATTTTATTTGACCAACGTGACATACCACTTCTCAAAGTGCTTTTTTCCCTCAAGCGACATCTCATCATTTTCGTAGTCCTCCTTTAGTTGCAAGGGAACCCTATACTCCGCGTTTTCTTTTTTATTGAAAAAATGGGGGAAATATCCCTTGGTCAAAGACTCGTCCAAGCCGAATATCTTGGTCTTCTTGGATAATGACATCAGGAGAAAATTCAGTGAGTCAATAAAGTGGAGTGGGCCATAACGCATGGACATGATTTTCCCACCGTTCATTATGAGCTCTGGAGTCAATTTTTTAACCTCCATCATGTATTTTAAAATAAAATACCCGTCATAGCTTTTCGCATTATGCAGGAGGAGGGTGATATCCTTAAATTTTGTTGCTTTAATTTGTTCTATAAATCCAAAAAATTGGGACATTGTGGTATCACCCTTGAATATGCCAGTCCTATCACCCCCGCATTCGGTGCAATTATGGTCATTTATATCGATATGAAGGCAGGCCATGCAACATGTCTAAACGACACAGAGGTTAGGCTCGTGTAAGAACGTGTTTACCGCACCTTGAAGAAGCGTTTCTTGTCTGCATTAAAAATCATAGAATACAAACATGAAATTACTCTTTTCCAGTGACGGCTTGGATGGGGCCTGCTTCATATAACAGAAATTACCAAAAGGACGATGGGTCTTGCATAATCTACAAAATGTCTCATAACACTTGTGTGAATATTCTGCTCCTTCCAAACTGAAAATTTGCCCACATACCTCACAAACCTTTTTAACATCACAGACCGACATGTGACCTCTGCAAAAACCGGGACGTTTATGGTTATCAAAACATTTCTGATTTGTGAACCAACGCCCACAATCTTTACAGGTCACAGTTTGACCTTCACTGCAAATGGCTTTAGCGTAACAATTTTTGCACGCGGACTCGCACTTGTGCTTATTCTTATGATAAAATGGCACACGACACTCGCGGTAAAAGTACCCGCACTTAAATGCGGCTGTCAAGTATGTTATGGCATCAAAATTGTTTTGCTTATCGTCGTGAAAATACAAATCAAGGTAACCCTTAAAGGAATGTTCGGGAAGAGTAGGCCCCTAATATAGGACATGCCTTCCTCGACGTTCCCTGAAAACTGTGATTTTGTATTCGGAGAGGTATGTTTGAAAAATTTTCAGTTCAGTTATTCCACCACATTTCAAAAGATTCACACGGGCATCACGGCATAGTTCCTCTGCTTTGAGTTTTTGAATATGACGACCTATTTGGATTTGTTTAATGGTGTTAACATTCATGCATCCTGGCTCTCTTTTAACGTCACACACAGCCTTGGCGACAAACAATGCACGGGCAAGGAAAAGTGTGTCGCCATTTTGAATCGTAATGATTCTTTGGTTGTTACGGCTGTACGTGTTAGTGGGAGAGAGATTATCACATTTATGGCTACCACTCCCACGAGGCTACTTAAAATGGCTCAGTTTAACGTACAGTGGTGCCGTACTTAAGAACAAAATATTACTTTGCAACACGCGACTTACGTTATCGAGCATGGCTCGAGCGTCTAACTGATCCGCTCGCCTAAATGAGACGAATACAGGATTCAACGTCAAGTCCGTGCTGTTCAAAAGTAAGCCAACATGTCCATCGGCGCTGACATCATGGTCCTGCAGCCGATTGAGCAAATTTGTAATTTGTTCTTCAAGCCATCTTAATGCGTCACGACCGCTTGCTGGAGCACCAAGATGTACGGTAACTTCTCTACCAGTATAAAAGAAACGTCTCATTTGTTTTATTCTCTCCTCAACAATTCGGAGAGGGAGGCCTCGGTTCAAAGCTCCACCAACCTGGTTTACTGGGCCACTTATTCCCGTCTGTGGTGCTGATGATGGCCCCCGACCACCATATACGCCGCCAAGGGGGCGGTGATTCCCGCTTGTCTCCCACCAACACCACCGTCTTGCGGGAAGAAACATGGAGCTGACAAAGCTCTCGCTGGTTGATTGGGGGCTGTGGATGTTGGTGTCGCAACTGAATCTTTTCCGTGGCTTGGAAGTGGGTGGAGGGAGCGGCCATATTCTGTATTAGATGTTTGTGGGATTACGCCTCCACTGCCTGGAGGTGGCATAACTCCCGCCGGTAGAATGGAGGGTGCAGCGGTTGGGGTCCATAATGCATCTTCCCCCTGGTTCGGACAGGCATCTCCTGTATCCATTTGAGCTAAAACACAAGAGTGTGTATTCAAACACAAGTCAAACTAAGTTCAAAATAAGCAATTGAAACAATAATTTTCCAACCAAATTCAGTTTAAAAAATCATTCTTGGCACTTTTTAAATCAATCAAGTTATCATATAAGGTAGCAAAAAACAAAATGACAATTTTATTTATAATTTGTCCTCGGAGTGGACAGTATGCTTATAAAATATTAAAACGGATTCTCCAGTTGCTCTAGCTACCCAATTTAAAATACACTTGTTTGGGATATTTCATTTTTAGGTTTATTTTTTTTTTTTATTTTTCTATTAAAGTTTTATCAATTATTTATATGAGTTTTAGCAAGCAATCTTTTCATTATATGTTCTTTCAACTTAGAATATTAATAATATATTTATTACACATATTTTTTTATTATTTTAACGTAAAATAATAATCTCATCTATAGATGTATCAATCGCATCTAGAGCGGAAAAAATGTTCATCATAGGATTGTGTGGCACTCACTGGGGGTGGTAGTGGTGGAGAAGATACCGCCGCAGACACCTGATGTTGATGGGACAACATCTAGTGGTCCCATGCATCAGAAACAAGTATAGCTTTGTATTAGAATTTTTAACGTGATAGCCATTAACAATCATACAGAAACTACCTATTAGTCTGAATAGTCATTTTCACAATAATAGCTATCCTGCCGGGACTCGAACCCGGGACACCTAGATCAAGAGGCATTCTACCAACTGAGCCAAGGTGTCATACAATAACAATGCAACAAGGAAATAACATTAAATAAATATAATATTCACCGTTTAGCATTTATAAAACAAAAAATTGATAATCCCAATTTTATTCATGAAAACCCCCCAATTACGAACATTATTCATATTTCGAAACAATTTTGTATGGTGCTCTTTTTTGTTTGGTTTTTAAAATCTAATTATTCTATCTTACTAATCTGGTATTTCACAATTCAGCAATTACCAACCGTTTGCGGTCAATTCCTCCATGTAGATACTGAGGGCCATCAGATCCGCGGATGTTCGTGAATCTCCCCACAGCTCATTCTCTAAAAAAATACAACGCTACAGCTTACTTTAATACTCAGTATAGCTTAAATTAAAAATAGTAAAAAGATTATCTACGTGATATAATAGTAAGGTAAAATAATCTCCAAAGTGCTATGTGAATCCGATACATTCAGTAGCGTTAGCTCGTCCAGGGCAATGTGTAATTTATGATAACACAAGCCGCACTTTGAAGCGTTAGCCTGTTCTTGCTGTCTATATTTAAATGTTCGACAGGAACCTGGCATCCTCGGCTATTGGCCGAGCTTTACATATACTCCCATATGTGTAGAATGGTGACCGTTTCAGATCTATTCGCATTGTATAGATATGGACAGCAGTTTTAGAGTTGAGAACGGTTGTTTAGATATTTTCAGAGAGTACAAGAGTTCTTTTGTAACCCCAAAAATTATTTTTAAATTGTTTTTATGGTGCATTTAGGCTGGATTATGCGACGTCTTTCATAAGTGCCGGGGTCACATATACTGATGGTTTTGCGGTATTTTAAAACATTACAATCAATAAACACATTATTATGTTAATTATAATAAACACTTGTCCAAAACATCTTTTAAATAAGATTTAGTTTTTTAGTAAACTACCCTCAAATTTTTTTTAAAGTTTGTAATAAATGTATTCAATAACCTACTCCTAAATAAAAATTATATTATTTAATTTATTATAAATACTCTTGTTTATACTTTTTTAAATAATATTCAGCCAATAGTAAACTACCAAAAAAATTAATTACAATTTAAATATAGCTTCGAATCAGAGTTTTTCAATAAACTACCCTTTATTATAATAAACATTTGTTCAGGCATAACTTTGTCCAAATATCATAAAAAAAGTGGTTGCTTAGAATCTCCAAAATCATATATAGTTTTAATTCTTATATACCTATTATAAACTAACAAAATTATACAACTCTGCATTGGTTTATTGTAATCTTGAAATAAATTAAATGTATACAGTTTGATTTAACAACAAATAAATAATGATTGTGCCTGTTAGAAAAGTGCATTTACCCATCCAGATCCGTCAGTGAAGCGTAATCACTCATCCTTGGTTGCGTGTTTAACACTCGAAGACAAGTTATACAATGAAAGGATTTAGAAACAGGTGCTGATATTTATAGCTGCTACCAGATAGAATTGCGACAGAGCGATGACGTCACCAGGGAAAACCCATTGCCACATAAAAGGGGCGGATTGCAACATCGTGGTCTATTCTTATCTCGACTCGTCTTGTCGACCCGCCAAGCTGGCGCCAGTCATCAGGGAAAACCCATTGCCGGGGAAAAGGGGGTTGCCAGGGTCAATGACCTTTTGTATTAACTCACTGTTTCAAGGTCACGATCTATTCCTGTCTCTACTCGTCTGGTTGAGCCGGAAAGCTGGTGCCAGCCATCAGGGAAGACCCATTGCGACATCATTCAATGTCATGATCTGTTCTTGTCTCGACTCGTCTTGTCGACCCGCCAAACTGGCGCTGGGTTGTGACAGAGCGATGACGTCATTGGGAAAACCCATTACCGGGGGAGAGTTGCCAAAGTCAATGAACTAGCTCGCAGTTTCAAGGTCACCATCTTTTCCTGTCTCGACTCGTCTGGTCAAGCCGCCAAACTGGCGCCGTGTTGTGACACAGGGAAAACCCATTACCACAGAGGGGTGGGAGAGAGGTTGTGACATAATTCAAGGTCATGATCTATTCCTGTCTTGTCGAGCCGCCAAATTGACACCGGGTTGCTACAGAGCGATGACGTCATCGGGAAACCCGTTGCCGGGTAGGGAGCCGAGGGGAGGGGAAAAGCCAACACCCAATCAGAGCGAGGGGGCGTTGTCACGTGACCTGCCCTAAGCCAATCAGCGTCAAGTACCAGGTGGTTGACCGCACTACTATTGTTAGTATTTAAAACGTAATTGCCACTTATGGCCTAAAAATTGTTATTGATTTCTTTAGTTATTATATTGTTTCCAACACCTAAATGTTAAATGCCATGTTGTGTGTGGATTGCTTTTTTTCTTAGACTATTAGTTAATAGTTAAAGTCAATGAATAACATTTTAATCAGATAGGTCATTTTGAAATTATTTGGTATTTAAATGTGTAAGTTATATTAATTTAGATAATGTTTTTTATATCATATATAATGAATTAGCCTTCTAATTCGTTATCTTACCGCAATAGGTTCGTCAACTTGCCCCAGTATAGGGGCAAGTTGACGAATTTGCAGTGTTGACATTTACAATTTTTTACAAATAAACAAATGTATTTTATAACAAATTGTAGTGTGGAAATGTTAGTTAATAAAATGTTCTTAAAGATAAAAATACTCACTTTTATATACGGATTGCAACTATCTATATTAATCATTATTGCTTAACGTCTTCAACATGCCTTGGTCTCCCCTATAATACCAACGGGTAGTATGACGCGGTGCTAAATAAATAAAATAAATTAATACTAGTATATATACATTTACCTGGACACCAACTGGTTTTGTTTTTAATATTCCTTCATAGTATCGGTGGCATAGTAGATAATTAATGTTTGTACTTAAATATTTAATAACAATAATCCTTAATTACGCTAACCTTGAAAAGCGAGAGGTTATCTGCTCCTCTCAAACAAAGAGATACTTCTATAAACGTATCTAGAAAATATTGTGATTTAGGGTATTTTTTAAGTTGTGTTTATAAATGATTTTACTTAACAATGTAAACTTTCCCTGAAATGGCACATCCACTGTTAAGACTAATTCAGTTGTTTTTACTGTGGCCAAGGCATGTTTGTTTTATTTCATTTTAGTATGTTGTCATAATATCAGCAAGTAATTAACCTAATATGAAACCCTCTCTTCCCCCCCCTCCCCCCAGAATCTCAAACACAGAGCATAGTTTTGGACTAGTTTGCTAATTTGGCAAATTGGTCGCTAGGGAATTGGGGGGGATGAGGGGGTAAGGTTTGGTTGATTACGCCCCCTTTCCTGGCCTCATTTACTGTACATACGCAAGTGAATTAGACCATAGTTTTTTGGCCATAGTGTCAAAGTGCTAAAATAAAATAAATGGTATATATTTTATGGTATTATAGAATCATTAAACGTATATTCTTTCTATCAACAAATATGCGTAACGCAAACGAAGAAAGCAAAAGGGAAATATTCATTGCCTTTATTTAATTAAATTTAATAACAGTATTATTAAAAATACCTGTACTAATAAATAATCACCTTAGTAAAAGGAATACAATATGTTACTATATTAGAGGAAACCAGTTTATGTAAAAAAATGTGTTTGAGGGAAGTAATTAAGAGAAATTAACAACCAAGTTCATCTTGGTAGAATCAGAGATGCTAGTAGTTTAGCGATTGTCGTCCAATATCATCTTAATTGAGTGCGTAGTAGAATTGTGTGTTTTTCTTAGTTATTAATGATTATGTGAATGAACGTCTTGCAGACATTATCTGTGTACGGACTGATAGAATTCATACCAGGGCCGTATCGGTATGGTGAGGTTAGTGAGCGCAAACTCCCTTCTGGCCTTTATTTAATAAATTTTTATTTGATCAAAATAAAGAGAAAGTTATATTTTTATTCATATATAATAATTATTTATTAATATATTTCGTTTATATTGGTAAAACCCAAGTCCGTGGCTAAGGGGAATTTGGAGAATTTGCCGCTCCCCACCCCCTTTTCCTAAACTTGTTTTTTAAATTAATACGTATTTACTCTTTAAACAATATAAAATAAAGCTAGAAATAAACTCTTCTAATATGGTAGGACTCTGGTAGGAAGGAAAGTTTAGATTAAAAATACATATTTTTGCTGGATATATTGATAATATTTAACTACATTATTAATGTTATTTGATCATTCAAAAGTGTCGGCTACAGATTAGATGACTTGACAGAATATATTAAATTAATTGAATTGTGGTCACCTCCAAACGGACATGCCGTAGCTAACATCTATTTACACCTTGTATGTTGTTATCGTATTTATAACGTAGTTATGGTAACTTTCGCAACTGTAAGACATGGATATTCCTACCATAGTCCTACAATTGTAGCCGTCAATCTGATGTCCAAAAAATATTTTTTATGGCTCTTAGCACGAGCTAAGGGTTTTTAACATCGGAGATAGCTATTTGAGAATCCCTTGTATTACACCTTATTTTGCATTACGTTAGTGTTAAGTAACTTCGATCTGAATTCCGAACCGACAGAGCTACCAGAGCTGTATATATACACAACGTGTTTCTAAAACATCGCATCAAACTTTGGCAGGATACTCCTTGGGTGAAATTAGAATAATTCACATCAGCAACCTAGGGTCCATCTTCAATATTAAGGGCGGTATACACCCCTAAAGACAGAGCTAAAAACGACTGTTGTGTGAAATATTATGAAAACTGCTTAGGGTATTACAACGAATCTTTGTATACTACTTATTGAAACCTTGATCATTAATAAACTAAATGTGCTGTTACCGTTACCCACCCCCATCATGTAAAAAAAGGGGGGTTGTAAAAAAAAATTTCTAAAATAAAATATGTCAGAGTAAGTATTACCAATTTTTACTTAATATTACAAAACAGGGTATCAAAATTAACAAAAAAGGTGTCTTGGAGAAACTGTCTAGTTTTCCCCGTTTCTGAGATAATCATACATGTTTAATTTCAAAGACAAGTGTTAATTCCTGCCAGGTAGGGAGCCAATAAAGCTGTGTTGCTTCACCCCCTCCTTTCCCCCACTCTTATTATCACTATCTTCCCCTCCCTCCACGAGCAGACTGCATCAGTCCACACGACTTCACTGCATGTTGCGCGTATTACTAGTCAAATGGCAAAGTACACAAACGCAGAAATGACAGACATGGTCATGCTGTCCGGTGAAGCTAGAGGAAACGCAAGAGCAGCTGCACGGTTGTACCACGATAGATATCCTGCGCGACGTCAACCCTATCACCGGACCTTCACCGATGTCACTCAGCGACTTCGTGAAACAGGTACATTTCAGCTACGAGGGGGAGATGATCACCCGAGGAATATTCGCACTCCAATTGTCGAAGAAGAGGTACTGAATTATGTGGATGATAACGCGTCAACAATCACACGTGCCATTGCGCATCAAACGAATGTGTCCAATTCCACAGTATGGCGTGTCATGCATGATAAGCTGCTGCATCCGTACCACATGCGCAAGGTGCAGGCATTGGGGCCAACAGATTATGCTCCTCGACATGAATTCTCCGACTGGTTTCTGCAGCAGTGCGGAGTGGTTCCTGATTTCTCCACTATAATATTGTTTTCCGATGAGGCAACATTCACCAGAGACGGCTATTTTAATAGTACAAATAGTCACATTTGGAATGACGTGAACCCTCATGCAACTATCATCATGGGCAACCAGCATAGATTTTCTGTCAACATCTTGGCAGGCATTGTGGGTAACCATCTCATTGGCCCTTACCTGATGTTACGACGTTTGACTGGCCACATCTACTACCAATTTATGAAATTTGCATTGCCACAGTTCCTCGAGAATGTACCGCTCTCCGTTAGACAACGCATGTGGCTATAACATGACGCTGCCCCACCTCATTTCACTAGAGGTGTGCGTGACTACCTCAACACTGCATTTCCTGCCCGATGGATAGGAAGAAGTGGGCCTGTTGCGTGTCCACCACGCTCTCCTGACCTAAATCCATTAGACTTCTTTCTGTGGGGCTTTGTCAAAGCTTTGGTGTACGAGACAGCTGTTGAATCTGAGGAAGACCTGTTAGCCAGGATAGTTGCTGCATGTGATAAGGTTCAAGAAACTCCACGTGTTTTCGAAAGAGTACGCCAGTCATTGATACGTCGCCTCAATTATTGCAATAACGTTAGGGGCCATCATTTTTAACACTTGCTATGAATCTGCTTTTGAAGCTAGGAACTAAAACATGCAATAACTACAATTTGTATTTCTTAATGTAGCTTTCAATATTCCAGTGAGTGTAATGAATAAAATCCCACCCAAGTGTGAACTGTGTAAGCATAACTCACTAATGTAATAAATAGCAACACATCGGAGCTTATGAAGAAGGAAAAGTATCAGAGTTTCTCCATCATAACACACAAACCAGCCTTGTTTATCAAATGTACGTTATACATAGTCACACGTGCCGGTAAAAATGGTTAAACGACTGCATTGCGAAATAAAACTGCGATTCTGGCTGCCTACCTAGCAGGCATTTGCACTAGCTCTGATCTCAAACTTGTGTGATTATCTCAGAAACGGGGAAAGCTATACAGTTTCTCCAAGACACCATTTTTGTTAATTTTGATTCCCTGTTTTGTAATATTAAGTAAAAATTGGTAATACTTACTCTGACATATTTTATTTTAGAAAAAATGTGTTACAACCCCCCCTTTTTTACATGATGGGGGTGGGTAACGGTAACAGCACATTTAGTTTATTAATGATCAAGGTTTCAATAAGTAGTATACAAAGATTCGTTGTAATACCCTAAGCAGTTTTCATAATATTTCACACAACAATCTTTTTTTATCTCTGTCTTTAGGGGTGTATACCGCCCTTAATATTGAAGATGGACCCTAGGTTGCTCTTGAGAATTATTCTAATTTCACCCAAGGAGTATCCTGCCGAAGTTTGATGCAATGTTTTAGAAACACGTTGTATATATATATATATATATATATATATATATTTGTAATAGGAAATCAAGCCTTAGTAAGGGTGAAGTATTATTATTATTATCATCATCATTATCATTATCACCGCGTCTTACTACCCTTACGAGCTATACACACTTGCGCTAACGTGTAATGGTAGGGTGATTGTGAGATGGAATGGAGGACCTACAGTCTAACGTGGGATCCGAACCACGGTGGAGGCCTGGCATTCCACACATTCACAAGTTTTTATTAATACACACGTCTTGTCAGAGGTGAAGGAAGAGTTTAGCAATCTGATAAATCTGTGCCACGACCGAGGATTGAACCCCGGACCTCCATCACAGAAATCCAACACTATACCTCAACCATCAGATCACCAATAGGGTGAAGTAAAATGTTATTTAAACAATTAAAGTTATTATCTATTTATAGGAAAGATATATCCTAAACCATTTGAAGTAAAATTTATTCCAATAAATGTTAATTGTATTTGGTACACCCGCTGTAATTCGGCCCATCTCAACATTTACACCTGCCAAAATTTTGAAAAATAAAATATTAATTTTGTCTTATTTAAATCAAACTCAATATGCATACAAAGGATTACTTTTTTTCCTTAAGTATAAAAAGTCTTCAAGACCTTCAATCGTAGGATAATTTTCGATAAATTTATCTTAAAGCATTCTATAAAATAAAGTTTTCGATAAATATATGTTCAACCCTTCTATATAAAAAAGTAGTCTCCATTATTATAACTTTGCTCCTACAAACAATATTATCTAGACTAAACAATATATCTTAAATACGGCCATAAATGAAAAATAAATAGTACAATGCAATAATCAGACTTCCTCGCTCCTTTGAATAAAAATTTAGTCATTTATTTAAAACTTGTAAGATCTGTGAAACCAAATAATGGACATCGTTGAGGAAACGTACCAAAGAACATAAATGAAATGATATACACTGTTACAAGAACATTGAGAAGAGAAGAACTTCTCTTTCCACCAAAGAGCAGCAGTTTACCAAATACACTATGTAAAAACTACGTTATATATTAGAGTGGAATTGAATATGTGTGTGTTTGTATATTGTTTGTGAGTATGTATATTATGGACAAATACAATATACTTAAATCCTAATCTATATAATCACACTCTCACGTATATAATAGCCATATAGCCTATCAATATTTATCAATGTTTTTTTCCCTCCATAGTGAATATATATCTTTTTTCCCGTAACAATTAATTCATAGTTAAATTATATATTCTAAATAAACTTATAATATATAAAAAGTTTCAAACAGTGTTCTAAAATAATTTATGTTGAGTTGGTAATTTTTTCTATGGGTGGTAGTTCTTAAATGCTTTTCCAGTCTCCTTCCACGCACATGCGGGTACATTTCCTATAAAATCAACCTTCCTCATCCCAAACACCTTATTGTAATTAGCACATAAGCTAATAACACAGATGAGTAGTAAGAAGCATTACTACAAAAAATGTATAAAAAATAATATATACCGTCACGTTAACCTTCTAGTGGACCCCCCCTGGAATCTTTCATTTCTACGCCCTTGCGCGTTATGTTACTTTTTCACAAACATAGATATTTGATTTCACAAATCGCAATAAAAACTAAACCAATAATATGTACTATCGTATCTAATATGTTATGTGCTTAAGACAATAAAAATAATTTAAAAAAAGAACGCATTTAAAAAAATAACGTATTTCCATTTTAATCATGAAACGAGACAGGTACCCACATATTTTCTGAGTAGTTTGTAGCTTGGACCAAAATTTTCAAAAATTTGTCCTTAGTAGGCTATCCTTTAATAAATAATGTTTCCCCTAAATCAATTATGATCATGTATCATGTAAAATATTCCCCAGACAGATGTTTATAAAATCAATAAAACCATTTTCAAACTTCCTTGTTGGGTGGTACCAGAATTACTGGTAATTAAACCTATATATGCGAACGATGATATATTTTAATAATTTGAGTTATAACAATGAGTTTTGAGCTGGTAACTATTATTTGAGTACAAGGTAGATATTGTTGTTAGAAACTTAAGGATTAAAATTCTCCAATGAAAGATGGGCTTAAATTACGGTTGAGTAAAATACAAGGCCGTAGCCAGCCAATAATTTCAGGTGTGTTTGGTGGGCTCATCCCTCAATTGCCGGAGTCTAGAAAAAATTATAAATATTAAACACCTCTAGAAGCTATCTGAAGTACTTTTTATGGTAGCACAGCCCCCTAATTTGTACTTATTTCTTAATTTTGACATTGTTTAAATTTCAGGGGGGTTGAACCTCCAAATTCCCCCTGGCTACGGCCTTGGTAAAATAAAACTTCCCCACTTTACCTAAGGCCTCCATCGGTAAAAATATTTGCTTGCAATAAGCGCCTGCGAGAATAATAGTTCTACTTTTGTGGACACACTTTTTAAAAGATGGTCGCTGACAGCAGTGGTTTTCGACCAGTGGTACGTGAGGTGTTGTCCAGTGGTACATGAGATGTCCAGTGGTACGTAAGGTGTTGTCCAGTGGTACATGAGATGTTGTCCAGTGGTACGTGAGATATTATCCAGTGGTACGTGAGATGTCCAGTTGTACGTGAGATGTACAGTTGTACGTGAGGTGTTGTCCAGTGGTACGTGAGTGTTATCCAGTCGTACGTTAGGTGTTGTCCAGTGGTATATTAGGTGTACAGTTGTACGTGAGGTGTTGTCCAGTGGTACGTGAGGTGTTGTCCAGTGGTACGTGAGGTGTTGTCCAGTGGTACGTGAGTGTTATCAAGTGGTACGTGAGGTGTTGTTCAGTGGTACGTGAGGTGTTGTCCAGTGGTACGTGAGATGTCTAGTGGTACGTGAGATGTCCAGTGGTACGTGAGGTGTTGTCCAGTGGTACGTGAGTGTTATCCAGTGGTACGTGAGGTGTGGTCCAGTGGTACGTGAGATGTCCAGTGGTACGTGAGGTGTTGTTCAGTGGTACGTGAGATGTCCAGTGGTACGTGAGTGTTATCCAGTGGTACGTGAGGTGTTGTCCAGTGGTACGTGAGTGCTATCCAATGTTACGTGAGTTGTTGTCCATTGGTACGTGAGTGTTATCCAGTGGTACGTTAGGTGTTGTCCAGTGGTACGTGAGGTGTTGTCCAGTGGTACGTGAGGTGTTGTCCAGTGGTACGTGAGGTGTTGTCCAGTGGTACGTGAGGTGTTGTCCAGTGGTACGTGAGGTTTTTTCCAGTGGTACGTGAGGTGTACAGTTGTACGTGAGGTGTTGTCCAGTGGTACGTGAGGTGTTTTCCAGTGTTACGTGAGGTGTTGTCCAGTGGTACGTGACGTGTTTTCCAGTGGTACGTGAGGTGTTGTCCAGTGGTACGTGAGGTTTTGTCCAGTGGTAAGTGAGATGTTGTCCAGTGGTACGTGAGGTGTTGTCCAGTGGTACGTGAGGTGTTGTCCAGTGGTATGTGAGGTGTACAGTTGTACGTGAGGTGTTGTCCAGTGGTACGTGAGTGTTATCCAGTGGTACGTTAGGTGTTGTCCAGCGGTACGTGAGGTTTTGTCCAGTGGTAAGTGAGGTGTTGTCCAGTTGTACGTGAGGTGTTGTCCAGTGGTACGTGAGTGTAATCAATGTTACGTGAGGTGTTTTCCAGTGGTACGTGAGGTGTTGTCCAGTGGTACGTGAGGTGTGGTCCAGTGGTACGTGAGGTTTTGTCCAGTGGTAAGTGAGGTGTTATCCAATGTTACGTGAGGTGTTGTCCAGTGGTATGTGAGGTGTTGTCCAGTGGTACGTGAGTGTTATCCAATGTTACGTGAGTGTTATCCAGTGGTACGTGAGTGTTATCCAATGTTACGTGAGGTGTTGTCCAGTAGTACGTGAGTGTTATCCAATGTTACGTGAGGTGTTGTCCAGTGGTACGTGAGATGTTGTCCAGTGGTACGTGAGATGTTGTCCAGTTGTACGTGAGATGTTGTCCAGTGATACGTGAGATGTCCAGTGGTACCCGTGGGTGCGAGAATAAGACGGGTAGGGACCAAATTTCAAAACAGCACTATAAATTTAAAATGATAATGGGAACGAGTTATAATAGGATAAATAACTGCATGATGTGGCTACCCTGGACTTCCTGATCGGGCCATCATGTTCTTATTGTCCTTTTCGACAATATATTTGGGTTGACAAGTGTTTTCTGTGCTGGTTTTCGTCATAAACAATCACTGGAACTGATTGAACTTGGGACACCGAGCTGGGGCTAGAACTAAGAAAACTCAGCTCGAAATCAAGACTCTGGAACCACATAAATAATACTTTGGTCACTTATATTCGAGTTCCATTTAAAAAAAATACAATAAACTTACCTATACATAAAGCTTGCTGCATGAATACATTATTTCTCACAATACGATTTAGTCTTTAAAAAACGTATCCACCCTGATAGGCTTTATAATGTCAGGTATTAGGGTTACTTCAGATAACTTTAACATGACAAGTGGTACTTCAGGAAGAAAACGTATACAGTCAAACCTCGATTCTATGACCTCGGGAATAACGTCCCTCCCAAAGAAACGACCCTTTTTTGTGGAACCGTGAAAAATGTGGAGAAAAAGGTTGAAAGTTTTAAGAAAATCGGCCGTAAAATATGTTGTTGCAATTATTTAGGTCGCTGGGCTGCGATTATTTTTGTAACGCTGTATTACTAGTAACTGGAGTAGGTCAGGTATAAAAATAGACACCATCCTATCAATGCCAGCCACTAGCACGTGACTCTGTCCACCCCCTCCCACAAGCAAGACAATATTTCCCCGCGCGCGACTGTCGCTACATTATGCGCCAGGCTTGTTTTTGCCACTGTTATTTAGATTCTCAATTTGGTTACGTTTTTGGTTTGATTTTGGGAACGGTTTTTGAAGACCCACGCTAGTTTTTTAAAATTTAATACGAACTTATAATTTCGAAGAAATGAGTGGAAAGAGGACCTTCTTGACGCTCATTAAGAAGTACGAGATCATCCAGGAATTGGATGAGAAGAAGATTACAAAGATGGAGATTGCGTGGCAGAATGACATCCCGAAGTCGACACTTTTCACGATTCTCAAAATAAGAGAAGAAATTGTGAGTGCAGTGCAGAAGGAAGGCCACAATCTAAAGGCCAAAAATGTTAAGGGTGTGACGCACGCGAATCTGAATCAAGTTATGCTGTAGTGGTCCAGCCAGCATAGAGCGAAAAACGTGCCTATAAATGGACCGATGATGCAGAGGAGGGCCAATAAATTTTCTATGAGGTTGGGTATAGAAAACTAAGTGTTCAAGTGGGTGGTTGGACCGTTTCAAAGTGCATCACAGCATATCCAGCCACAAGGTCGTCGGTGAAAGCCCATCGGTTGACCCAACACCGGTGAGGGAGTGGATGCCCTTGCTCCAAAACATCCTTAGGCGCTATCAGCCTCAAGATGTATACAACGCTGACGAGCTGTGGATGTTCCACAAGCTCATGCCAGATCACAATCTTGCTGCAAAAGGGGATGAGTGCAAGGGTGCGGAGAGGAACAAGGAGTGCCTCAGGAACATCGAGCTGGTGTTTCTGCCAAAGAACACTACCAGCATACTTCAGCCCCTGGACCAGGGAATAATCCAGCAAGTAAAGGCGAAGTTCCGTGAGATGCTTGTTTGGAGTATGGTGTGGAATCTTAACATGGGCAAGGAGGTAGAAAAGTGGGACGTGGTCAGGGACATGGAGAGAATCGTCGTCAGTTGGAGGGCCATGAGACCGGTGGTAATCGCCAACTGCTTCTGACACTCCCGCTTTGTCCCATCAGTCAACGAAGGGACTGCAGTCTATGTGCTTCCCACCTCTGCCAGTGCCGAAGATCTAGACGACCCACCGCCAGTGGACGTCAATTCTCAGCCAGGCCCCTACACGGAACCACAGCCTGGCTCATCAACAGCACCATCGTCTGTCCCCCTGACTTTCACTCGGCCGTGCGACGAGGAAACGTGGCAGAGATTAATCCCCAGACTGCACGTATGAGGAGTAAATAGCAGCAGATGATGACCTCACAGTTTGTAACGCTGATATAATCAGGGAGCAGCAAGAGTCCAGCGATGAAGAGGGGGAGGAATAAATTGAAGAAGAGCCTGAAGACATCCCCACAACAAAGCCGGGGACGTCTACCCAAGAGCACTTAAGCGCCAGGGCGCTGACGAAGAGCTGTGGTTCCAGTTCTATAATGTGAAAGACTTCGTCGAACAAACTGGCACTAAAAAGAAGCAGGCCTCCATAAAGGACTTCATTAAGAAATAGGTAGTTTTTTCATGTTTTGTTAAAAAAAATGCCATTTTTGCGTATGAGGTTTGGGGGTGGAACAAAATTGGTTAAAATTCCAATAACGACCCCTTCGAAATAACGACCCTTTTCCAGGGAACCGTGAAAGGTCGTAAAATCGAGAGTTGACTGTAAATACACTGTCCTTCAGTAATTTGCTATCGTTCTGAATGTTGCGTGGTTGTTGTCCTACATACGCTGAAAGGTGTTCGGATTGGCTAAGTGTGGTCTTGTCATCTCGATATCATTTCAAGATCAAGGTGAAGTCAAGTGGCTGATAAAATCTGCCCATATATTTGTCTGTCAAGGTTGACAAAGGGCTAGTGTTTGCTCTGTGAGGCGACCGAGTTTCTACAATGGAGAGATTGATTGCTGGGCTGTTGTGTTCTTTGTTGGTGTTGGTTCAAGAAAATACTGAGGGGACAACACCGCTGCTACAAGATATAAACCCGGACGCTTTTCTTAACGTGGTAAGTTGAAATCATAATATTTTATAGTAGATCTAGGGTCAGTGCAGCCAACCGAGATGGATAATTCTAGAAAATGGCAGTTTTTAAATATGTAATTATGTATACACTTACTCCACGGCATCAGGAACTAGAAAGTTAAATAAGTACGCCACCCTGATCTAGTTCTATCCAGTCCACCTCATTACTCACTATCTCTTTCAGGTCCATTATAATGTTATTATTATTAAATTCCTTTTTGTCTTGTAAGGTAAGAGACCACGTTTTACACCCCATAGAAAACAACTGGTAAAATTATATTTGGTATATTCTGAGTTTTACATTCCTTGAAAGCAGCGGGTATTTCAACAACAGTATTATATGAAATACTAGCAGAGGTACCCAGTGATTCCCGGGGTAACCACGCAATTCATTGCAAACAAACTCTTCATATTGTTAATATAGATAGGTACATTATGTGTAATAAAGTCATACTGCAATGTTATGTATCTCCCATTGGCGTGAACTGAGAAAATTAATAGGGGCTCTGTACTCTAAGAGGTGCAGGGGGGATTCGCTGGCCGGACCATCGTTGGCCAAGAAGATCTAAGGATTCTTCCCGATAGTCTAAAACAGTGGTTCTAAAACATTTATGATTTCCTTTTTCCCCTTACTTGTATGCACTGGCGCAGCCAGGATTTTTTGTGGGGGAGGCGTTTAGTTTCACTGACCAACTAAGCGGGGTCCATTGGTTTTTCCCACGGGAAAAATTGAAAATTTAAGTACTACAAAATGCAAATGCATCAAAAGAAATACAATAATATCCATACTAATTTTAAATTTATAAAAATTGTTATAATTTTGTAATCATGATGACTATTAAATTTTCATGAACACATTTTAATTTATGCATACTGCTAGAATATACAAAGATGCAAGTTTCAATAAATTTTATTTTGGAAATTTGATTTATAAAATTATTTTATGAGCTAAAATCTGAAAATTCAAATAAGCAACTTGCACTAACTCTTAACTCACAAAATCACTTCTGAAATAATTCACTTTAGTCTTGTGTTAATTTTCCTTGGCTTCATAGAAAGTTCATTGAGAACCTCATCTTCTCCACGTGGAAAGATCATACCTGGCCAGAACTGGGGCAGATATAAGGAAAATCTGACATTCCCAGATCTGGACAGTTCCAGTTCTGGGCCAGATCTGGACAGTTCCAGTTCTGGGCCAGATCTGGCATTTTCTCACATGGGCCCGTAACTGACACCTCTGGAAGTATGTACATGAATCCCATTAAGTCTGTCTTCATTTGTAGAGTTCCTCATGTATGATTTCAACAGCTTTAGGGACGAGAATGAGGTAGGTGGGTAGTGAGGTCTGGGGGGGGGGATTCAACCCTGAAACACCCCCCCCTATGCTGCGCCAGTACTTGTATGCTATCTTGGCAAATTTCGCTCCCCCTGCACCAATCTTCTCTTTTTTCATCTTATCCATGTATTTGTTTGAATATCCACCTTTAGAGCCAACTACATATTCTGCCTTCATAAACGTACACTTGAACTATGAGCAAAACACATCAAAATGTGAAACTACCGACCTAACCTAAATCTAGACAGACACAACATCCAGCCCCCATCAATGTGAAAGGGGAAACCTAGATTTTACCAATGGTACATTTTTTGGGCATGCCGGAAATCAAACCTAGGACTGTTAGCTCAGTATACAGACACGCCACCGACATAGCTAAGGTGTCGGACTCATAGGAAGCAATACTCAAAGCAAAATAAAGCTATAAAAAGAGTCAAATGAAGTGGTACATGGATCAAGCGTCCACCAGAACTTGGTGGGAGGAATAAGGTGGATTGATTGTCCAGCTCACGTTGCAATCAATAGAACTATTTATTAAATCTTAGCGCACTTCACACAATGCTGCTGGTAAACAAACGAGCCTCCCAATAAGTTGAGAATCTTTGCTTTGGAAGCCATTAAGATTTGTAAACAATGATAATTGTAACAAAGGGGAGATTAATCTATCGCTACGTCATTGGTTCATTATTAAGACACATAATTATATCGTTTGATTTAATTAAATAATCTGATTTTTTTTACCTGTTTTCTGCTGAATCACCTTGAAATTGTGAAATACACTCCTAACTTTTAGGATTATTTGGTGTATAGTTATATAAAATCCAAATTACTACAAATTGGATAAAGTATGCTACAAAAAATAATATACTTAAAAACAACATCTAATTTAACATGGTTAAGATTCCATAAATACTTCATAATAAAGAAAAAACAAAAATACTGTTTATTACAGTTAAAGTAGTCCACGTTATAACCACCCCCCACCCCAACCCACTCACTCTACCTGTGTATATTCTAAAATGGTCGTAAATATGCTTGCCAAATGCATGATGATACATTTGCCAAGAATGCATAAACATAATTCAATATAATTTAATTAGTGTCTAATTTAAATCTTGGTACACATACTAACCACCATCTTACAAATAATATTTGAATTAATTGCATGCAGTTCTATTTAAACTAAACTAAATTGGCCTAAAAAATAATCATTATGAGCTTGGATATTATTTGAGTAGTTGGTCCAATGCGCGCTTGCGCTAATTACCCAGCAGGCCCTGGGTTTTTAAAATTGAGTTCATTGGCCAATATTTGCGCGCGAATGGAAAGGGGGAATGTTGCCAGCCCAAATATATTTGACAATGTCATTAGAACTTCTCTAATGTCAGATTTCCATAGGAATAACAGTGGAAGATTACTATAATTACACCAAAACATATGTTTTTAAATATCATTGTTTTAAGCAGTTGTCATTTTTGACAAGCAAAGTTTTGAAAACAAGAAAAATTATAACAATATAAACGTAGGACAGTTTACAATAAAAACATTATTTTTAAATAATGTTTAAAAAATGTATTTTTCCAAAAAAATTTTTTGCCTTTTTTCTATCTAAATTTATCTGTATATTATTTAACCAGTAAACCCTTGTGAAACCCAAAAAATTATTAAGTCTTTGGTGGGTTGTTGAGATTCAATACTCAGAGAAGTGTATACACAAAATAGCCGTGTATATGAAAACATTTTATCAGGACATAGTATTATGGGTTCTCCAACCCTGTGTAGGATAATTGTATATTGATATACGGTTAATGGAACTTTGGATAAGACCGCTTGTATATAATACTGCACTGCCTTTTTCAATTTTGATTTTTACAAATAATAAATAAATAAACACTGTTTTCTCTTGTGACCCCTGGTTTCTTATTCCTAGTACGCTTCGCCCTTTCTCAAGGGCGTCACAAGAGTAAATTTCAACAAAATACAGCAAGATTGTAACTCTATGCTAAAGTATTGTTAATAAATGTATATCCCAATATCATTTACTTTTCTATTTATTATAATATATTCTGGATATTTCCATAACTCCCTGTTTCTTTAAATTCTCCACCTATTTCTAATAAACCCCCATATTTATTTACATAATATGTTATAGTCTGCTGATAAAAACCATTTCATCTTTCTTGACTTAGTAACATTATTTACCATCTTTATTATTATAATGTTTTGGAGTAAAAACAAAGGAAAAAAATAAAGGAAAGAGACTTCGCCATTATTGTCTAACCAGAAATTAAAAACAGATATTTTAATATTTAAATTAACATATAAAATAAGAAAATATCTTATAAAAACCACAGAAGATTATTTCTGAAGAAGGAGTAGAACTGGCCATAGGGTCAGGTCTTAGAGAGTCTTCCCGGGCCACATGTTGTTGCCAGAACTGTCCGACTGAAGACAGCTAATTCGGAGCTGTTGAGACCAGTTCAAGGAATTGGAAGTGTCTTCTCAAATTCCGGCTGGCTGTACTGAGAGTGGTTTTTACTAAATGGTTATCCACTCTCTTTCTTCACGCAAATTCGGGTACAATTAATCCAAGCTCAACCTTTTCAAATTATAGCTCATCAAGGTAATTAGTGCATATGCATATAACATGAACAAGTAGAAAGACGTGGTGCTAAAATAATATAATATATTATTTATTATAAATAATTATTTATATAACAACTACGTTTATCCTCCTTATGTATAATTTGATTAGCTCATTTCTGGTTATAGAAATGACGAGGAAATGGATGAACAGATTTTGACAAACGACCATTCATTTTAATGGTTAGGAGTCCAGGATGTCGAGAAAAATAGTAGTTTTCCACAAAAACTCGATTTTCACAGAGAGTTTTCAGTTTTTTATTCTTTGTTTAATCACCACAGAAACCGTTATTTGCTACATGGATATAAATCTCTAAATAAAATGTATCTCTTCGGCTAAAAATTAATAACTCAATCTTTATTTGTTGGTTTGACCACATCACAATTTTATCTTTGAATGAATATTTATTTTTGGATGCTGGTCATAGAACATCTAAATTGAGAAGCATAAACTGGGGAAACATTTATTTATTATTGGGATGTTGTTATCGTTAATTCACGTTTAAATAAATAATACTGGGCGTAATTTAAAAATTAAAAGGTTAAGTTGTTAAGTTCATGAAAATATTGTCTACGTTTTGTTTCGCACATGATAAAATTATGTTTAAATATTTTTTGGTAAGTATTGTAAGCTCAAAAACCATAAAATGATCTTGAATAATGTTTAAAAATAGTCATTTTATCTGTCTAAATATGAGTATGGTTTTTTCCTTCAAATAATGGGTTTTTATGCTCATTTTAGCGAATAGTAACACAATACAAATACATAAGTTGAGTTATGTTTACCCCATCTATATGCCACATTCTTACAAATACAGTCAGTTCAGTTATGTTTCCATATTGATACTTAACTCTGAGGGAATGATATTTCAAAGAACCGTAATGTTTTGTGTACCATATCTATATTTTCACATTCTCGTTATATCTGGCACGCTCTTACATTTTCTCTCCCACATTTTCCCCTATCTCTCACTCTCACACACACACCCTCTATAGCACACACTATATATCATGAAATCTTCTCTCATTCTCTCTCACACAATTTAGACCTCGCTCACACATTCTTTGTCACATAATTCCGCTCACATTATCTCTATTATATTCTTTCTCTTAAGCCCTCTCTCAAACGCTCTCTTTTTTTCTAAAACGCGCTGTCTCTCTCAAACGTTATATATCTTGAACGCTCTCTCTTTCAAACATTATATATCTTGAACGCTCTCTCTTTCAAACTCGTGCTCTTTCTCTCTCAAAACCCTTTTCTTTCAAACTCTCTATATCTCACTATCTCTCTAACCAAGCTCTCTCTAAATCATTCTCACTCTCTCTACCTTAAGCTTACTCTCTTAAATTCTCTCTTTAACTCTCTTTCAAACACTCTTTTAAACTCACTCTATCTCTCTCTAAGTCTTTATCACTCAAATTCTCTTTCTCTAATCAAATTTCTCCCTTTCTAACTGTTTTCTCTAACTCTCTCTCACACATCCTCACATTTTCTTTCTCTTTCACAAAATATCGCTTCCAAAATTTTAATCTCTCTTTTTCTCTCGCTCTCTCTTTTTCTCACACACATACACACACACCTTATCACTCATTCTCCCTAATATATTCTCTTTATTTTTCTCACCTCTCTCACTTTCTCTCCCACACACACACTCACTTCACATCCATACACACACACTCTCTCTTTCCTTCTTCTCCCAGTATTTCTCTCTCACACATATAAACATACTCTCACTATCACTCACTCACACTCACTCGATCTCTCTCAATTGCTCATAATCAGTCTCTTACACTCACTTTCTCACTCTCACATTCACTTTATCAAACTCATCCATACACACAATCGTATACTCAAACACTTACGCTCTCATTTTCACTAATATATTTTATCACTCTCCCTATTATATATTTATGTCTTTATACAATTTGATAAGCCCAGTTCCATTAATAGAAATTATGAGAAAATGGCTGAACAGATTTTGACAATCGACGTCTCATTTTAACTGTTTGAGATCCAGGATGTCGGGAAAAATAGTAATTTCCAACGAAAGTGTGATTTTTACAGATAATATCAGATTATCATTCTTTGTTGACATCACTATGAAAATACTGATTAATTTTGTGTATGAGTAGATAATGTGTGGATAAAATATTTTATTCTGGTTAAAATTATTCCAATTCAACATTTTCTTCAGTAGTTCTGGAGAGGTTAAGGCAATTATGTGTATATTTATCCAACAAACCCATTATATAAGGTTAATTTTTTTTGTATTGTTGATTTTCATCCTTCATCTTCTTTGTCTTTAAATATTTGCCTCTGTTCTAAGGTATAAATAGATAAGATCTTTTCCAGTAATTTAAATTTAAATAAAATGACTGAACTGATTTTATCAATCGACCACTCATTTTTAAAGGTAGGGGTTTAGGATTTCGCCAAAAATAGTAGTTTCCAACGAAAACATTATTTCCCAAACGAATTTTCACCGTTTCATACTTTGTTTACATCTCCATGGAAACCCTGATTTGTGTTCAATTGAATATCAGTAAATAAAATAGTTCTCTTTGGTTAAAAATAGTAACAGCTCAATTATTACTTGAGTGTTTTGGTGCAACAAATAGATAGAGAGCTGGGAGAGGGGTTGTTTTAAATTTATCATCGTGGCGTGAAGGGGGAAAATATATGTTTTGATTCCAAATAGACACCTAAAGATAAATATATATGTAAAGTTGATAGCCTTTGAGGAGTAAATTGTATTAGAAAGTCGAGTGAAGTTTTATTATATATTATATCGTTTCGAAATAAAAAGTTTACAATATATTTTAGTGCAATAATCTACAGCCATCCTTACAACGATCCACTAGTTTTAATGTGAAGTTGTAAAAATGTTAACATGTTCTAGGTTTATAATTTACCTTACTTATGTAGTAGTTCTACATTAAATGTGTTTGATTCAATTTCTTAGTAAGCTATTTTCAAATTTAACTTGAAATATTGCTTACAAACAGTTTAATTTAATAATAATCATCATCATGAACAGCTTCCAACCAATGACTGGGTCTGTTTGGAACATGAGCATCTCCACTGCCTCCTTTCCTCCTGCCACCTCTCTTCCTCCTCCTTGGACTAGTCCTCTCCTCTCTCCTCCAAACTCCTCCTTACTCTCTTCAGCCATCCGTCCCTTGTTCTTCCTCTCAGCCTCCTACTTCCCAACTCCATATTCATAAACCTCCTAGGAATCATTTCCTTCTCCATTCTTCTCACATGTCCATACCTCCTTAGTCGTGCTTTCTCTATCCTGTCCTGGACTGGCTCTTTATTTACTATTCCTCTTACTCTCTTATTTCTCATCCTGTCAAGTTTTGGTACACCAATCTTGCTTCTCAGAAATCTCATTTCACTCACCTGCATTCTGCTGTAAACCTGTTCCTTCATTGCCCACGTTTCTGCATCGTAGGCTAAGTTTATATTGGTAAGTAATAAGTATTGTAGATCACTCCCTTTCACTTGCCCGGCATATCCCTGCTCAAAATCAGGCTTCTCACATTTCTGAAAAATGCCTCCACTTGCCTTCCTTCCCCACTTATTTATCTTCTGTTCCTGACACTCTCCTCTACAATACTGCCCAGATACTTGAAACTTTTTACAATACTCAATTTATTCCCTCTCACTGTCACGCCAGTTATATACCTGTCCTTTTTCCTTGTCGTGATCACCATCTCTTCTTCACATTGAACCTCATTCCATACCACTCCACCACTTCTTCCCAAACCTCCAGTTGCTCTCTACTCCTTTCTCCTCGCTAACCTACATCATCAGGTCATCTGCAAACTCCATTGTTTTCATCTTACCCTCCCCAATTCTTCCTAACACTTCCTTCAGTAGCTCGTCCATAACTAAAATGAACAGTAGTGGTGAGAGAAAACTACCTTGTTTCAGACCATTCTTACCTCAAACCAATCTGTCTTCTCCTCTTCCACTTTCACACGTACCCTTGTACATATTCCTCACTCTGTTTACGCTGTCATAAGCTTTGTCAACATCCAAGAAGACCATAAGCATGTATTTTCCTTACCCATAGTATCACTCTTGCAGCTGTGTCAGAGCAAAAATAAGATCCACTATCGACATTCCTGATCTGAAGCCATATTGCTCCTCTCTCAATTCTCTTCCTACTATTTCTTTAATTATTTTCTCCAGGGGCGCCGGCAGGGGTGGGCCAGAGTGATCAATTGACCCCCCTGATATTCTGAGGTCATATAAATATTATAAGTAGGCTAATCCCACCCAACGGTGTTCTTAACTAGCTCTAAAATAGTGCCTCCAGCCAACAAAATGAGAGCTTTAGAATATAACTAATAAACCAACTACTAGCGCCCACCACCAGGTCACCTGCTGACTTCAGGGTCGATAGTGTGGCGCGTGCGCAATCAAGTCCAACAGCATTCGCCATTTAAATCGTCAAAGTCAAGTGTCCATCCACGAATTTGAATACATTAGCAATATTTTTCTTATAGTGTATCATATTTTCAGGAGACAAGGATTGCCTTAAAAAGTGTCTTTTGAGGCTTCAATTTAATAGATTTTCCCAGGGCAGGACCCCCGGACTCCCAATACTTGGGGAGACCTTCTAGTTTGGTCCCCTTGGAGAAAAATCCTGCGGGCACCCTTGCTTTTTTCCAGTGTTTTTTTCATACATCTTTGCACAGTGGCTCATCAAGGTGATTCCCCTGTTGTTCCCACACTTCTTCCTGTCTCCTTTCTTTAGGATGGGTTCTATTATTCCCCCCTTCCAGTCTTCAGGGACCTTTAACTCGTTCCATATTACTCGTATCACTCTATACAGCCATTATAGTCCTCCCTCTCATTCTGCTATAAGCATTTCCACGCTCATTTGATCACCTGGTACCTTTCCAACCTTAATACTTTTCATTACTACTTCCGCCTCTCTCCAGGCTAGGTCCCTCACATTTTCCTGGCTAGTGTTCACTTCTTACTCACTCTCATCACTTGGGGTCACGTTAGCATTTAGCAGGTCCTCAAAGTACTCTCTCCACAATTTCATTAATTCCTCCTTTTCCACCACCATATTTCCACTATTGTCCACCATTCCAATAATTTCTTCTCTATTTCCTCTCCTAGCCTGACTATTCCATACAGCATTTTAGTACTACCTACACTGCCTCCCTCCATCATTTTCATCTACATCTCCATCCAACCTATATTCTCTTCCTCCACTACCCTCATTTCTTCCTTCTTTGTTGCCTTATATTCTTCCTTTTCCTCTAATGTCCTCTCTTTGAATCATTCCCTAAAGGCTCTGTTCTTCTCGGTTATTGTTTCCTTTTAATTTAATAATTTGGAATTAGTATAACGAAATATAATATAATTTTGTAACCTCACACATTTCACTAGCTTAAAATTTTATTTTGTAAAACCAGTTTAATATCAGTATTAATAAATTGTACCATTTATTTATATTCCACTTTATATAAAATTTAGCTGACTGTTACAGCTCATACTTTAACAAACTTATTGAAATAGTTTCCTTCATTATTAATACATATATCCCTTACCATATATTCTTAGAATGTCTTCTGAAATGCTAACTACAAGCATCCCAATGACTTTATTTCAACAAACTCTAAGTATAAGTCAAGTAAACTTGTAATATTTGTTCTAGCCTGAATTAATCACCAAGTATGGGTATCCTGTAGAGTCCCACACTGTTACTACAGAGGATGGCTACATACTCACTATGCACCGGATACCGTATGGCAAAATATCGAGTGGCGTAACAAGCAGACCTGCTGTTATGGTCCAACATGGCCTGTTTTCAAGTTCTGCTGGTTGGATTCTTATGGGACCAGGAAAAGGATTAGGTGAGCTCAGTTGTTGTCGATGAAGAGATGTCACCGAAAAATCAGTTCACTAATTATTCTTCAGAGAAAGAAGTAATTCTGGTCTGCTTGTTCTTAACTTTTTTTACACATTCATCTGATTCATCGACGTCATTGGATTTGTTTAAGATATTTTGTTGATCCGAATTCCATGAATCCTCTCTCTAATTGCTGTGACAGTACAATTATGCTTGATCCCTTGCAAAAAAAATTTTTGAACATTTTGTACAATGCGACAAATCTTTTGTGTGCAATTTTTAAAATACTTTCTAGCATCAAAATAATCTCTATATCTATGTCTTGAATTTGATAGATGATAAGGTTTTTTACACATTAAATCTTGAATAAAGAACATTAAATAAGAGTCATAGCGTAATCTGTCAAGGTAGTACTCTACCTTTTAGGATAAACGTAGTGTAGATATCATGTGACTCGTGACATCACAGGCCACAAAACATAGCAGCCTACAATCAACACACAATGCCTCAAACTAATGTAGGAATCAGACAACAACAATGTTTCATTACATAAATTAATATTAATGGGGGAGGGGGGGAGCGGATTGGAGTCACATCTGATGGGGGTGTGGCACCCTACCTCTCCGCAAGAGAAAATTTCAGGAATTTAAATTTGTGGGAGGGAATTTTATAGCATTTGAACAAAATTATGAGCTAATTATATGAGTTTCAATAGCCATTTTTATCAAAAAGAGAAAGTTTCTGAAAAATTAACAAAAAATGAAATTGAATTTTAGCGGAACCTATTGAAAAGAAACATGATATTTATCATAAATTTATTGAACAGACCAAATTGAAAAGAAAGCTTTTAAAGAGGGAATGGCAGGAAATCTACATTTTATAATTTTTCTCTCTGTTAACTCGGATATTGAGGATTCAAAGTTTTAATAGCAAATGACAGTCAAGAACCAAATACACAATTTTATTTTTCATAAAAAATTAACTAAAGTAGCAGAGTGATGAGGGGGGCTAAAGCCCCCTTTATCAACCATTTATGGACGCCCATGTGAGAACAGTGTGATATATATACCACACACAGATAGCTGACATTTTAAAATTAGTAGCCCCCGTGCTCAAACATGTGCACCTCCAGACCTGAGTTTTTAAGTGTTAACTAAATTCTTTTGATTAGTTAAAAACTGTGTCGGAAACGAAGCGATACTAGTAAAATGGAGAACTTGTTACTCCCAGGCAATGCTCGGTACTTACAATTTGTATGTTGGGATGTTTAAAGGGCCATTTTGATAAAATATATATTTTGTTGGTATTCTAGGAGGGGGTAGTCCAACCACCAGAGCATATTTCACCATTGAATACATTCTTAACTATAATATAAATTATATAGTTTATAAAATGATTTGCTGATTTTGGGTACATCACTGCAAACTTTGGTTTTAAAATATTCCTCATAGTAAAAAAATTTCCTAAAGTCAATCAAATTTCCCCGTACTTATGTTTTGATTCCTTTCAATTTTTCTATTCAATCTTTTTCAAATTTTCAAGGAAATAATCGATTCGTGAATCATATCTAGACCTTTGAATCGGTCGGAGTAGTCGATTAATTAGAGTATATAATCGGTATTTGAAAATATCTATCCAAGATGGACTATCCTTAGTGTGAAGTCAAGTTTTACTTGCTGGCTTACATTCCTGAATTGCAAAGTACGGAGTTCAATCCCAACCGATTAAACTAACGGCCTTATTTTCAGTATGAAGTTTTTCAGTATTTTTTTAATTTCCTAAAAACTCACTAATCATCTCGTTCCTTGTAAATGTTAATGGCAAACAAAAAATCCCACCAAATCATAATTATAATAACAAAAGTTATAACAGCTCTTAGCTCGGAGATCCTTATATCACTGGATAGTGGATGAGCACACAGTCAGTGGCGTCGGGAGCCACTAAGGGCCTGGAGAGAAATTCAAATTTCGTATAACCCGCTTCGGTGGCCGTGTGGTCTCGTGTTAGACTAGACCACTGAAAACGGAAAAATTGGGGTTCGATCCTGGTCAGGTGTACTGAGAATGGTTTTTCATAAATATTTGTTCACTCTTCCTCTACTCTAATGTGGGTGCATTTCCTTATAAGTAAGCCTTCCTAATCCCTAGCCCAATAGTGTAAATAGTGCATAGGCGTATAACCCGAACCGGTTGTAATACAAAAAAAAAAATTATATTATATTTTTCTTCCATTTCGCTAAAACGTTTATATTTTCTACCAAAATGAGAAGTAAAAGTCTCAAAGCCGAGCCAAGCCCAAATTAGGGTGTTAGGGCTTTTAACGACTCTAATTGGGTACGGGTATGGAAATAGCAAAGAGGAGGTGATTTCACTTTGTCTTGAAGTGAGGATGAGGGAGTTGGAGCAGTTGACCTGGCCGGGACTAGAAACCTGACCACTCTGCTAAAAGTGACCAAGTGCCGATGGGAGTCAAATGGCGACCCTCCTTGTGGGTTGCGCTGCTTACGAAAAAACTTTTTTGTTGGCAAAAGGCTGCGCAGGGTATGTGTGTGAGTAAATGCAACACTATCTTTTATCTATCCGCACGAAAAAAGAATGTCAAATTTGTTAAATCCCTTAAATCTATGCCCGTACACATAGTTTGAAGACAGTCCTCTACACATTATATGAACTAGGGCAACACGTGTTTTAATTAATTATGACTGCTATCTTCTTGTTTAATGACCTTTCGATAAAAAGTATTATTTTTAATCTGTCCCCTGTGACTGGACTGAATTAATCTAATCAGAGTCGTGTGAACCGTTTTAAGGCAAATCCACTTTACACCCAAAATCACCACTGAAGGAACCGTAGGTTTTACAGAGGAAAGCTTTATCTTCGCTGGTGACCTGGCGGTCTAGAGGTAAGGTGTCACACTTCTGTGCTGGGGGTCCGGGGTTCAATCCTCGGTCTTGACACAGATTTAACCGATTGCCAAACCCTTCCTTCACCTCTGACAAGACGTGTATTAATCACAACTTGTGAATGTGTGGCCTCCACCGTGGTTCGGATTCCACGTTAAACTGCAGGTCCTCCATTTCATCTCACAACCACCCTGCCATTACACATTAGTGTAAGTGCGTACAACCCGAACGGGTAGTAAGACGTGGTGCTAATAATAATAATGATAATAATAATAATAATAATGATTATCATAATTTATCCTCGCTCTCTCAGTTAACTGTTGCCAAATCTCCTCGCTTTCAGGTATGTCAGAAGGTGGTGTTCTAGAGTAAGAACGAGCAGCTGGCAGCATCGATGGACCAGCGTTGTTATACTTATCTTATATTTAAAGGAATATTGACCACACTAAAACCAATAACTGACAACACTATTTCACAATTGTAGCCACACAGTTACCTAGAGATGATATCTAGTTCATTCTATGTGGTTTTCAAATAAAGGCGCTAGTAAAATATAAAATATTAAAGCTGTATTTCTGTAAAAAAATAATTTACAAACCTAGTTAGATATGTTTTAAATCTAAATATCGCTAAGCTTTTTTATCTAAGTAAAATAGCTCGTTTGAGAAAAAAAATTAATCATCAGCATACGTAACTGTGGATTCACACGTTCGGCTAAGAACTAACACTGAACATAAACGATGTCACGTGATGAGCTCTAAGCCAATCACAAGATTTCCACCTCATTGCTGCGAGCTGTTCCGCTAGAGTTTAACTCATTTTTACTTTGACCGCTCTGCACAGACCGTTCGGCACAGGACAACCAATCAAATCTCAGAACCAACCATATCAAAGCATTGCTCACGCGCGTTTGACAGCGCATGCGCTCTACAGCCGGAAGCAAGCAGACAGATTCATTGGCCGTTGTGAGGATATTTGAAATAACCCATCAATATAAAACGTGTGTATCGATGTATTGGATTGTGCCAAGACACAGTGCTATCATTTGAAAACATATATCGCTAGAATGATCTAAAATATATGTTTATCCATTAGAAAATAAAATAGGTTGATAATCAGCTGTTTTAAGCTAGCGTTACAATGCATCATGGGTCAACATACAACGTATGAATTGCTGCGCCACTGAGGAAGATTCTGCTTTCTATTTTCAGCGAACGTGTGAATCAAGCTTAAGTCTAGAACCCTCTTCTACAAGCTTACTAATTGCAGTCTAGGCATTTCTTATGTAGCGTGCAGTTTACATATGTTATCCGCTTGACACAGATAAACCATTTTTATATTTTAAACTTATCAAGTTATAAAGATGTTATACAATTTATGGAAACTTTAACAACACCTTCGAGTTACAAGAGTTACAACCCATCACTAAATATATATAAGGACTTTGGTTACACAAAATATATATACACACAATTTCGGGGAAATTTCTTCTGGGTGGTAATGTGGCGGAATGTTTGGATAAAACCTTAGCCGGTACTAACAGCATGAGCAACCTTACCTGACAAAAAACCAGCTGTTCCAGTTTGCTGGCACATACATCTATCAGCTATAGCTGGGTGGTAGAGCACGAGAAAAAAACAAACAAACTTGTATCCAACACTCTCCTACAAAATGGAACCTAACTTTAACTATTATAGCACAAAAAAAATCATTATTTGTCCTACTTAGGGTGTATTAGTATTGTATAGGCACTTACAAAAAAAAAAAAAACACGGAAAAACACAAGAACCATGGTGATCTGTAGACAGGTAAAATAAAAATAAAGATGTACTTGAAAAAAAAAAACCAATTATTTATTTACTGAGTTCTCTTCTTTAGTTCTCAGAATCAGAAAAAAAAACAAGCTCCCTACCTATCGAGTATTGTATATACATTAGTATATACAATATTTTTCACCCCTGTACATGTTGATAAAAATAACCTTGTGAGATGGTATAGTATAATTTAAGCACCCTACAAAATGTTTATACATAGAATAAAGATATAATATTTAAAGATGACAACATAAATGATCTTCACGAAATTATGATCTGGGAAGTTACGAGAAAGCGGTCCCGAGTCCTTCTGCACTCTGATGGGGCCGAGAACAGTTAAACTAGTTTAGTCTTTATATATATATATACACGAAATTCACCCCCGAATATATCTGAATTTTGCTTGGGTTAAAATAAAGTTATTTATTAGAAAGAAAAAAAAAAAATAGCGCCTTGGCTAAATCCCAGAGCAATGAATGGTCTCACCGTACCAAAAGCAGTTAAGTCTTCTCACGTCGAAAAATAGAGCCTAGACCTACCGGAATTTGCTGGGTGAAATTCCTCTTTCTGCTAGAGCTGAGGCACACGAGTACGGTCTTATCTTCATATTTTCAAAGGCAAATCATTAATCGGAAGTTCTTTCCACAAGAAGAAACTCGGAGCTCCCCCACGGAACCACCGCTCACCGCCGTAACTTTGACCCCTCTTCACTATCCTTGCAGGAATATTCCCGCCTAGGCCGCTTTTTTGCCCGCATCTTCCCAGAAATGATCCAAAGTTGCCTGAAATAGGTGGCAAGATTCCCGCCAAAATATTAAATTTCCAGTAAGCTTTCATATCAAACGAATACAAACATAGGAAAAATTCTTAAAATTAACAATAACAAAACCTTGATTTCATAAACAACTACAAAACATTTAAAGCCTTTCTCCAGATCAAAAATACTGCCCGCCAAAACACAAAAAAAAAATAATAATAACAGAAAATCCTTTCTCCCTCTACCATCACGCGGCAGAAATGCTCGCCTAGCAACATGCTCGTGTGGCGGGTTTGTGAACTACTTAACTAAGCAAGATGGATCCCATAAAATAAATTTATAATTAATTAAAATAAGACGAAAAGGAAACCACGATAGAAAATGAATGCAAAATAAGGTAAGTAATAAAATAATGCAAATATTACATTTCTGATATGTTAAGTTTTTTTCAAAGATGTAAACTACCAGGGAACCACCTTAAATAGTTAATATCCCCGGGTAACGGCAGCTAAAACGAACGTGCTGCCCGGGTGGCCATTACTCGCACCGTACTAAGATAAATATATATATACAAAGAAAAAAATCAGAGAATCACAATTATTATTATAATTAGGTAGGAATAAAAATAAAAAAAAATACCTGGGGGATTATTGAAAATTCTCACAAAACATATTTGAAGCCTAGCTTTTTTCAATAATTGTGTAAGATTGTGTTTATAATTATATTAAACCAGATTAAAATATAATTACTCAAAATCACCCGTGATGAATGGGTCAGGGTTTTAATTCTTGTGTGTCGAATTGTTAAGGGTTTACATAAATCAGTTGAAATTAATGGTTTTCCACTTTTATATACATGCAAATCTGTGTATTTGTTTAACCAAAGACCTAACTCACCCATACTTTATTATATTGTTTATAATATTATACGTAATTTATAGCCTTTATTCTACGTTTGATAACCATTGTGAATAAATCACTAAATAATATGTAGGTCTGCAACAAAATAATGAATGAAACACATCAATAATAGCTCACAATTGGTAGACAGACTCCTTAGGTACGTTTCAAACAGCTGTGTTTTGTTTTCCCAAGAGGACATTAGTCCACATTCCCAATTGTTATCAGTTTTTTGGTCATCAAACGGCCTTAATTGGAAGTCATGTTTGGGTAAACATTGTATATTGTGAGTGGCGAGTGACATAACGAGTGTTATGAGGATTGTTATGATGAAACAATAAACAAACAAACTAGAGTAGCTGACCCAAAAGGAGGTGTCAGCAGTCCTGATCCAGGAACTAGGCCAGCGGCCTGGTTAAAAGGGGAGGTTTTGAGCTCCTCGAGGCTGGTCGACTACAGAAGGTCGTAAGCTAGGGAGTCACGCTGCTTGTCATGGGTCCACGCGAGTTAAGTCATCAAATTCATCAAGTACTAATCGGGGCTGCTGCTCAAACCCAAGGAACCAGGTTCGATGACAGTGAAGGGACTGCCTAGCAGTCAGACAGGCCATTAGGTAAACCTCAAAACACCTCGTTCGGTCACTCGCTTCTCTAAGTTCACTAAGTTCTTATTTTAACTGCCCTTTTAACATCACATTTACATTAGAATAGTAGTATTAATAAACCTTTTTAAAACCAAATCCATCGTTAATCATGAACCCATATAAGTAATTATATCCCCCCCTTAACCTCATCTAAAGACATCCTGACAGATCCGTAGGCCCACAAGGAATACATACAGAAGGGAGGGGGTGACACATCAGAGTAAAAAGTAATACTTCTTGGTGAACGCTCGTAAAATTAGAGGACACACTGGTCTAGTTCTACAATGTTTTTGTATCAATTAATGTACTATTCTATAAAAGTAAATTAACAGGCTTGAAACAGCTGTAGAAAACGATAGTAAGAGGTTGATTGAAATCAAAATTCTCAAAGAGGGGATGATATTCTTTTAAGGTAGTAGGATCACAAAAAAAAAAATATCTAGAGTTAGTTCCCTACTTCACGTCGAAGGTAACAGTTGAAGGCATCTAGCTCCTAAATGGTGTCATGTCGTTTTTCATCTTATTGACTTTTACATATGCCTTGATTTCTTTTCATGACACGTTCCGCCACTGTTTGAACGCTAGTTTATCTTAGATTCAAGTATCCTTCAATAACGAGTGTGGGGGATACCTCGTTTCAGCCCTCAGGCGTTGTTGTGCCTATTCTGTCAAAACACGTGACGTCACCTGGGTGACTGTTGTTTTCATTCTCATGTGAGGTATAGTCCGTTTTCGCTAAGAAGGTACTTCTCAGGGAAATCCCAATTCTGCTGACGGGTCAAAACAATAATAAGGGGTGTGTTGCCCTTACTTCAACCTCGCTCCCAGCCCCCCGCCCCTGCCCCCCGCCCACGCCCCTGCCCCTGCCCGGTTCCACGTGCTTGTCTGCATGATCGTGCTTGTCTGGCACCCGGGCATTCCCTGCACCCCCAGCCCCCCCGGGGAATTTGGGAGAGTTGAAAACCACCCCAGTTCCCACTAATATAGAGCTAGTATTGGGATGTGACACGTTGTTATTTCAACCTGTATCCTGTACGTGTTTGTCTGGCAACCTCACATCCTCGTTCCACCGTGCTTGTGTCCCGGGTGCATTCCCTACACCCCCGCCCCCCTACACCCCCCCGCCAGGAAGATATGACCGTGCTTGTCTGCAGCCCCCAATCCCCCCTTTGGTAATCAATCGTCGTTCTGGATAAAGCACGGATATTACAAATAACTATATATATTATACATTATTACAGGAATGGCGCATATATTCGTTCATGCGATTTTCTACAGTGTCTCTTAGATATGTCAGTAAAATTGTTTTCAGTTCAAAATCCAGCGTGTAATAGTCCAAACCGACGACTTGTCGTGTATAGTAGGTAGCACTGAGGAGATCCAGGTTTCTTATGTGCGTTTCCACCGTAGGCTGCTCGAGGTCGACGACATCCGTTGATTCGTCGCACACATCCACGACGAGTGTGTCGATCAGATCGTTGCAATAGCGCGCGACCGGTGTCGACCACATATCCCTGCGGTCGACGGCTGCGTCAATGAGGTCCCACACCTCGCAAAGACGCGCCCAGCTAGGTGCTAGATAGGCGACCCGTTTGAGTCCCGCGTCTTGTTTCTCGGTGATGACCACCATACGGTCACCGCACATGCGTCTCAGGGAGATTTCATGATTAGTCAGAGTGATCTTCTGCGGAGGATGCGTGTTGGTAAAAAACTTTGATATGACCTGCTTGTAGCCGCCCAATTCTTGCCACTTTGTACGGTTAAACACGGCGCTGTTCCCGCCGCATTTTTCTAGCTGGACATACGGCGTAAAGTTGTTCTGGACGCTCATGCCGACGATGACTCGCTTGGCGTCGACCGCGTCCAGCGGAAATAGAGTGTTGAAAATACCGGCGATGGCGAGCGGCTTCACCTGCCTTGCGCATACGTCTTGGCCTTCCATGATTATGCCCGGCACGCCATCGGAGCGCCCCTTTTATAGGCGCACGACGTTTGGACGCACCCTCTTGCAGGGCGGTGGCGGCAGGAACCCACAGTCTTGAAAAATGTGTTGTAATATCTCAACACGTTAGCGTCGTTGGCGGCACGATCGGTGGGCGAGAATAGGGTGAGGAAAGTTTTCATCGGAATGTTCTGGGCGCGATAGAGAAGGTACACGAGACAGTAATGTCCGCAAACGTCCGAGGCTATGCTTTGAAGTTGTAGCGTGTTATGAGTCGTGCGACAAGTGTTTTTGCGTATAAATGCCAGATGTGACTTTATACGGGGTGGAAAACCGTAGCTGTCTAAGTATTCTCCCGCGCCGTTCTTGTCGATAAAGATGGCGACCCAATGCTTGCCAGGCTCGTTGTGTGGATCGGTGTTGACGACGATAGCTGCAGGTCGCGCTATTCTTGTGGGTAGTTGATCAGTGGGGAAAACACCTTACCGTACAGAACGAAACCACGGGCTTGTTTTCAGCGCACGTCTTATGGTGTGCGTGTCCATCTTCAATCATCCAGTCTCGAAGTCCCAAAACGATGGAGGCCGAAGAGAAATTCCGCACAGAACTATGCGCCGTGCACATGATGCGGCCCAATTTAATTGTTTTCAACGAAGGACAACCTCTGTCGTACAGATCTACGACGGGCGTAGGCGTGTATCTGGCCAGAAACTCTTTCTTTTCAGCTCCTTTGACGTAGACGGTTTCTGCGCGCGTCGTGGCGTGGGAGATGAGGGATTCGAGTATGGTGTAATCCACATCACCACTATCCCAGGGGATACCATGCAGATTGTTGACGATATAGTCGGCTTACTTTCTGGCAGCCGGTGAAAGTTCCTCGATAGCGAAGGGGGGCCTTAACACCCATAGTTGAAGTAATGTTCCGCAAACACTCAGTTCCTTGACGATAAACTGTTTGTCGTTGTCGATGAAGCTCTGGAAATCCACAACGACGTCCATGATTTAAATGACGAATGTAAGGGGCGGGAAGCCGCTTATATTAACTCCCATAATTGGTCACGACGTTTCTGTCCTTGTCGACGGTGATGATGTTGGCAAACTCCCCGTACACGATACAGTTGACGTTTTCGGTGAGAGCTCGGGTGAAGCTCACTTCGATGCTCAGAGAACCGTGCCGCGTCAAATTCCAATGCAACGAGATGTGGGCGGAGATATTAGGTGTGAGATCGAAAGCCACGAGATGATATCCTTTAGGGAAGGCTTCCCGCGTGACGTCACTACCCTCGTTCATGAAATGGATACCCGTTCCAGAAAACAGCGTGTGGTAGGACATGGCATAGTTGCCGTTTGTTTAATCGGGTTGTAACGGTTTCGACGGCACTTGTTCCCCGTCCACGTACAGCGAGAAATGGTTCATGCCGTACGTTTGAAAGTTGAACGGGTTCTTTGTGGCGTCTCCGTTGAACGCGGCGTTTGATACCAATCCCACGATGCATCGCTTGGGTAACTGGCCGGTGAACACGTTGTCCAGTGATTTCCCTTGCACGCCCGCGGGAATAGTGAGTATTTTTTACTTCCACGCGGGTGACGGGATACTTTGTGGGGCTGACGTTTAACGCCTTGGCGTGCGCCAACAGTACAGAAGGTGATACTTTGACGCGTCGCACTAGAAGGCTGGCTTCAGCGATGTGAACCTTATAGTGCTGGAGTTCAGGGACGGCCATAAGACTGAACCCGTCTCGGGAACGGACCTACTTGACTCTGAGTTCGGTGCCGTTCAATAGGTATTTCTCTTGGTTAAACACGTCACCGTGTGGATACCCCAAAAGATCCACCGTCTTGCTTTGTGCGGTGAGACTGCGACGAGCCTCAAACCCTCTGTTGATGGCGTTAACCGCCTCGAAGGTTCCGGGGCAGTCTGTGAACCACATACCGCAAGTCAGATGCGTTCCCTTGGCCTCGCTGTTGTAATTGAGCAGCGTCTCTATGTGCGCTCTATAAGCATACGTGTTGCTGAGCGGTGAGTCTAGTTTTTGGTTTAAAAACACATCCACCTGTGTGAATAGCGAGTGCAACCAGTTGTTGACGGGAGCGATTTGATCCGTCTCTTTGAAAGCGCCACCGTCGGTTTTCACGATGTCCGACCTGAGATAGATCATAGTCTGCGAAAATCAATATAGAATTCGCCCTGGCCGGTAACGGTAAATTCGATGGGTGAATCATCGGTGAGGGAAGAGACAGGTTTGTATTGGAGCCATTGCCCGCTTTCGAGACTGGTTTGCGTGGGTGGGTCGGAGAATAGATCGAGTTCACTGCTGGCACACTCGCAGGACTTGGGGTGTAGAAACGTCATTTCAACTGAAAATATCTACCGCTTCTTTCTTGACCTTTTTACGTCGGGCAACGACAGAAGACTGACGTCGTTGCTTCTTACGACGCCCTTTATGGCCTGATCCCGTCATCAGTGTTCCGATCTTCTGCTCCGCCTTGCGTTTCAGATTTGTTCCAGCCTCGCCGACACGCTGCCGTAGAGCCTCGTTGAAAGGACGCCGCTGATTGGCGACGTCGGAGAGCACGTCGATACCCGTGTGAAGCGCCTATTTTCCAATGGCTTAAGTGCCGCTTCTCAGCAACAGTACGACGCTCTTGAATAGACCGCTGAAGAAACTTCCTATTCTATGCCCGCGTTGATAGGGAGCACCGTGGTAGATCAAAGATATACCCGTTCCAGCCTGGTCGACGTAATATCTTTGGTAGGGACAGTTCATGTTGAGCGGCGTCGAAAATGAGGTTTCACGCACACTTTTTTAAACTCGAATGGTACAGGTTCACCAGTGTCGGTTCTTATATTGATTTCCAGGCTTTCAATTTCTCTTCTAAGTACAGGCACGTAGTGCATTGGATCGTAGCTAACTGACTTATGTATGCCGTAGAGATAGTTTGTGTTGTTGATACCGACGATACGTAAAAGAGGTGCCACGATATCGCCCATGGGTTGAGGATCGACGATATAAGTGTAGACGTACATTTGTGAGGGCAAGCCTAGTAGAATGTTGGCGGCGTACGGTGACTTTGGGACTTTGATCAGATTCGTCTGAGGATCGAATCCGAGCTGTAGACTTAGTTGACTAGATAGTTCCAGCAGCTGTATATTTGGTGAAGAAGAAACAACGTCCACTTTTTTGTTGGTGCTTGTGTACTTGAACACAACCCCTTTATCACCTTTAAACGCGTCTACTTCGTTTAGGGCTTTAATCAATTCTTGGATATTGCTATAGTTTCCAGGAGGGATGTGATCCTTGAATATTTGTTCCACACCGTTGGCGTCCAACCAGTTGAACCATACAATATTTTGGCCCTCTGGGACGGTGGTGAAAGAACACGGATATTGGAATTCGGCGAGAGCGACTTCCCACAGGCCGTCGAGCGTGAGACGATAGGGTAGTTGCGTGGTGAAATTCGTGAGGGTATTTTTCGGGAAATATCCCATAGAGCTGTCACTCGGCAAAGTGACGTAAAACTGGTCTTTCATGGTAGCGCGCTGACGTAACTGGCAGGGATCCACGAATTAAACTTGGCGGGGTAACCTTTCCGCTACACGTACACTTTCCTTCTGGCGCCTTTGCCCTTGACACGTAGTATTTTATCAACTTTGAAAGTTTCCGGAAGACGTACGCGTTGCAATTCGGATTCGTAAAACGTTTCCTCCACCTCTTCGCCGTCAAGATAGGTCAGTCTGTAGACGACTGGTTGCCGCATCGCGACACTGTCGACTTTAAAAATCTCTTCGCTCCAATTGCTCTCGTAGCCCTTTTCAAACAGCATTTTGGCTTTGCTAATACGCACCGTGTCACCGACTATGAGTTTCGGCTTACTATTCGAGTTTGGGCCCCGTTTGCCGTACAGATGATCTCTGACACGAAGCACGTCGGTTTCTGAAACGTCGGCAGGCGCCATCTTGACACTTGAATGTTTTGCGCTGTTATAAGCGTCGACGAGATCTTGGAGGACGTCCACATAGCGATACGTGTTATTTTTGGTAAAGTAGCGCCACATGCGTCCTTTCAGATTTCTATTGAATCGTTCCACGATGCTTGCCTTCACGTCCGGATTATGAGTGGTGTAGTAATGGACGCCTTCTCGCTTGAGAAATTTCCGGACTAGCCGAGCCGTGAACTCTGTCCGTTTGTCCGTCTGTAAACTTAGAGGTTTGCGCCCGCTTTGCTCGAAAATGTCCCGAAAGGCGTCTCTCACGACGCTCCCCGTCTTAGATGGAAGCGTCCACGCCCAGGCCATCTTGCTAAACACGTCGATGACGGTGAGCAAGTACACTGCACCGTCGTTGTATTCTCCGAGACTTCGCATATCGTTGAGATCGGCTTGCCAGAGATCGTCAATGTTGGACACCACGTAGCGATTGCGTAGAAACTTTTTTAGCACCGGTTTGTGTAGGGTATAAGCGTCCTGCGCACGAAGCCATTCTCGTACTTTGGCAGGATCTTTCTTGGACGCTCGTATGAGCGACGCCGCCCCTGCAAACCCTGCAGGATGAACGAGGTCGTAGTAGATGTCGTCCATTAAGCTGGGAATGGCAGCTACCTATTTTCGTTCACCCTTTTTAGTTACTTCTTCTTGGTTCGTTGCGGCGACGGTGTAAGTGGTATGGGCGTCGGATCTCTAATGGGCACCAAACGTTTCGAGTTTGCAATACATTCTTTCGGGACGTTTATTTTCTGCAGCGCTGTGAGAATCTCTCGCCACCCCGACGGCTCGCTGTTTCTTCTCGCTCTGATCAGATCGTTGACTAAATCCACGATGTTAGATCCACGGAGAGGCGTATCGTGAATACTGAATTCCCCGTTTTGGTCCCAAGAGATTCCGCCCCTGGAATTAATATGTTCTAGTAAAAGCTCGGCTTTTTTACGCGCCTGTACAAGTACATTATTGAGTACAGCCGCGATGGGAAGTACCGGGGTGGTCGTGGTAGAGGCGGTATTTTCAGGTGGTGGAGGGTGTTGACTAAAGTGCAGATAGCGCTGCAGCACTTGTTGGTATAAAGTCCATTTAGACTTGTCGTACAATTTCGAGGAGAGTATTTTTTCCATTTCCTTGTCCAGCTCGGAGACCACTAGATTTGTGGCCAACGCCACTTGTTGGTGGTGTTGATCGTAGTGGTGTAATGTTTCCGGGGACATCAATATCATCTTTTTCGTGTGTTCCATCGTCTACTTGTTGAACAAGGAACCGAGGACGCCGCTGATCAAAGGGGCTAAAAGTAAGGGCAGGGACGCTCCTCCTTTCTGAACGAGCAGTAATCTCTTCTTCTTCCAGCACTCTCCTCGTTTGACCAGCTTGCGCAACACCTGTTTGTGAGCACGTAACTTTGTCTTCTGCGCATTTTTCAGTGGCATCCTCTCTTTTAAAGTGTTGTAGGCACACTCGCAGACGGCGTCTATAAGTTTCTTGTCGGCCTTTTTCATCAATGCGACACGTTGTTGGGGCTTCATGCGGTGCATCGCACGCAGCAGAGGGGTTTGCTTCAACACTTTGGAACCCATGGTTATGAAATGATCTGTAAGCGGGACGTGTCGGTGTTTTTATAGCTTTTGCGTGGTAGGTACACGCAGCACCCGACATTAGTGCGGGTTCTATATCTGAGCCATTCGGGTGTACCTTGCTTGAAATCTAACAAAATATAGCCGTGGGGATTACTTGTAGCATCGGCGTAAGCCTCTTGTAAAACACGGGGGTTTTCAGGACACACTTGACGTGCAAAGTGCTGAATCTGAGCTCGATCCCGGGGATTTTTAAAAAGCACTAAATAGCGCGCGTTTAAGGAAATGTCTCTTTGCCCCCGGCCCTGGTGGAATATATTTTGTGTAAGGTACATGACGCTAATATTTTGATGGTGGCATCACTTGGTGAAAAGATCGACGACCACCTCGTTGGCTTCCCGCATCAAGTCGTCCAGGATAATCACCTGCGGAGAGTCACAACAGGTGTCGTCCATTTCGGGCTGACCCTTACAGAATATGACTGAGCCGTCTTGTTCGAATCCCGGTTGCCATAGAGCATAATACCAGGTGATCTTATCAAATTTAACGTCACACATCGTGTCCAAGTTGCGGATAAATTCGGCAACATAGTGTGACTTCCCGCAGCCGGAAGGGCCGCTGATGTTGGCCGAAAACGGATGTTTCAACTTGTCCATAATGTTTGAGAGTGAGCTTATAGGCTATATGAGCTTGTATTTATAGGAAGGGAGGGAGGGGGTGTAGACGTTAAAACACAAACATTACCTTTTTTATAATATTTATTTACAATCATGAAAAGTATACATTGATAATTGACTATTTATTTATTCAAAGTATATATATTGATTATTTGTTTACACAATAAAAATTATATATTTAATATTTATCTACACAAAGATTTTTTTAACATTAAAAAGTATATATTGAATATATATTTACACAAAGTATTTATTGAATATTTATTTACACAAAGTATATATTGAATATTTATCCACACAACGTTTTTTCAAAAATAAAAAAGTATACTGGGTTTATATTTACATATGGGGAATAGTGGCCTCAGTACTAATTTTATAAAGTCCAGTTTAAAAAGTATTTTAACATATATGTACAAATGGTTTCAATTTTGACTATATACAAACAACAAATTCTATTTGACTAGAAAAAAAATCAGGTTGGTGAAGAATTGTACTGGCTGATAAAAAAATTTAAAAAAGTATCCCGGGTGCATAAAATAAACCAATAAAAAAATATGCTTGTTTTCATGCAGAAAAAATTATGAAAAAAATTGCTCAAAATCTTTGAAAAATGGTATTTCAGTGGAACTGTCTAGAGTGAAGGAATAAAAAAAAAAGATTATTCGGCCCATCTAAATTATCACCTTTTAGTCGTGGCGAGCGCGTTTGCAAGCACTCTGATACCCAAACGGCAACGTATTATAATCATCGAATTATCCGCCGTTTGGTGTACACCGGCCGGTAGACTTTACGCTGCGAAACGGTACATACAGTCGCAAGACCTTTTTTTACAATCTTGTGCGGTATCTGTATGTGCCGTTCCGCGGCCTGTTCGGTGACCATCGCTTTCAGAACGTCAAAATTAACGTCGTTCCGGTTGCCGTAGTTTATGGTGATCCCGCGAACCTTGCACATCGTTTTTGTTTTGGTGGGATCGCCACCAACGCAAACTCGGTACGCGTAATTCTTGGGACCACCAGATACAAAGGCGCCGATGTAGCTTCCCCGGCCCGTAATCCTGAAGTTCGTCGGTGAGCTCACCTTAAAAGTCTCCGGTCGGCGGACTCCAATCGCCGGGGCATTCCGTGAACAGAACGCTATCTGTGTCGTGATACAAAACGCGGTCCCCCAAATGTTCAAGGATGCCGTATAAGTGCAACCTAGCCATAGCAGTCGTGTAGCACGCCAACTCCACACTCGTGTTTGGGTTAGGGCGCAACGCGTCACGCGCATCCTTATAATTGAGGAACATAACCTCATCATTTACATCGATGACGCTGTCCACGGTGATGTTCGGATCCGTCAGGTACTTGTGGACACCCTGATAGTCGTTGATAACGGCTACTTGCGGTAAATCGGGTCTTTGCCCAAACTTTCCCAATAGGGGGTTTAAAAGAGTTTAGCCAGTGTGCGGAGACCGGGGTTTTTACACACAGAATCGAAATCGAGTTTTACCCCCTCCATTTCCTCTTAATTTTGAATATAAGCTAACTTCTCATCTCGAGAGGTGCACCACTCGGGCCAACCGCTGGCTTCTTGTTTAATTTTCACAAAATTATCGATATAACCGTGAAACAATCCGCCAGAACGTGTCTGGCGGTCGTAAACAGATACATCGTACTCCCACACTTCGTGCACTGCTTCAACGGTGTAGCCTTTTCAACGGCTTTCCGGATCTCGTTAATCACCCAGACGCTTGTCAACCAGCGATCTATTTTGTCTTTGTGCCGACACGCACCTTGGTTTTTCTCCTCCCCGCATTTCCTGCACAAGATGAAAATCAATTTGTCGTGCATCCGTGTAGGCAATACGGGCAAGAATAAATCCCACGGAGGCGTCACCGTAACTTTGGCTATGCCTTCTATTCGAACTATAGCAGGGCAATTTGGTTCCAAGTGAATTTTGGGGTGGCCGACGGGGTATTTTTTGTACTTGCAAACGTACGGGTACAACGAACACACGTCCAAGTACTTGAACTTCTCCCCACAAGAAAGGTCAGCTTCGTGGAAGAGTTTGATGCAATGTGTACGCCCACCAAAGAATGCGTCCCTGGGGTTGATAGGCTCCTTGGTATACACCTCGTGCTGGAGTACAAATTGTTGCAAGTCCTTGTCTGTGCATTTCATTGCATTAAACGTACACTCCCACATCTCTACGAGCGTGTAGCCGGCGTTCTTAAACTTTTCCACGCAGGCCATGGTCGCTTCATAACGCGTCTCCATGGTCTCGTGGGGGCTGTTTTTGATAGGGGTGGTCCTGTCCGGATAACAGAGCGGACCCCCATGCCAATAACACCTCCAGAACTGGAAGACGGTGGTGGTATCTCCAGCTTTAACAATGCTGTCTACACGTCGCCCTAACACATATTCCTTGCGGCCGTTACCCGCATTAAGGATAGAGACACAGCGTCAATGGGCCTCCCAGCAGAGCCATTGTACAGCTATGTGCGACTGTTGGTCTGCGCACCGGTAGCCACCGTTAGGGATAATACCGATAGTATTCTCCTTAAGATGACTACGGCGGTAAACCAACATGGCCGCTCCAGCGATAGTACACGCCTCCCTGAACGGATCCACCTTTGCTTTCTCCACGAGCATGTCTCTAAACTTTAGGCAGGCCTTCCGCAGGATCTCTACGTCTTTCACGCAATACAGTTCCAACTCGCGGTTAAAATCAAAGACATAATTTTCTTATACCTACGCGTCATACACTTTTCAAAGCGCTCCTTTCCCTCAACCGACATCTCACTGACGCCGTAGTCCTCCTTTGGCGGCAAGGGACCACTATACACCGCGTTTTCTTTTTTATTGAAAAAATGGGGGGAATATCCCTTGGCCAAAGACTCGTCCAAGCCGAACGTTTTGGGCATCTTGGACAACGACATGGAGAGAAAGTTCAGCGAGTCAATAAAATGGAGCGGGCCGTAACGCATGGACATGATTTTCCCACCGTTCATGATTAGCTCTGGAGTCCATTTTTTCACCTCCATCATGTACTTTAAAATGAAATTCCCACCTTACCCCTTGGAATTATGGGCTAGTAGGGTGATATCCTTGAATTTTGAAGCTTTAATTTGCTCTAGGAATCCGAAAAGTTGGGCCATTGTTGTATCACCCTTGAATATGCGAGTCCTATTGCCCCCGCAATCGGCGCAATGATGTTTATTTGCATCTATATGAAGGCAAGCTTTGCAAAACGTCTGCACGACACAGAGGTTGGGTTCGTGCAAGTACGTGCCGGTCGCACCTTGAAGAAGCGTTTCTTGTCTGCATTAAAAATCGTAAATTACAAAAATGAAATTGCTCTTTGCCATGGACGGCCTGGCCGGGGCCTGATTCATATAGCAGAAATGGCCAAAAGGACGATCGGTCTCGCATACACTACAAAAAGTCTCATAACACATGTGTGAAAATTCTGCTCTTTCCAGACTGAAAAATTGCCCGCATACCTCGCAAACTTTTTTGACGTCACAGACCGACATGCGACCTCGTAGCGTAGCACTTTTTGCACGCGGATTCGCATTTGTGCTCGTTCTTTGTGTTGAACGGCAAACGGCACTCGCGGAAAAATTACCCGCACTTAAACTAGGCTGTCAACGATGCAATGACGTCAAAATAGTTTTGCTTGTCGTCGTGAAAATACAAATCAAGGTGGCCCTTAAAGGAATGTTCGGGGGGAATAGGCCCCTTATATAGGACTTGCCTTCCCCGACGTTCCCTGAACACGGTGATTTTGTATTCGGTGAGGTATGCTTGAAATTGTTTCAGTTCGGTGAGTCCACCACCTTTCAAAAGATTTACATAGGCGTCACGGCATAGTTCCTCTGCTTTGAGTTTTTGAATATTATGACCCTTTTTGATCTGCTTAAAGGTGTTCACGTCCATGCATCCTGGATCTCTTTTATTATCACATATAGCCTTGGCGACCACCAACCCGTGGGCAAGGCAGAGTGTGTCGCCATTTTGAATAGTAATTATTCCTTTATTATTTCGGCTATATGTGGAAGCGGGAAATAATTTATCACAATAGCTTCTACCACTCCCGCGAGGCTCCTTAAAATGGCTGAGTTTAACGTACAGTGGTGCCGTACACAAGAACAAACTATTACTCTGCAGCACGCGACTTACGTTATCGAGCACGGTTCGAGCGTCCAGCTGATTTGCTCGCCTAAATGTGACATACACAGGGTTCGACGTTGAGTCCGTGCTATTCAAAAGTAAGCCGAAGTGATCATCGGCACTGACACCGTGTTCCTGCAGCCGATCGAGCAAAGCCGTAATTTGCTCTTCGAGCCAGCTTAGGACGTCACGATCGCTCGCAGGGGCACCCAGATGTACGGTAACTTCTCTGCCGGTGTAAAAAAACCGCCTCAATTGTTTGGTTCTCTCCGTGACGAAACGGAGAGGGACGCCTTGTGGCAACGCTCCACCAACCTGATTATTTACCGGGCCAGGTGCCGAAGACGGGCCGGTCACGGGTTGCAGGCACCACGTCTCTCTTGGGGCTCGAACACCTTCTTAACAGCTCGGTGGCATTGCTCCCGCGGAGGGGTGTACGGGTGTCATGGTGGGTGGCTGTGAGAGGACGGCACCGCCATTTTCGCTCTCCAGTTGAACTATAACACGCAAGCACGTGTCAAAGTAAGCACCTTAACAATAATTGTTAAAAACATACCCGTCTTTAAAACGATGCCACAATTTCAGACTACTTTTGGTATTTATAACACATCAACATTCTTAAAGTGTGTGTGTGTGTAATAAATACAGTTGCAACATGTAAAATATACAACCCCTCAGGCCTATGAAAAGTTAAATCCACATTTTCAACTATGTTAGGGAATCGAACCCTGGATCTCCCTAGCTCATCAGGGTTTTAATACACGGCTCAAGCAACAATATAATTTCCCTGGTTAATTATTATGGCTGTATATATTTGAATACAGTTAAAAATATCTGTATACAAACACTACATACGCTAGAACATAACAATATAGTATCTCTGGTTCATTATTATGTCTGTATATATTTGAATACCGTTAAAAATATCGAAACCCTGTGCCAATAGTGACTAAAACGACAATTTCAGACTAGTTTTTTATTTATAGCACAGCAACATTATTAAAGTGCGTGCGTAATAAATACACTTCTAACATGTACAAAATACACTCCCCTCCGACCTGTGAAAAGTTGAATCCACAATTTCAGCTATGCTACGGAATCGAACCCTGGACCTCCCTAGTTCAACAGGGTTTTAATACACGGCTATAGCAACAATATAATTTCCCTGGTTAATTATTATGGCTGTATATATTTTGATATCATTAAAAATATCTGTATACAAGCATTACATACGTTAGATCATGAACAAAATACAGTCAAGTTTCACTATGCCTGGGGGTAATCGAACCCCTGTAATTGCAGGGAATACATGTATTCACACAAGACAGAATTAAGTTTACTCTTGGTGGAAATAATATTGTTTTAATTTATAACCGTTACCTTTTTTTCGGTCTAAAGCGCGCAACTGTATGATAATTTATAAAATCAAACGTGTAGGTAAATGAACCCTGGACCAGTAGTTTACACGCTATCGCGTGCAAAGAAAGCCTCACAATAATTTATTTTAAATTTAGTGAATATTACACGCATTTTCACCTGTGACCGGGAATCGAACCCGGGATCCTTCGCAAAGTGTGTGTGTGAAATAAATACACTTGAGCCATAAACTTATTTGTACTTCATATCACATGACTTGGCGTATGCATATTCATGAATTACATATCACATGACTTGGCGTATGAGTATTCATCAGGTTTTTAATGAAAGCCTATTTTAAATGTCATATCACATGGCTTGTTGTATGAATATTCATCAGATTGTTAAATTTCATATCACATGACTTGGCGTATGAATATTCATCAGATTGTTAATTACATATCACATGACTTGGCGTATGTTTAAACGTTAAAGAAAGCCTTACATAAATTTAATTTAAATTTCATATCACATGACTTGGCGTATGAATATTCATCAGCTTGTTAAAGAAAGCCTTACAATAATTTATTTTTAATTACATATCACATGACTTGGCGTATGATTAAACCCTCATTTTCATCTATGCCCGGGAATCGAACGCGGGACCCTTGACTCAACAGACTTTAAATATAATTGTTCCAAACAAAGGTTAAACCCACATTTTCAGCTGTGCTTTTATTTGCTTTCAACGTCAGAGTTGTTGGTACGGCTCATCCCGTCGCTAATGACAGGGGAAGGGAGGGGGCGACTGGGTTCTTCCTCTCTCTCTAACCGAACAGGCATGCACGCGATATCTAGCGGAGTGGTCATTAAAGCCTTTTCGCTGCCCGGTAACAACTTTCTCTCTCTGTTGGAATGTGAATAACTGACTATTTACTATTTCAGTTAGATGCTACTCACATATTAGATGATCTATCTTGTCCAACGGGGTGACAGCCGTGACGTCGGTTTGAGCCCCTAGCGGCGCCTGCACACCATCCCGGATCTCGGGGGGACGATCTAACCGCTCGAGCTCTGCCAGAATGACCGACATGTCGTCGGCTTGAGCCCCGAACGTGTCGTCCGTCATTTGGGCCGACGGCGGTCGTCGCACCGATGATGCGGTCTCCCAAAAATCTGAAATTAAATAAATACCTATTAACTACTATCACACTGTGTGTGCGTGTGTGTGTGCGTGTGTGCGTGTGTGTGCGTGTGTGCGTGTGTGTGCGTGTGTGCGTGTGTGTGCGTGTGTGCGTATGTGTGTGTGCGTGTGTGCGCGTTTTCTTGCGTGTGTGTGCGTTTTGTGTGTGCGTGCGTGTGCGTGCGTGTGCGTGCGTGTGCGTGCGTGCGTGTGCGTGTGCGTGTGCGTGCGTGTGCGTTGCGTGTGCGTGTGCGTGTGCGTGTGCGTGGCGTGTGCGTGTGCGTGTGCGTGCGTGTGCGTGCGTGTGTGTGCGTGTGTGTGCGTGCTGTGCGTGCGTGCGTGTGTGTGCGTGTGTGTGTGTGGAAGAAATTTTTTAAACATATCGCGGGCTTACCCGTTGAACAGCCGCTTTCAGCCAAGCAAACCCCATCGTCGGTAAAAAGCCCCAACAGATCTGGAGCCGGTGTTTGAATAGTGCTTGCGGGAGTCGATGTTGTGTCTTCTTGAAGTTCTGTAAAGAGCAAATACCTCTGTACACCGAAGACTTATTATCGTGTAAATAGCTAGCCATTAAAACTTTTTTAAACATTTTCCGATATTGAACCAGTTTTCAAGCTCATCAAAACTCATTTGTTGATGGTAATCGGTCACAATCACTGACTATAATGATCGGCAGTAATTACATGGAGGTCTATTTATACTTTCTCTCATTTTTGTTATTTTACAACGCATTTTGAGTTCTATTTATAGACGCTTCAAGGTTATTTTCTCGCGACGCCTCCGCTGTTATTAGGCTTCAACGCCGGTCATCCGTCTCACACGTCAACATGAGTGCGTATAACCCGATCGGTTAGTAATACGAGTTGTTAATATTACTTATTTGAAATGCGATGTCAAACCATGTCCTCCGATCAAATATGTATTATAGTTTATCTTTTACCGAACAGGGTATAAAAGTATTTCAACTCCTCCTAAGCTCTGCGACTATGCCCTGGATATTCAGGATATTCAGACAATAACAAGCAACCGCTAAACGATAACAACTCGTTTTGTGCTGTAAGCTAACATATTCTATACCCCCAGCTACGACTGCTGCTCTAGAGCCTATAATCCCTGCTGGGGCTACGGGTGGGAGGGAGCTTCCCGAAAATTATTTGTAATATCCGTGTTTTATTCTCCTTCCCGAGCGACAATTGATTACCAAAGGGGGGCCTGGGGGCTGCAGACAAGCATGGTCATATATACTTGGCGGGGGGTGTAGGGAATGCCCCCGGGACACAAGCACAGTGGAACGAGGATGTGAGGGGGTCAGACAAACACGTATAGGATACAGGTTGAAATAACAACGCGTCACATCGCAATACTAGCTTTATATGATTGGGAACTGGGGTGGTTTTCAACTCTCCCACATTCCCCGGGGGACCTGGGGGTGCAGGGAATGCCCTGGTGCCAGACAAGCACGATCATGCAGACAAGCACGTGGAACCGGGGTGGTTTTCGGCGACGATCTGCAGACAAGCACGGTCATGTTCGAGGGCGGGACATAGTTTGCGACAGGCACGATCATGTTCAACAACGCGTCACTAATATAGACCGGGGGTACCTTACAGCTTAAGAGCCCTGGGGGGCAGGGGCGGGGGGCTGGGAGAGAGGCGGAAGTAAGGGCAACACACCCCTTATTAGTGTTTTGACCCGTCAGCGGAATTGGGGTTTCCCTGAGAAGTACCTTCTTAGCGAAAACGGACTATACCTCACATGAGAATGAAAAAACCAGTCGCCCAGGTGACGTCACGTGTTTTGACAGAATAGGCACAACAACAACGCCTGAGGGCTGGAACGAGGTATCCCCCACACTACTATAACGGCTCCACATTCAAGCCACAATGGCGCACAACACGATCGTATTATAGGACACGAACCTTTGTCTCCGATAGTTGTACTATGGCCACTTACACCTGAACATATGAAATGCAGAGATCCTTTTACACTAAAATATTAGCTAGTAACAAAGTTACTGGCAAAAAGCTAGTAGCAAAAATGTTTTAGCTAAATATGTTCTTCCAAAACTGTGACGTTGTCACAGATATGAATCTAAAGAAGACAGTTTGGACTCACCTAGCCTGGTCCCCTTTTGACTGGCCTGCTTCACGGCTCCGAAAACACGTGCACTCATCAACTTCATGTATACTACTAACCGTCCGTGGCTCGAAGTACAACTCTGAGCTAGACTCGAACAGATGAACATCGAGATTGCGCAGTCCCATATGCGCCAACGACTGTGTTCTGGTGAAATAAGACCTATCCACCGGCGCGTGAATTTGAATTATTACGAGGCTAAACGAGACTGTTCTCGAAGCATGTGCACGCCCCTTCCCCTGTCCCATCTGTGTTTCCCGCCGTATGTGAACACGTGACAGACTTTGTGTTGTATATAACGGCTGGACTGTGTAGTGATGTCACTCATTTCTCTGCGCTCAATTAGGTGAGACACTTTGTCTTAGCTTTAGACTTAGTCTATTTTTCGTCGTATCAAAATTATGTTTGGCTCTTCATGTTCAAAATTTATATGTTTCGGCTTTATTTATTTATACGTTACTCAAATTTAATTTCTTTAGAGACTGCAGAATTTGCCTGTCAGCCATTATGGATTGTTTTATACTTAAACTCCGTTTCCTTTTTTGCAGACCCACCTTGTCCGCCTCACGGACGGGTTTGGGATTTATTACGCCGCCATCTTGGGGCGCTAGTTATCTTTCTTAAAGTTAAACTTATTGAAATGTTTGGTTTGCTTGTCAAATTTTTAAGGGTTTAGTCTTTTGTAATTGATGAACTTGTTGTTCAACTTTGGGGCCGCGAGCCCGCGCACTTAGCGCTTCGGCCAAGTTTATAGTTAGATTGATCTAATTTGAATGGTGTTTGTTATAACTGATTAGGTTGATTTAATTCATTGATTGTTTGTTAATTTTCCTCTTTTGCGCCTTGTAATGGCAGCTAGTAATTATTTAACATACTCATGTCGAATTTGTGTCGGCATCGAAGAGTTGTGTACACCAATACCTTTTGTCTTTATTTAACCTTTTCTAGTTAGGTTAGTCGCCTTCTGCGCTGGGTCAAATTTATATGTATTCTTTTATTATTGTCTTAATGTTTTCTCTCAAAGACTTGGGGTCTTGCCCCACCATTTATTATTTCAATCAGTCCTTGTTGAATTTTTCACTCGACTACTCTTTGTATGTCTCACTTTCATATTTCTATGAGTTGTATGTTATGAATAAAAAAATAAACTCTCTTGTAATCAACCTACCTTTTATTTATAGTGTTATGAACCTATTAAATCAAAGGGGGGGTTACAAAACGACTTAGTGTGAGTTATCAATAAAATGTGATATTCGATATTAACAACGTAGATTACACAAAATGTTGACCACAAATTTATAAAAACTAAATAATTTTGACATAAAACTGCCAGTGGCAATGTTGTAAAAGTTATAACCATTGTTAAAATTGTTAATTACCGAAAATGTTCTAAATCATAGAGTGATCAGTCTAGTCTAATCTGTGCACATACAGTATATCTATACTAGTGATCTGTGACATATATTAGTATCCGCTGTGTTATTAACTGTGCTACCAACACATAACTAGCTAATTTTTCTTCTATAACAATGCTAGTAACCTTTACGTCAAACATTCTTTGATCTATACCGCCAAGTGTTGGGTTGCAATAATTTTGTTTTTGACACTGCTAACAACAAAGTTACCAACATGTTATTAAAATAAATAAAATTTGTCAATAACACATGTTTTCTACAAAATGATGAAATCAAATGTTATGAACATTTTATAAATTCAAATAACAAAGTTAATAGCAAAATGTGAATAACAACTGTTAATAACCTGCTGCAGACAAATGCTTTCAGCAATTTCTATAATGTTGTTAACACTGAATATAACACGTGTTATTAGTAATGTTATCGTTGGTGTAAGGGGAGCATAACTCCTTAAGAGGAGAAACGTTTACTGACAGATAAACTCTCGCGTGAGAAAGTAGCACAGGAATAGCAGGCCTATAGACATGATAGGTGAGTTCATAGTATTCCAGGACCACTAAATTAGCAATAAATCCAGTGTAATGACAGAAAAATGTAGTGACGTCACAGTCCTTTTAGATCCCCCTGTGACGTGTGAATAGTCTTTTGAAAGGAACCAATCGTGTTTACTTCGTACTTGGAACTCAACAAATTAAACGAGATGACCACACCAATACCAGTTTCTTAGAAAAGGGCTATAACTTAACCCGATGGTTACACAGGCTTTCTTATTGGGTGGTTTTAGCTCTGCTTCTTACTTAATTACTATTATGGCTTTAGAGATTAGGATAGCGATATATGGATAAAGTGTACTCGCATTTGTGTGAAAACCAATTTGGAAAACCACTCTCAGTAGGGGAAGGTGGGGCAAAGCGAAACAATTTTCTTTTTTTTTTTTTAGGTATATGCTCTAGAAATTTAGTTACAACTTCCGATAATATATCCTAATTTTCTTTAACCCTTATGTTAAAAACCTTGCTACTTAATAAGCCTCAATGTTATATGATTTTACGCAATAATTTAATTTAAAAATTATATTTTTCGTTTCACTTTACTCCAATGGTGTGGCAAAATGGATCAGGAAGTGGGGCAAAGAGAAACACTGTCATTACAGCTTTACTTATTTAATGTAAATACAAAATTTACCATTCATTTACACAGAAACGATACACATACAAGTAAAAAGATAAATATTATTAGATTTATACATAAAGTAGAACAAAATAACTTCAGAAAAACATTTAAATGAAATTAGTTCGCATTGTAGCATCAAAAGAGGTGCAATATTCATGAAACCATTCACAACAAATTTGGCATCTCACCCATTCTTCTCCTGGTTTGCTCTTACCCCATTCCCCACCACACATTCTGCACTCCATATTGTCCTCTACATCTGCATATTCACATACGACAGTTTCCACCCAACTATTTTTTGCGCCTTTTTGTTTTAACATGCCCATTTTCTGTTTAATTTGTTTGGCCCCAAATACATTCTTAGACGAAAACTCATCATTGAATAACTTTCTTTACGAAGTCCTAATATAAGGTTTCTTAAGAGTAATTGCTAAGCGCTCACGAATGTATGGGCTTGATGTAAGGACAACTGTCTCATCCTTATTTACATGGGAACTACTTCTATTGTCTCCTACTTGAGGGATTGGTATAATATCACTGGGTGCTAGATGAACTGTAGTGGACCTATCACCTGTATCCTGGAAGTCTGGTAGAGACACCTTAGCACTGCAACATTGCGTCTCATTTGAGGTGATGGGGACCTGTTGTTGGTTCAGCTTCAGGTGTGATTTCTGAAACTTTTTCAAGTTTCTGGGCAACCTCCTCAGCTGAAGGTCGGCTAGTAGTCTCACTTGAAGCAAAGGCTTCTTGGAAAAATATGTTCATTCACTGGATAAAGTCCATTTTTCTGGAATGCACTTATCACATTATTAGGAGTTGCAGCTCGTAAATAAGCTTTTACAAACAAGAATCCTACTTGTTTAAGTGTTATTGCTTTACCTGGATGGTTTCTTAACCATGTTTCACATTTCTGGCTATAGAAAACACTCAAAGGATACATGAAAGATACATCGAGTGGTTGTAAACCATCATACGTATGAGGATGTAGACATAGTACATGGACGTGATTTGCCTTCGCAGATTCAAGGAACTCAATGCTTTTCGAATGAGTCAGTTTATCTTATTTTCCTCTTGGTTGTACGTAGAGATGTAAGATGGAAAATCTTCCCTATATTTTCTTAGGAAAATTTTCCAAAATGAAAGTTTTTACGAAATACATGAAAGTGGTAATGCTAACTTTGGCCCTGTCTGGAACAGATGGATACGCAGAGCCTCCCAACTCGGCCAACATGTTGGGTTGGTCGTTTATTATCTTCAACAAATGATCCAACACAACACAACACAACTTGTTGGCTCTGACCGGCTCTCCCAACACTAACAAGTTGGGAGTACGTTTATATTGTAACACAACTTTTTGGGATCGTGTTGGCCAAAATGTTGTGTTACAATATAGACTAGGCTTTAGAGGGTAGAGTCAGGCACACTATCCTTGTAACAAGTCATCTCTAGCTGTACGTCAGAGTAGGGTTAGCTGTGTTTAGAGAGGTGGGTGAAATGCGACGTGATGGGCCTGCAATGTATTTGTTCCCAAAACGCGATGTAATGGACATTATTATTATTATTATTATTATTATTATTATTATTATTATTATTAGCACCGCGTATTACTACCAGTTCGGGTTATACGCACTTACGCTAATGTGCAATGGTAGGGTTATTGTGAGATGAAATGGAGGACCTACAGTTTAACGTGGAGTCCGAACCACGGTGGAGGCCTGGCATTCCTCACATTCACAAGTTGTGTTTAATACACATCTTGTCAGAGGTGAAGGAAGGGTTTGGCATTCAGATAAATCTGTGCCGGGACCGAGGATTGAACCCCGGACCCCCAGCACAGAAGTCTGACACCTTACCCCTAGACCACCAGGTCACCGATGTAATGGACATTCTATGTAATGGTATACACCCCTATCTGACATCTGCAGTCCAGTCTACTGTGATAGTAGCGCATTAGACAACGTAGCCACCGAAGAGGGTTACTCAGGTTGTTATTATACTTTATTGAACGCACTATCGTGACTATAGTTGATTTATTTTTGTTTTTTGTGACAAAGGCTACATATTGGCCGATGCTGGTTTTGACGTTTGGCTCGGCAACTACAGAGGAAACGTCTACTCCAACCAGCACATCTCTCTGGATACAAACAGCTCGGACTACTGGGACCTCAGGTAATTAATACAACTCTCGTGGCACTGACAATTGGAAAGTTTGTAGATCCTAGGTGAAAACATTAATGTTACTATAGACTCTTACAATCATACCCTCACCTCACTTGAAAGTTTGTAGAGCCTAGGTGCAAACATTAATGTTACTATAGACTCTTACAATCATACCCTCACCTCACTTGAAAGTTTGTAGAGCCTAGGTGAAAACATTAATGTTACTATAGACTCTTACAATCATACCCTCACCTCACTTGAAAGTCTGTAGGCCCTAGGTGCAAACATTAATGTTACCATAGACTCTTACAATCATACCCTCACCTGTCTTGAAAGTCTGTAGATCCTAGTTGCAAACATTAATGTTACCATAGACTCTTACAATCATACCCTCACCTCACTTGAAAGTTTGTAGAGCCTAGGTGCAAACATTAATGTTACCATAGACTCTTACAATCATACCGTCACCTGTCTTGAAAGTTTGTAGAGCCTAGGTGCAAACATTAATGTTACCATAGACTCTTACAATCATACCCTCACCTCACTTGAAAGTTTGTAGAGCCTAGGTGCAAACATTAATATTACTATAGACTCTTACAACATACCCTCACCTCACTTGAAAGTCTGTAGGCCCTAGGTGCAAACATTAATGTTACCATAGACTCTTACAATCATACCGTCACCTGTCTTGAAAGTCTGTAGGCCCTAGGTGCAAACATTAATGTTACCATAGACTCTTACAATCATACCCTCACCTGTCTTGAAAGTCTGTAGATCCTAGTTGCAAACATTAATGTTACCATAGACTCTTACAATCATACCCTCACCTCACTTGAAAGTTTGTAGAGCCTAGGTGCAAACATTAATGTTACTATAGACTCTTACAATCATACCCTCACCTCACTTGAAAGTTTGTAGAGCCTAGGTGAAAACATTAATGTTACTATAGACTCTTACAATCATACCCTCACCTCACTTGAAAGTCTGTAGGCCCTAGGTGCAAACATTAATGTTACCATAGACTCTTACAATCATACCCTCACCTGTCTTGAAAGTCTGTAGATCCTAGTTGCAAACATTAATGTTACCATAGACTCTTACAATCATACCCTCACCTCACTTGAAAGTTTGTAGAGCCTAGGTGCAAACATTAATGTTACCATAGACTCTTACAATCATACCGTCACCTGTCTTGAAAGTTTGTAGAGCCTAGGTGCAAACATTAATGTTACCATAGACTCTTACAATCATACCCTCACCTCACTTGAAAGTTTGTAGAGCCTAGGTGCAAACATTAATATTACTATAGACTCTTACAATCATACCCTCACCTCACTTGAAAGTCTGTAGGCCCTAGGTGCAAACATTAATGTTACCATAGACTCTTACAATCATACCGTCACCTGTCTTGAAAGTCTGTAGGCCCTAGGTGCAAACATTAATGTTACCATAGACTCTTACAATCATACCCTCACCTCACTTGAAAGTCTGTAGGCCCTAGGTGCAAACATTAATGTTACCATAGACTCTTACAATCATACCGTCACTTGTCTTGAAAGTCTGTAGGCCCTAGGTGCAAACATTAATGTTACCATAGACTCTTACAATCATACCCTCAGCTGTCTTGAAAGTCTGTAGATCCTAGGTGCAAACATTAATGTTACTATTGACTCTTACAATCATACCCTCACCTCACTTGAAAGTTTGTAGAGCCTAGGTGCAAACATTAATATTATCATAGACTCTTACAATCATACCGTCACCTGTCTTGAAAGTCTGTAGATCCTAGGTGGAAACATTAATGTTACCATATACTCTTACAATCATACCCTCACCTGTCTTGAAAGTCTGTAGATCCTAGGTGGAAACATTAATGCTACAATAGACTCTTACAATCATACCCTCAGCTGTCTTGAAAGTCTGTAGATCCTAGGTGGAAACATTAATGTTACCATAGACTCTTACAATCATACCCTCACCTGTCTTGAAAGTTTGTAGAGCCTAGGTGCAAACATTAATGTTACCATAGACTCTTACAATCATACCCTCACCTGTCTTGAAAGTTTGTAGATCCTATGTGCAAACATTATTGTTACTATATACTCTTACAATCATACCCTCACCTCACTTGAAAGTTTATATTTAGTTCATGAACAGAATGGTAGTAGTCTTACCTTTGTGGATTGTATTATGGCTCCAACCTATTAGCTACGACAAAGTGGAAACATGCAAGTAAAAGTCTACATTTAATCTAAACAGATATACATTATCCAGACTCCATTCCATTCTAGGTCTCACTTGACTAAAAAAATTGGGGTATCCGGATCCGGGATACCTGGGGGTGGTCAAGATTCCCTGTTTCTATTTTGGGTATCTGGGACTATTTTAAACCCCCTCCTGCCCCCCAATATATTTCACGTGTATTCCAAAACCCACTTATAAAATTGTTTTAATATATGATTTAACTAACAGACAGCCCATGCCTATTGAGGGATATTGATATTATGTTTAACAGTTTCATACAACTGAAAACATAGAAATAGGCCTATCTATCATAAACATCTGTAGCTGTCAGCTTGGTAGTTTTAAGTAATTATTACATATTTATAAAACATGTTATAAAATGCTGGTCAATGAAGGTAACTCAGCAGTGTATCCCGTATCTGTACACTATTACCTTCAGGACAGGCAGTGAAATATATATATATATATATATAAATTTGAGTAGATCACATGCTACAACTAGCGCTAGGCTCTGAGGGAATGCAGAGAAATGCATTGCCAGCATTCTTGTGTGTTCGGGTGTTCTGACTTTGATAACTTAAACATTGGCATTGCCGAGAGGTTGACTTTGACAGAATGAATAGACATTAGCTTTCATCACCCCCCATTTTTAATGAAGAAAGGATGTGGGGGTGAATATCATTATCATATAAGAGATTTGCTTCAAATATATGAATTATACTAATTTGTTTCACGTTTAATTCAAAAGTATTTTATAACATATGTTTTGATTATATTGTCCATTTACATTATTTATACAGACAAGATTATTAACATTATATTTGTTTCAAAGGCGTGCGGGGGTACATAATATGACCATTTACCTAATTTCTTTATATCGACCAACAGCCAATCAGGAGTTCTAGTGACTCTGGATCAATTAAACAATAAATCTTGGACGGGTTTTTTTTTACGCACCACTGATAGTTGGATTTTAGCACCAACTTTTGAGAATTGTATGATCCACCATCACTGGATATTATCCTTATCTAAAAAGTAAAAATATAGGGCAATATTTAATTGCTGACCCCTAAAATAAACATAGTCCAACCCACCCTTCCTAACTTGTTCTTATGACAAATAAAATAATAAAAAAGTACTTCCCATGAAAAGTAAACAAACCTCTTTCAAATATCTTCAAGAGATATCCAAGGTCTATAATTTTGGGTCGAAGGGCACTCAGACCAACCTCTAAGTTGAGCTTCCCCCCTCCCCTTCCAAAGAGCTTCCGGAGCCCCTGAAAAGGTGTTAGAATCAGTCATGAAAAACTTGTTGACGAATTACCCAAAATCAAGAAAACCATATCTAGAAAATGCAAATAAAGTAAATATCTTGGGGTACCAATGGATAACGAACTCATTCCCGTGAAAAGTTATAAGTCCCACCTTCGGTTATCAGGTCCAGGTTTCGATGAATATTGGTGCTCAACAGTTATTCGTATTAGAATTATTATTATTTTAATTTTTGTTCTTTGTTGATTTGTTTTAGTTGGCATGAAAATGGAGTTTATGATCTTCCGGCCATGATAGACCATGTACGCAGCCAGACAGGTCAAGACAAGATCTTCTATATCGGCCATTCCATGGGCACCACTGGTTTCTACGTGATGGGCTCAATGCGGCCGGAATACAATGATAAGATAAGAGCCATGTTCAGCTTGGCGCCCATAGCATACATGTCCCATATGACCAGCCCTTTCCTGCAGCTTATATCACAGTACATTACAGAACTGCAGGTACAGTTACTACAATCGTCATGGAGTCAATGTTCACGTTAATAGTTAATATATATGTTATTTGTATGTTGTATACAGATTAAATAGCTGTCGTATTTTTGCACTGGGGCCTTCAATTAGTTCGTATCAACAAGGTTCTACCGTATGTCTTTAAGAAACTTGCCACCCGCTTTGGTGGCGTAGTTGGCTAACTCGCTAGATTCGTGTTGAGCTAGACTACCGAGATCACGGTTTGAATCTCGCTCGGGTGAGCTGGGGTCAAGGGGGTCCTAAATTGTTTTCCACTGGCCTTCCACGAAAATGCGGGTTCAATTCCTCTAAATTAAACCTTCACAATCTATAATCTACTAGCGTAATTAATACTTAAGCTTAATTAGTACCGAACTGGTAGTAAGACGCGGTGCTAAATTAAAAAAAAAAATCCACTCTAAGTTTTTTTTTGTGTCTAAAGGTTTTAGAATGAAAAATCTATCCGTTTATAATAAATTATTGTTTGTAGTTAAAACCTATATTTATATTGCCAAGGAGTACATTCTGTGTAACAATTGTTTGTCTTCACTTTGTGAGATTGTTTGTATAAGTAGAGCAGTTTGTTTTTATTGAGCTCTACAATGAGTAAATAATGTGAAGAGTAAACAAATTGGATGGAAACATACATTTCATGGAAACTAGTGGAGAAATATAAATGTTTATAGTTATAATATTAAAATGAAAACACTGTAACTGAGAATGAAAGTGACATTTTATGCAGTGGTGAGGCGTGATGATAATTTTATGGTAAGCTGAGTCATTAACACTCATAAAGAGGCACACTTAACAATACCAAAAACTGCTTTTTATGAAGTTATTTAATACTGTACTGGCAGACTACTACTACTACCACTACTACCACTACTACTACAACTATTACTATTACCACTGTTAATAATAATAATAATAATAATAATAATAATAAAAATAATAATAACAATAATAATTATAATAATACAGTATTTTTTCAATGCCTTATGTGAAATTTCTTATTTTGGTATTGCTATTTTTTCTTTTATATGCACTTTTTGTTCAAAAGACAAAACCTCAGTAGAACTATTTAACTAAAAGTCAACTGAATCTAAAGATTCATTGTTGATGTCTACAGCGCTCCCATTTTATTTCTACGATACATAAACTAAATTCTAAGACATTACTCATATACTGTATACATATTATAATATGAAATTTAAAACAACTAAATAAAATTAAAAAATCCAAGTCACAATTACAAAACTACACTATCTTTACTGAAATAAACTTTCGAAACCCGCTAAATATGCTCAGAATGTAACACTCACGAGTCATGGCTGAGATGAAGAACATAGTCCAGAGGTTAGCTTATATCACCTTGTGTTTCATTCTAGAAACAAGCCGCTTGACATAAATGTTTCTTAAAGGTGGTAGATTGATTTGAAAAGCGGAGCCACGACCAATTTCTATGCGGGTGGAATTTACAGTGGTCAAAACTTGATTATTATTTTTTTTAATAAAAATTACATGGGTTTTTTTCATGTCTCCTAAACCAGGCAACGCAGGACAACCGGGTTGGTATAAATCAATGCATATCGTCAGTACAAATTAATTGGACCCTCTTTGAAGCTGATCTGACACTTTTGATGGGTACACCTAGTTACCGACCTTCATACTCACGTCGTAATATCAGCTGCAGGGGTATTGTCGAACTGGTCCGATGGTCAAGACATTCCAAAAGGAATTTTAGAGCCCATACCGAAGGGTATTGTCGAATTGGTCTGATGGCAAGCTCACAGGTAGCGGCTGGGGGGTGTTGTCGAACTGGTCCGATGGCAAGCTCGCAAGTAGTGGCTGGGGGTGTTGTCGAACTGGTCCGATGGCAAGCTCGCAGGTAGTGGCTGGGGGGTGTTGTCGAACTGGTCCGATGGCAAGCTCGCAGGTAGTGGCTGGGGGGTGTTGTCGAACTGGTCCGATGGCAAGCTCGCAGGTAGCGGCTGGGGGGTGTTGTCGAACTGGTCTGATGGCAAGCTCGCAGGTAGTGGCTGGGGGTGTTGTAGAACTGGTCCGATGGTAAGCTCGCAGGTAGTGGCTGGGGGGTGTTGTCGAACTGGTCCGATGGTTGAAGGACCACCCAATTAGTAAGGTCGAACTGGCCAGTTCGACCGTACCCCGGCTGGGAATCCCTCACACCCTACTCGCCCAGGTGGCCAGTGGTCAGTTGTTTGCAGAGTGGTGTGCAGTGATGTTTTCAATGTTAAGTGAGAGAGGGTGTAAATTAGTGGTGCATGAAGGTTTTAAATATTCTAAGGCGGACAAGAAACAAACGGACCAAAAGTGGCGTTGTTCAAGAAGGAAAGGGTGTTCGGCGCATTCATTTACAGATGACGCTGATGATACTGTTGGTGCTCATAACCATGAACCTTGTCCAAACCTCAGTAGACAGTTTATTTCGAACAGTGTGAAACGTAAAGCTGGTGAATCTTTACTGGAACCTCCAGCAAAGCTGATATGAAGAGAGAACATCTGTAGGGATGATGTTAACCGAGCTAGAAGGAACCTGACCTACTCCAAAAGGAAACATCTCCCTCCTCTTCCAAAATGTGCTGCGGATGTGCACGAGGCCCTTGACAACGTACAGATAAAGACTGATAGAGGTGAGGATATGTTGTTGCTGAATGATGTCAATGAACATATTGTTGTGTTGTGCCCAAAGAGTAATTTGAGTTATCTAGTCGAAAATAAAGCAATATTTGTTGACAAGACCTTTACTTTTGCCTCTAAGTACTTTTATCAATTTTTCATAATACATGGAGTAAAAAATGGCAATTACATACCATTGGTCTTTGGTCTTTTACCCGATAAAAAAGAAGCAATCTACAGAAGCCTTTTTCAACATTTAGTAAAAAAGTGTGAGGAGATGAAACTAACATTCATACCTAAAATAGTTACAATCGATTTTGAAAAAGCTATTTACAACGCTGTTTGGTCTACAGCTGAAATTGTCGGGTGCAGATTTCACCTTTCTCAAGCCTGCTGGAGTAAAATTCAAGAGGTTGGATTGAGCGTTGAATATAAAAATCCATCATCAGAGGTTGGAAAATGGCTACACTGGGTTTTTGGGCTGAGTATGTTAAACTGTGAAGAAGTAGGAGACGCATATATAGAAGATCTCGAGCCAATCCAGCCAAAATCCCCTAAAGTTCAAAGGTTTGTGGACTATTTAGTAGACAACTACATTGTTAGCGGTTCTAAGTTTCCAACACATATCTGGGCATCGATGTCTGTGTCATCCGAGCGCACCACAAACACATGCGAATCCTTTCACACAATATTCAGCAAATATTTCAATCACTCTCATCCGAACATTTTTGCATTCATCGAAGCCATAACGATCGTTCAAACAGATACATACATTGCCATCCGGAGCTCAGCAAAACCTAGAACCATCTTCAACGGCAAATACAAGAAAATACTTCAATACCTGGAAACTCTACAAAAGCGCTATAGTCCAGCAGATCCATAAGAAAAAATATCGAGGTTGCAGTACATTAAGAGTGCTTGCTACCAGTACAAAAAGGTTTAGCAAAATTCATGGATCATGAAAACAAGACTCAAGTAATAATGTAAATTATGTAGATTATTTGACAACGCCAACATGCTGATACTGTACATAAATCATTTGACAAGGCCTAAAGACATAACATAACATAACATTTAGCACCACGTCTTACTAACCATTCGGGTTATATGCTTAAGTACTAACTACGCTAATGGATTAGAGATTGGGAGGGTTGAATTTAGAGGAAGTGAACCCGCATTCGCGTGGAGGGAGAGTAGAAAACCATTTAGGAAAAACCACCCCAGTTCACCCGACCGAGATTCGAACCTCGATCTTCCCGTCCTCGGCGGTCGAGCTCAACACGACTAGCGCGTTAGCCAACTACTTTAGATACTTATATTTAATTACTCTATGGCATTGGAAAATTATTGCGTTAAGACTTAAGTAGTATATGTTTACAACTAAAGCTCACAAAATTGTATTAATATATTTGCAAATATCTCAGAAACTGCTGCTTTTATAAAAATATATGTCAAATAAAAGTTTTTTATTTCTAATAGTCCTACAATTTTGCAATGATAAGTTGTTTAGTTTCTCAAATAGTTGTGGAGATACGGAAATTAACGCTTCTGTAAAGTACCCTAATAATCATTTTCATAGGAAAATAAAAATAGCCAGTTTATTTATAATTTTAATCAACGCCTAGATACGAATTATGATCAAAATCGTTAGAGCAGATTTTGAGAAAACCAATTTTTTCTCTTTTCACCCTTTATAAAACTACTCTTAATTTTAAGTTTTAATAGACACTCAGACAGACGGCGTTGCAAAGACTATTTTTTAGGTTTTGGGGGGGGCATGAGATGTTGACATCCATCAACATTTCAGGTTAGTTTTTTTTACGGTCGCAATACTTAAACTTTAATGTCCAAAAAGTTAAAAAATATATATAGATTTAAAGTTATTGATTTTATAAAAAATGTTTTGAATAAAATATTTGTATTATAAATATATATATACATATTTGTAATGCTAAGTAATTTCATATCTCAAATAGTTTTGGAGCTATTATAAAAAAATTTAATTAACGCATCAGACCGGAGCCCTTAAAGCCATTTTTCTGAAATATTGAGAGTAGCCATTTTGTTTGTAATATTTATTAATGCTTATAAATGAAATTTAATCAAAATCGTTAGAGCCGATTTTGAGAAAATCGACTTTTTCTCTTTTTTCCCTTCAGTAAACTACCCTTAATTCTAGGGGTAGATATCCAATTCCAAAACCCCCTCGGGGAAACCCTATGAAAACCCTACATATCAAGTTTTAGCTCAATCGGTAAAATAGTTTAGGCTCTAGTTGGAGGTACAGACAGACAGACAGACAGACAAACGGAAATTCAAAAACCACTTTTTCGGATTCAGGGAGTCATGAAACCTCAGGATTAATTAAAATCTCGAGTTCGATTTTTTTGACAATCACCATACTTTCTCTACCTGTAAGATAGAGAGAAAGTAAAAACACGTAATTTTTTATGAAAAAAACGGATAGTCAAGTTTTGACCACAGTGTATTCCTCCCACCTGGAAATTGGTCGTGGCTCCACTTCTTGAATCAATCTACCACCTTTAAAGAACATTTGTGCCAAGCGGCTGGCTTCTATAATGAGATGTAAGGTACCCTCTATTTTACGCACCCAGCCCCAGGACTAGCAGTTGCGCGTGCATTACCCACCAGAGCTCCCCGCAAGTATGATTCTCCGGGTGCTTCAGATTATCTTACTAAAAGTAACTGACACGTTCGTTTCGAGCGCTTTAAAAAATGTACTATTAAAATTTCAATTTTTACATTTGTTTTATATAAATTGATGTTTTATCACCATTTTCAAAACCTTTTGCGATAGTTGAGCTTATCCTGCTTACCCTGACACCTCGCTACTGATTTTAGGTACTGTTGAATGTTAAATACTTCAATTGGAAACAGTTCAATGACAGAACCAAATTCAAGTATTTCTAAGAATTTATCAGAAACAAGCTCATCAAAGAGAGTCTTGCTGTTTTCTAAAGAGTAATGTAGTGAATCTAGATTTTCAGCTCCTCAAGTAGCTAATGGACATGTTAGTACAAACATGGATTATATAGTTTATGCTATTAATATTACTGCAGTAAATAGTAGTTGTTTTTAAAGATAGCGTTTGTTTTTTAAAATGGTCGTTGCAAAGTTTGTGGCCCTTGCTCTGTGTTTGAACTCTAATGTGATGCCTGCAGTCCGAAAACATCAAACTCCAAACTAGTAAAGCCTTATTATTATGAAGTAAACCTCAGACTTGTGTAATCCTAACTATTATAAATGCGAATGTGAGTTTGTTTGTTTGTTTGTTTGTTACGCTTTCACGCCTAAACTACTCGACCGATCATCATGAAATTTCGCATACACGTTGTCATGGGTACAGAAAAGGACATAGGGTACCTTTCATCCAGAAAAATTGCGAATGTGAGTTTGTTTGTTTGTTTGTCTTTCACGCCTAAACTAATCGACCGATCATCATGAAATTTCGCATACACGTTGTCATGGGTACAGAAAATTAGTACCTTGAACGCGGCGTTTCCACTCCTTTTTTGAGGTGTTCCATATATAATAACGGGGGACTTGAGAATACAATAATGTTTTAGCGAAAGTATCTGTCTGACAAAGCTGGAAAAAGGCAGTTAATATGGTTTTAGGAGGTGATGAAATCCTTTCCTGGAAATTACTCTCATTAAAGAAAACACGCTGTCCATTCACCCATCTGCGATTTCAGCAAAAATAGATCTCGAGGTATGATGCTACGACAATGTAAACTTTTAGTGTGGGACGAGAGTACGATGTCCCACAAAAAAGCTATAGAGGCTTTAAACCAAACTCTTCAGGACTTGCGAGACAGTACAGATATTATGGGAGGAATGGTAGTTTTACTGGCTGGTGACTTCCGACAAACTCTACCGGTGATCTAGAGGGGCACACATGCAGATGAAATCAAAGCCTGTCTCAAGTCATCAAGATTGTGGGCAAAAGTGAAAAAATTCAGCCTAGCAACGAATATGAGAGTCCACCTTTATAATGACGTAGATTCAGGACATTACGCAGAGACACTATTGAAAATTGGCGGTGGACGTTTGGACACGGATGCTGAAGGTTGTATTTTACTTACAGGGGAATTCTGTAATTTGGTAGAAAATGATGTGGAGCTCATTGCTAAAGTTTACCCAGACTTACAACTAAATTTAAATTGTGATCATTGGTTGTGTGTAAGAGCAATTCTTGCACCAAAAAATGAAATCGTTAACAAAATCAACACTGACATTTTGAAAGAGGTGCAGGGAAAAATAAAGGAGTATTTGTCAATAGATACAATCATGGACACATAACAGAGCACTTCATATCCCGCTGACTTTTTAAATTCTCTGGAGCTATCGGGTGTACCCTCGTATAAACTACAATTGAAATTAGGTGTACCAGTTATGCTTATGCGAAATGTAGATGCACCCTGTTTATGTAATGGGACGAGGCTTCGAATTACACAATTAGGGCAAAATATAATCTGTGCCACCATTTTAACAAGTGTGGGAAAAGGGAAAAGTGTAATCATACCTCGAATACCAATAATCCCCAATGACCTACCATTTCAATTCAAAAGACTCCAGTTTCCAATCAAACTTAGTTTTGCTATTACTATTAACAAAGCGCAATGGCAAACATTGCAGGTAGCAGGGGTGCATTTGGAAATGCCATGTTTTTCCCATGGCAAGCTATATGTAGCCTGTTCGCGTGTGTCCAATGCCCAGAATTTGTATGTATTTGCGCCAAATTGAAGGACATACAACATAGTATATAGGAGCGTCCTAAAATAATGATCTATTCTGTGCCCATGATTGCAACGGTCAAGAACAAGCGGAGTAAATAAGGGATGTTAATTAACTGTAAGTAAAATTTAGGATGGAGTAGGATCTTCCAATTCGTGGCAAGGCACAACCTATGACTACTGACACACACTCCGCTACTTCTTTTATACCCCTACACTTAATCCTGATTTATATTGTGTAATTTATTTTTTCTTTATCTCTACCTCTATTGACTAACAACCTCAATATGTTCATCGTTTTTATTGTCATAATTCCTGTGTCAATCGACAATATGAATTTATTGATAAAATCTACATTAACGCAAGCGAAGTCGCGGGCAAAAACTAGTGTGTTATATTATATTATATAGGTAAATAATATAATGGAGTAGAAAGGCTTGTTGAAATATTAGATTTGACCCCACACCCAGTAAACTTTATAGTCTGCAGAAAACAATTGGCATTGCTCTGAATTCAATTGCTAAGGGAAATCAGCCAATTAATCTATTTTAGAAAATTAGTGCAACTATAATATTATCACAGCTGCCTTTAATGGAGCTTGGTAGAGGCATGGGTATTATTATTTACATAGAATAATATCAGTACCAAGTTTTGTTACTGGCAATGTCCTTGATGCTGCTCGTTATACAAAATCCTGTCACATTTTCAAAGGTATAAAGGCAATTAGATATATCTGTAAGTCACATTTTGAAGATTCCAAAGGTGACATTGAGTCAGCAGGAGCCATTGAAATGTTCCAACGTTCTGAGGTGAACCTTGGTGTGCGATAAACAAAGTATCTTGATGATGGAGATTAGGGCTTTCAAAACAGTTTTAGAAGAAAAACTATAGACACTATAGCTTTTGAATGTGTTGAACACATCCAAAAACTAATGGAAACTCAATTGTGAATATTTGTCAAACAAATGAAGAAACAGAAGTTTTCAGATGGCGTGTGACTAGGTGGCCGTAGTATTCTGACCGATAAAATATATAGATCAGCTGTGGTATTACTATGAAAGAGCTATCAGGAGAATTATGGATAGCAAAGCTAAGATTTCCAGCGGTTTCTGGATATGGTTCGCTCTAGAGACAGTATTCCTCATCATGGATTCTGTTCGGCATGTGAAACGAGCTGGTGTATGTATAATCGAGTGAAAACTACTACATCCAATATCACCACTGAGAGAACTGTGGGTATTAGAGAGAAAATATTTGTCTTCGCTCGCTCTCTTTTAACTGCTGCAAAATCTCCTCACTCTTAATTATGTCAGAAGGTGGTGAGCTGGATTAAGGAGGAGCTACTGGCATCCTTAACGAATCAGCGTTGGAAAATGTATCTCATATATGAGGTAAGATAAACCACACGTAAACAAGGAAATGACCACTCTGTTTCATTATAATAGCCATACAGTTTCCTCAGAAATGATATCAAGTGTAGTGAAGATTTTGAACACAAGAATTCCTTTTAAGAGCCTATCATGTTGGCAATACATCCCATATATATAGTCCTATCAAATCCTAAATTCATTAAAAAATGTTTTCATGGCAAGACCAAAAATCCTAATGAAAGCTTCAACAATGTAATTTAATCACGGCCCCCTAAAACCGTATTTGTAGGCACATATATTGTTGGGTTGAAGATTTGGGATTTCATCATAACTTTCAACGAAGATAATTTGGGTTAAGAGAAATTCTTAAAGGAGCTGATCATCAATATTAATATGAACTCACTGAACATGTTTCAGTGCATCGTCGTTCAAAGAGTGAAATTCAGGAGTGGAGAAATCCCAAAGAAATCTCTTCTAAGGGAAAAAAGATGTTAGAGAAGGTTAGAGGATATAGAAAGACTTTAACGATCTCGAGTATGGAACTGTAGTTCACTCCAGTAAGACGAAAGGAAATAGTTGCTGTTCAATGTAATGGAGGACTGCTCTTTCCCAACATTCTACTGTTTTAAACTTTCGAGTTCCTAATACCATCGAGTAATTAGTTTACTGTTTACAGACAGAGTTTTAGTAATCGACAAATTAAAAAAATATCTGTGTTAATAAAAACACTAATTAGTGTTTCATTAAAAAAGTCCATTAATCATTTTTGTTATCAAAAAAGAAAACAAATTTAGTAATATCATTGATATATTTTTTCTAATAATAAGTTGTTCTATGTAGGTTTGGATACTCATCTCCTGATAAAAATGTACCAAAAACAAACTTGATTAACACTAGAAGTATAGGAAGTTCCTTGGCCTTTTAGTAAGTCTTAAAATCAAACTTCCATGACAAAGTCAGTCATATAAGTAATCATCTACTCGGAGTAAAGCTATAGTCATCTATATTTTCAATGACACAAGTCATTTAAGTGAATACTGTGGCTTATATTTCAACGAGCTTTGAACCAAACATTCTCACCTATTCTGGATATTTTCAGAGGTAAACTCGTTTTTATAATCAATCTTATATCCAAACATGTTATTATCCAACGAGACTAGTAATTTTAAAGAATTTTCCTGAGAATATTGTAGTTTATTTTTTAAACAGAACAAATAATTCTTAACGCTTTCCCCAAAATCAAATTCATTTTTTCATGAATATAGTTGACACAGACATATTTTAACATGTACTTTGTGATTTATAAGAGCATTTGTGCATGGTCCAATAAGAACTTTTTTCTAATAGGCATTGATTGTGGCTCAAAACCACTACATTTTAAACTTTGTTGATATATGCTCCAAATCTTCCCAATCAAATCTTCAATAGGGATGAGATCTCATAAATATATTTGAAAATAAACCTCTGCGGATACTCAAATTGGGCCCAAAACAAAAAGTACCCCACTGAGGTCAAACGCCCCTCCAGCAATCCTTGAAACCACCCACCCAAGTTATAAATATAGTTTTAATTCACTAATGTTTATTTTTCCATGTGGAAGTAATTTTTAAAGGAACTCTTTTAACTCCCTATTTTAGACTAGCTTTAATTTAATTTTTACTCCATTTAAGAAACCTTTTCATAAAGTGAGGGTAGAAAAATAAAAGTGATGAATGGTTTTAGAAAAACTCATATTAGTGCAAAGATTTAAGCAGGAATTATAGTCAACTTGCACGGGTCCTGGGTTCGATCACCGGTACTTACAAACTTTTATGTAAAGCAGTGGGTCTGTAACGAGGACAAATGAGGAGCTACTTGAAGGAAAGAGTAGTGGCTCCGGTCTAGAAGACTGAGATTAACAACTGGAGGGTTCGTTGTGCTGACCACATGACACCTTCTATCCGCCACATATACAACTATTATTGGTTGGTATGGCTGGATGGCGAGCTGATGCTGTATATTTTGTTTTATCCAAGCAACTAATGCTAAATATCTATTTTCTATAATAAGCGTAGAGTAATACCAAAGTGTTCACATCGCAATATATTATAATTAGTTGAATAATCAAAATAGATGATGCCTGCTATTATTGCATGTTTGTTTCTCAGATTCTGAGGGGTCTTATAGGCATTAATGAGTTCTCCCCTAACTCGGAATTCTTGGCAGAAGCTGGTCAGCTCACTTGTTCTGACCAGGCTCCCACTCAGTCAGTCTGTGGCAACGTCGTCTTCCTTTTCACAGGGTTCGACTCTCAGCAGCTCAACGAGGTGACTTTACATGAGTATTTGTATTATTATACCAATAGTTATAAAAATGCGTTAGTTTGTAATTCACAATATGTAGGAAAATAAAAATACCAATCGTAAAATTTAATTTGCTAGATAAGAAAGTAGAAGGTCAGCGAATCGGTGGCTGCATGGTCTAAAGCGTCACTCTCGCAATAGACTAGATTGCCGGTGATGGATAGATAGTGGTTCGATCCCAATCGAGTGTGCTGATAGTGGTCTTTCTTAAATAGTTTCCCAGTGTCGCTCTTTCTCTTTCACTTAACGCAAATTCGAATACACTTCCTCTAAATTCAACCTTCCTCACTCCTGAACCATTACCCTAAGTAGTACATAAGCGAGCGTATGAGCGTGATGCTAAAAAAATACCTTAAAAATATGTTTAACACTAAAAATAATGTTGATAAGACTTGCTTGTCCCAGCTCTAAATACTGTTGATAAGGCTTGATTGTCCCAGCTCTAAATAATGTTGATAAGACTTGCTTGTCCCAGCTCTAAATAATGTTGATAAGACTTGCTTGTCCCAGCTCTAAATACTGTTGATAAGGCTTGATTGTCCCAGCTCTAAATAATGTTGATAAGACTTGCTTGTCCCAGCTCTAAATACTGTTGATAAGGCTTGATTGTCCCAGCTCTAAATAATGTTGATAAGACTTGCTTGTCCCAGCTCTAAATAATGTTGATAAGACTTGCTTGTCCCAGCTTTAAATAATGTTGATATGACTTGCTTGTCCCAGCTCTAAATACTGTTGATAAGTCTTGCTTGTCACATCTCTAAATCCTCCTCTAAAAGAAAGACCCGCAGTTGTTTGTTCATGGCTTTATGTAAAGATAATGTAATGGTTCATTTTGTTTCAGACGATGCTTCCCGTCATTCTTGGGCACACGCCCGCGGGGTCTTCCACCAAGCAAAACGTTCATTACGGACAGGAGGTGAAATCTGGTGAGAATATGTGATAAACTCTGGAAACAAAACACTGAAAATATATATTTAACAGGTTTTTTAAATGACACTAAAACCAGTGGCAGATTTAAAATTTTAGCGCCCCTAGGCACAATTATAACATGCGCCCTACCCCATTTTTTTTGTCAAAGTCTTTAGGAAGTTTTGGAGTAAATAGGTGTTAGGGGGGAGGGGGCGAAAGTTTGTATTCGAGAAAAACTTCTATGAAAGATAATCAGATATGTACAGTACATGCCCTACAATAACTTGAGCTAACATTCTGAAGAAGGAGAGACTGACTTCAGTTACAAAGCGATTGCAAAGTACAGTTATTTAACAAGAAAGATTGTCATTTTTTGAATTTATCTTAAACTATTTCGATAATGTTAGTCAATAATTTATTATTATAAACAAAATATTATAGTAAAATTAATGTTATCCTAAATGTACCGCCTCCTAAAGCCGCCGCCCCTAAGCCTGTGCCTAGTAGGCCTGTAGTGTAAATCCTCTTCTGACTAAAATATTCTTAATTTAGGATATTAAATCATTCTTCTCTTTGTGTAATTTTTGTTGAGATAATTTTTTTTAATGCCACGAAAAAACTACTTGTTTTAGGCTACTTCCGTCAGTACGATCATGGTTCAGTGGAGAATATGTTAAAGTATGGCTCGTTAGAGCCACCGAACTATGATCTGAGTAAGGTGACCGCTCCGGTGGCTCTGCACTATAGCAACAACGATTGGCTGGCTTCAATTACAGTAAGTTGACAAACACTGGCCTAGTATCAATTAGCAAACTCAACTCTAAATTAAACTACCAAACAATTGTCTGAACTTCTTGTTTGACTCTAGATTACATTGTATTCTATATAGTAATTAAAACGTGGATTTTAAATTAGATTTGCAAGGCCACACACAGGATTTTTGTAAAAAAGTCGAGGTCAATATTGTTTTTATTTACTAAATGCTATAATTAATTGGTTAACAATACAATATAAACTAATATGTGATATAGTTATGGTGACACATAAAATATAATTGAAATGTTTCCTTAAGTAATAAATAATATTAATTTAAATATTTGTATTTTATTGGGACGATAAAAATTGTAAGAATAAAAAATCACACAATTATTCCAGTACTCAAACATTCATGACGCATCGATACCAGCAGCCTGTCCCAGATGTAAAGTACACTAAACTCCAGGGAAGAAATTATTAAGTAGGAGTCTTACAAGTATCACTTCTCGCTGGAGTCTACTACTGGAACAGCGTTTAGTTATCGTCTCATTACATTGATATTGTTTTAGCTAGTGTACATTTATTTGTCAATGGGAGGAGTTTAACCCCGCCCCCCTTTCCGCCACGCGTACGGCCCTGGATATATGAATTTATGTTAGTGGTGTATTTCTTTTTCTGTTCATAAATAGTTCCAAAAATGAACATGTTTGTTAAATATTTAATTTTGTTTTTAGGATGTGGACGCACTTTACAGCGAACTTCCTAACGCCATAGGAATGTTCTTAGTTCCCTGGACCAATTCAACCATCTAGACTACATGTGGGCTATTGATGCCAAGACTTTGGTATATGATACCGTCATCAGCATGATGAACCAGTACTAGAACAATCAATGTAACCATATAACCAGTTCACAAGACCTTGCTGTTATTGTCATCAGCATGATGAACTAGTACTAGAACAATCAATGTAACCATATAACCAGTTCACAAGACCTTGCTGTTATTGTCATCAGCATGATGAACCAGTACTAGAACAATCAATGTAACCATATAACCAGTTCACAAGACCTTGCTGTTATTGTCATCAGCAACATGAACCAGTAATAGAACAATCAATCTAACAATATAACCAGCCCAAGTTCAGTCCTAACCAGATGCATCAACTACACACAACTATTGAATGTTATTAAAGCACCAGTATAAGGGTCAAATTTGACGGTTAATATTAAGAAACTTGGTAAAAATTAAATAAATGTTTAAACAACTAGCAGCTTTTTACGCATAAGCTACATAATATTTTTAACTAAACGCATTGTTATAGATTATAAAACGTTTCGAAACTGGAAAATATTTCAAAGGTTGTTTTGATGGTTAGCATAATGTTCTTAAGTTAATTAATAATTATATATTTTTCTCCAAAATGAATGTTTGTTCTAGAGTGATAAACTGGAGTCTGATAACATGTTAAATCCTGTTTCTATTAGAATTACCTACATATTGGATATTTCATACAAATTTTCTTAGGTAAATTAACGATACTGCATATAGTTTTTATCAAAATTATTTATTTCACAAAATTAACTAGGCTATATGTATCCTTAACCATTACATGTTTTGTATAAAATAAAACAATAAAAACCAAATCAGTAATTTTTAAACTATTACTATTCCTTTTAATTGTTCCCTTTAACATAAATATTAATGTCGGAAGTGCATGTGACCCCAGGCAGGCGGGGACTCGTAGCATAAATATGAAAAAAATTAAATACAATAAAATAATAAAGTCACTAAGGTCATTTGATAAATCAACTATAAAGGACCAAACAGTTTAATGTCCAGTTCAAATGGGATAGAGATGAGTTGGTAGATCCTAGTGACTTTGTTGGTTCTTTCGAGACTAATAATTTTGCCTCAACCATAGAAAGCAATAATCTGATTCGTAAAAGGAAATAATGGGTTCCTATAAATATTCCTGGACCAGTGAGATGTGTAAAGGAGCTGATACAATGGTTACTGAGGACAAACCAGGACACATGCTTGGATGACACAACATTGCACAAAAATAATACCAAAGAGTATTTAAGTGCATTTGAATAAAGGTAAGCAATAAATAAATAAAACAAATATGCAAAGAGAAAATATGGTGTTAAATTAATTGCATCTTAATATTTCTTTTTGGCATACCCAGAAATCCAACCTGTGTAGCGTATGCTAAGCTAGTGAGCTTCGCATACTATAAAAATATGAAGTTTCCTTTATTTATAATAAACCTATTTACAAATTGTCCAATTCAATTATTAATATATACCTCCCACAATTACTAGCTGACTTTCGACTCACCATTTTCCCCTATTAGTTTCCATTTGAACCCTGTTAAGATAAGATGGACTCAAATAGTTCAATAGACACGAGGTAGTCACGCACTTGCCTAAGAATAACGTTCTATTGACTGAGCAATTCCAAATATGGCTGAGATTATCTTGTGGCTGGGCCTTAATCTGCGAGTGCGTCGGCTCAATTTGAGGCATGGCCTTGTGATTGAGAGAATCTTAGTTATTCCGGAAGGAGCCTCTACGTGCATGCGTAGAGTGATCGAAATGACGCCGTTCAAGTGCGCAACGAGCTTTCCCGGACCTATGTTGTGCGATAACTACGTCAGACCTTCCAGATGGCGCTGTACCCCAACTAAAGCCCCTCCACTGCTCCAGCCACATTTCATATATACGAGAGTAGAAGCAAAGGAGAAATAAACTTTACAACATCGCCACAATCAGAATAAGTGACAACGAGGGAGCCGCTTTGGTGGTTTATCCTATTTTCCAAGTTATATTTCAATTTTTAATTCTAGGACTTAGAATATATTAATCCAAATTTCTTTTCTAATTTTTTTTGTCATTAAATATCTAGTCAACTTTGAATATTGGGCAATGTAGGTATTTATAATCGTATGTTTCTAACTGGTCACTTGTGAAGGTAATGATATTTGGAACCTCTTAGTGGAACTCGTTAAGTTTTTTAATTTCTTGCGTTTGTTAAATGTATCAGGACAACAGGTCGAGTTGTGTTAAGATGGAGAGTGGGAGGACGGATCAGTTCCAAATAAAAATGTAGTGAAGCAGTGGAGGGCCCTTGCACTATTACTATTTGTTAAAAGGTAATGGAAATGGTCCTGAACAAAGTGGCAGGAAAACTCGGAGAGGAAAGAATGAAAGTCATGATGTTTGTTGATGACTTGATGGTATGGGGGGAGAAGGAAGAGGAAGTATAGGAACAACTACAAGAATTGAATGAGTAAGTGAAAGAGTGTGGAGTGAAATTTAGAAGGGAAAAGTTGGATGGAATATATTTGAGAAAAGTACAGAACGTAAAATATCATGGAAGCGTGATTGAGGAGAAAGATGGAAGTAGAGAGGATCTAATGAGAAGAGGACAGCAGGAAGAGTTGTTCTATAGGTGTGTAAAATACCTGCTGTGGAGAAGGGAACTCCCCTTGAAGTATAAGTAAGTGCTGTACAGGGAGTACTTTGTACCTATTGTCACATATCCAGCAGAAACATGGACATTGAATGTAAGAGAGACTAGGAAAGTGGAGAACATGGGAATGAAGTTTGTGAGGAGCATGTTAGTTGTAATGAGGAGAAACACGATTAGGATTGAAGTTATCAGGTATATAATAGTAGTACAGGAGTACATGAGATAGTAGAGGAAGCAAGACTGAGATGGTATGGGCATGTAATGAGAATGGAAAAAGAGAGGATGAAAAAAAGTTGGAAATGTATGTAAGAAAAGGACCACAAGGGAGACCAAGAAAGAAGTGGGAGGAGCAGATAAGAGAAAGTGTTCAAATTAAAGTGGAATAATGAAAGAAATTAAAGATGAAGAATGGTGGAAGTATAGATGAAGATGGAGACATTTCGTAACAGACCCGGCTACAGGCTGGAAACTATGACGATGATGATGATGATGATGTTTCTTAAATGTATAATCACCCTGGACTGGTGGTGAACAAACTATTTATCTCTTGATATATTCAGGTCACTTTTTGTAGGGGGCGATGTTTGTAACCCTTAAACAGGTCTCTTTAAGCCCTTGCTGTTGTTAAAATAAATTGTCACCTTCAAATAGAGGTATCATAGAAACCAGTATTGCAGGCGGTTTCTAGGCACTCTTGAATGGTGTCTTTATTTGGAATTATTTGTATTCACTCCTGATGTACTATATGTGTATCTAAACTTGCTGTTTTCTTGTGTGCTACCAATCCACTTACCAATATTGTCATTCTTCAATTTTAAATAGCATGCTTTGTTTGTGGATTGTAGTAAAGGGTTTGTTTCCCACGATCGCTATATGTACTCCAATTTTTATTAAAAAACCACAGAAAAATCAGATCTAATGTATTTTGTGTTTTTCCTGAATAAGCCTTTCTTAATATTTGTTTAAATGACTTCTTCTCTTTGGATGATTTTATTGTTATTATAGTTAACCTAAATTAATTCCTATGAAGTTCTAATTAGGTTAAACCTGAAAACCAGCTTTTAAAATATAATTCTAATGGCACCAATGAAAATTGAGGTGTAGAAAATGTCCATTCTATAATGTATACTATTTAATTAATATTCGTCATACTATATCTGCTAAAAGAAAAACACATAACATCATTCTTGAATCAATAGTAATACGGGTTGAGTTTCATATATAAACGAGAGAAAAAATATATTTAAAAAAATTGTCTGGAACTCCGAACGGACTTGCTCACTCCATTGTTTAAAATTAGATATATGATCGTAATATATGTGAAACGAAATAATATACACGAGCAAACACAAGAAAAAATTGCGTTATACTTACGTAAACATTTTTTGAGACTCGGTTTTAAATTTTATAGTTTTATTATTAAAGAATTAAATTCCTCATTTGTATATTTGGAGAAATAAAAAATATCGATATTGAGTCCACAAGGATCAGCCCTCCGTGTTGAAATTTCGACTTCCAGTTGAAATTTTATATTTTTTATTAGGGATTACACATCTTATGATTATCGCATTACTATTAAATTCCTCATTAATAAATTTAGGCCAGTAAAAAAGATAAATATTGTCTATTGAATCTAAAGCGATAGAGATAAATCATTGCTGTACTCTCCCCTAAGAGTTTAAAAGAAAAATAACATCATCGTTTTGAGAGACTTAATTATTTACTTACGTTATGGTATTAGAGAATTATTGAGTTAAAACCTAAGTAGTTTCTATTCACAACTAAAGCTCACAAAATTGTATTAATATATTTGCCAATATCTCAGAAAATATTGGTTTTATTAAGTTATATTTCAAATAAAAGTTTTTTTTTAACATTACTACAGTTTTTCAATGATAAGCTATTTAGTATCTAAAATAGTTGCGGATATACTGAAATTTCCGCTTCTGTAAAGTACCCTAAAATTAATTTTCATGGAAAAATGAAAATAACCATTTTATTTATAACATTAATCAACGCCTAGACACGAATTTTAATCAAAATCGTTTGAGCCAATTTTGAATTTTTTTTCCCCTCTTTTCGTCCTTTATCAAACTACTCTTAATTATAGGGTTAAACAGACACTCGGCATTGCAAAAACAATTTTTTAGGGTTCTAGGTGTCATGAAACGTCGACATCCATCAAAATTCCTTGTTCGATTCTTTTTAACGGTTGAATACTTTACTTTTAGTTTTCAAAAAGTTTAAAAATATATATATATATATATATATATATTTGCGTATAGCTTTATTATTGGGTTTATATAAATATGTTTCATTTAAAGATTTTTATTTCAAATAGACCTACATATTTGCAAGGATAAGTCATTTCATATGTCAAAGAGTAACAGAGATATGATAAAAAAAAAAGAATTTACGCATCAGACTGGAACCCTTAAAGTCATTTTGATGAAAAATTAAGAGTACCAGTAGCCATTTTGTTTGTAATGTTGATCAATGATTGGAAATGAAATTTTATCAAAATTATTAGAAGCATTTTAGAAAACATTCTTAAAATATTGTTGAAAGAAAGGAGTAGTTAAAATTAAAAGTTAAGAATTAGATAAATTGTTCTAGAAATATATAAAAAAATAAATTTATAGATTAAAAAGTTGCTAAATTGGTAGATGTATGAAGTGAAATTAAAAGTCAAAATGTATAATTTGCTGGATTGCTTCATTCCGACATGTTTAGGTACTATGGTACCATAATAATGGATACTGCAAATTAAATTAAAGAAGCATGAAGATAAATTATGACTTAAGTTATAAAAGAAGACTTGTGATTTACCGCTAAACAGTTATAAATGAGTGAAGAGCAATTATTAAACAAACAAACTTACTTGAGTCATGAAAAACACGATGTGTTATTATGATTACATTTATGTGTTAGTTAAATTATTGAGAATAAAGGGATCATATATTTTTTTAAGAATACTCCTGACATAAGAATACTCTTACAAAAATACGATCCCATTATTTTCCTTAACTTAAAAAATGTGCTCAACATCAAATTTTACTGCAGATATGTAGACGATATACATCTATGACAATGATTCCAATCTTTCTTATGAATCCATATTAATCAACAATATACATCCTTATTTATCTTTCACTGTTGAGAATGAAACTAATGGCAATATCAACTTCTTAGATCTCAATATTTCTAAAAATTGGCATATCAAATTAATTTATAAAATATATAGTAAACCCACTCATACTGATGCAATCATCTACAATAATTCAAATCATCACATTTCTCATAAACTTGCCGCCTTCCATAGCCTAATTCATCGTTTACTAAATATCCCACCCAGCAAATCCAATTATAAAACTGAGCTAAATACAATCAAACTAATAGCCACAAATAATGGTTATTCTTAATCTACTATTTACAAAATCCTAAATAAACAGAAAAACACTAAAATCCAATAATTTCTCTACTACCCTTACTAATGAAAACCAAAATATCTAAAATCAAAAGAAAAAATGGGTTAAATTCACTTACACTGGTCCTGAATCTCATCGTATCACAAATATTGTCAAAAATCAAAATCCTAACATTCCTTTTTTCACTAACAATACGATTTTAAAAATCTTAGTAACAGTAATTTAAATAAAAATGATAAATACAATAAAAATTGAATCTATAAACTCACCTGTGAATGCAATAGTATCTACGAATTCTTAGGGCTCGTTATAAAGAGCAGTTTTCTGAGTTTAAATACAATAGGACGAAACAAAATTTGCAGACGATCTAAAAAAAACACAAACCATCAACCCAAAACAATAGACCAATTTATGAAACCTCATCACTTATCTCATAAAAGCACGAAATTAATCACTGCTGAAAATGTATTCATTCAAGCAGCTTTGTTTAGTAAAAAATCAATTCTCAATGAACAATTACACTTTTCAAATAACATTCTTGTAAACACATTAAAACATTTACCCAAAAACATTAAAATCTTGTAACCTTATTTATCCTGCTCTACCATCCATTGTAGAAAATGACCCGTTAGAGCCGGAGTCGAGAAGATTAGTACCTTATAATTCCTCTCCACATTCATTTCCATAATTTTATCTATCCTTGATTCCATAGATCATTCTACACTCATCTGGTTTCAATAGTAGTTTCACCACCTAATAATTTGACACCGTGGTCCTGGAAACTTTACGTTTTATAGCTCACTTGGCATAAGTCTTTTGTTTTTACACACATTTTTTCCCTCTGACCACACCTTATTTAGTTAACATATTTCCATCGTAATAACATATCGTGTTTTTCACAAAGTCTCAAGTAAGTTTGTTTGTTTGGTAATTTTCTCCACTAATTTATAACTGTTTAGCGGTAAATCACAATACCTCTTTTATAACTTAAATCTTAATTTATCTTCATGCTTCTTTAATTTCATTTGCAGTATCCATGATTATGGTACCATAGTATCGAAACATGTCGGAATGAAGCAATCCAGCATATTTCCAGTGCTGGATATCAAAAAAGATTAATGGGACAAGGAAACAGATAAGACTTAGATTATTCCACATAATTTAATTACTTCATTAAATTTGTTTGGTAGATGTTAACCTCAAATTTTATTCTTTTATTTCACAACATAGTTGGACCTAAAGCATTGTTTTGTACCATACTATATTGTATCTTGAAAGTTTTTGTATTAATATTTTTAACGTGTCAACTTATGTCTTAGACTTTTCATCAACTCGTTTATGGTCTAGTTGATGATGCATTATAATTGTATGTAAATATTCATATCTGATAATATGTTTTTTCACCAGAAGTATATTTAAATTATACCTTTGGACTTGTGATTTCACTTAGTACATCTCCCAATTTAGCAACTGTTTAATCTATAAATTTAATTTTTATGTATTTCTAGAGGAATGTAAGTTTTAAAAATTGTTAGAGTTGATTTTGATCAAATAGATTTTTTCTCTCTTCGCCCTTCAGTAAACTACACTTAGTTTTAGGGTTAGATATTCAATTCCAAAAACCTCTTTGTAACCCTATGAAAACTCTAGATACAAAGTTCTAGTCCGATCGGTAAAATAGTTTAGGCTATACGCCAAGTTACAGACAGACGGACAAACAGACAAACAGACGGCATTCCAAAAACAACTTTTTCAGTTTGGGGGGGGGGGGGGTGAAGAGGAGGGGTCAAAAAAATGTCAACATTCATCAAACATCAAGTTCGATTTTTTTCAATGATCACAATACTTCCTCTACCTATAAAATAGCGAGAAAGTAATAAATTGAGAATAGCTATTATTCTTGAAAAGTATTAATAATAATATTCGTCTGATTAGGGGAAAACTAGCAAAATATGTATTTCATTCTCTGATGTAGAATTTGGAGTTAGCGCATAGCCCAAAGACGTGGTGCTACCAAAAAAGATTACAGCTATTTTGAAACTTGAATGGTTGAACAGAACTCTGATGTGATGAGAGAAAAACAGATTCAATCTCACCTCTGTAGAAATGGTGCTGGGTCACAAAAGTAGCATATTATAATTTTAAAATAACGTTATTCTCCATAATACATTCCTATTCCTTAAACAAAATACTTACAGTTATTACCTGAATTATGTACTTTAATTTTCTTTTGCAACTTATTAATTGTTGAAATTATTAGATACTTAATTTTCATTGAAGGTGTAGTGGCACTAGCTCACTTTTGGAAATGTATATGTATAAAAAAATCTGTTTATTTTGTCAATAATTTCTAAAAATTAAAGATAATTAAGTTATTGTTTCCTCTTTACTGTCCTTTGCGGAGGGGAGGGGTTACTGTATGCTTTTTATACAACGTACAACTGTAAAAACCACTTAACATTGCTCAAGTTTTCATTAACTACATTGCTGTTCAAATAAATATCTTTTAATAGAATGAACTGTAGTCCAGTGTCTTATAAGTACGACACATAGCTCTTATCACTGTATTGTGATAAGTATCATGTATGGCTCTGATCAAAGATAAAATTTCATATAAATATTATACATAACTCTGATTAATTAATGATGATCAAAGTCATTTAAGTATGCATGCCTTCGATCAATGGGTGGAGGTTAAATGTCATGAAAAATATGTTGTAAAGTGCTAATTACCCGTTAGCACTTACACTCAAAATAGCTTATACATGATTATCACTATAAATCAAAGAACTAATAAATTCTAATAATGTGTGGCAGATATAAACTCAATGTGAAATCATATTACTGGAAATGCCCAAATTTGAGGAAATATTACCCCGGCTGACTGCTCAACACTTTCTGGTGGAAGTTCAACACACAGACATCTTAATCGCTTGCCAGACTCAAGTATAATGACTATCCACTCTCCAATGTTATCATCAGCAGCCGTCTCCAAGCGCTAGTTGGCGTTGGCGTTGTGGATTTTCCTTTCCTAATACGTCAGTGCAGCTTGTATAAAACCGCCACCCCTCACTTCATATTTTAAATGGGGGTACAAGGTGTCGTCCTGCCTCCCTTACGTTTGCTTGGCTGTCGGAGCGTTTCGAGCGACTGGTGTTCTACGTTCAAATTGAGCCCACCGTGAAGAAGAAAAAAGGAGTTGGGATCGGGAGAAAACCACTGGATGAAGTGTTGAAGAATCCTGGGCCCGGGAAGCTTTTGGTAGGGGGAGTCTAAAGTTTCCATTCACGGGGACAGAAGGCTCCTCCGGGCAGGAAGGAGCTCGTGCTGGGTGGCAAGTGGTCCACCACAATCCCAGAGACTAACGCTATAACAACAGATACCTTCTCGAAGGGTATCAAGCCTGCAGGCGTGGCAGAAGCCAGCGGGGCCCCTCCAACTCCTGGAGGCGAGCGTTCCACTGGCCAAAGCTGGTGCGAGTCACTTTCGTGGGACGAAATGTCTTTTTTAGGGCCAACAAGGCTGGCTTGACCTCTCAAGTTATCGAGAAGTAGGGTGCAACAAGCAGCCAACATGGCCCCTACAACTACCAGATGTGAGTGTGCCACTGGTGGCTGCCACCAGCAGTCGCTTTCCCTTCTCGGAGTAAGTGACGATCCAGCCCTTTCCATGGCTAACACGATGGCCAGCCTAACTTCCCAAACTACCGGGGAGGAGGGAGCAAATGGCCAGCTTGAAGTCAGTGGGGCCCCTCCAACAACCGGAGGCGTGCGTGCCACTGAATGATCTACCGGGGCATCTGGTATTGTATTCTCGGGCCTCAACTTGGTGGTCAGTGCTGGCAACCAACAAAGCGTCGGCAGCAATCCGATGTGTGTGAGTCCTGCGGGGCACCTCCAAATACCGGAGGTCTGCGTGCCACTGATGTCCAAAAAGACCTGGAGACCCTTTTCAGGGCTGACAGCCTACAAACCGGGAAGGATGGCGAAAGCTCCAGCCAGTACGATGGGTGGATACCTAATGGTGCCAACTGAAGCCCTGACCAGGGGTAGCTTAGCCGTATTTCGTCAGTAAAGATCACTGCATGTGGCACTGATGCGAGTGTAATTGCAAGGGTCTCAAAAACACGAATCAACTGTGACACCTCCCGTCAGATTCGGAAGACCAAGTCACACGCTTCGCACGTGTCGACAGCTCGTGAGATTCCGTGGACGGACTGTCTTCAGGACGAGATCTCCCGTTGATGCGTGATGAGTTGAACCAGGGGTACAATTATGAATCTGAGGGATTTCAGACCGTAATACTCCACCGAATGGGTAGGACCGGAAACACCAGGACTACCGGGGGCAACCCTAACCATTTAGGTGGTAGCTCTGGTAATAAGATTGAAGTCAATGGTGACTCAGGCCAGGGTGTTCCAGTGCTAGGTAAAGGTAAAAAGCGGCAGAAACCTAAGGTTAGCAACGCATTCCGTGCTTCACACAAGCCTGATACTAATGGCTCTGGGCCGCTTCACAAAGACAAGGGGAAGATCTCTCTCAAAATTTTGTGTGATTTGGAGGACTACTCCAAGGTGGCGAGGGCCATCTAATCCAAGGTTGGAGAGCCTGTGGAGGTGGTCAGACAGCCAAGGGATCAAGTGAAACTCCAGTGCGGGTTGGAGGAAGCTTACCGCGCCCTCCAGAAGATCGTGCCTATTTTGGGGCTCCAGTATTGGTTCTACAAGCAAAGACGGGAGTGACTGGTCAAGGTCGTGGTGAAGGGACTCATAACATGGAATAACCCTGATTACATCTATAAAGAGCTGGTGGAGATGAGTTTCCCGTGAAATCCAATACCCAGATGCTATCCCAGTGGAAACGGACAGTGATTGCCGAACTTCGTTGTCTCTCTGACTCCCGGGGAGCATACCGCAAGGCTGTATTCCATATCAGTCCTGTGTGGTCTCCACGTCAAGGTGGTGAGTTACAAGTCTCCTGGCGGCTTGGTTCAGTGCAAGAAGTGATTCCGGTTTGGGAAAGTTTGGAAGGATTGGCGCGCTAAACTTAGGTGTGGGTTCTGTGGTGGTGACCACGAGACGGAAGGGTGCCCGAAGGAGAGATGATCCCTCCGAACTGCCTGCACTGCTCAGGAGCCCACTCCTCGGCATGGCGGTGCTGTTTCACGCACAAGTACTTGCAGGTAGCAGGGACTGTGTAGACCTCCAAGGATCAAGAAGGGAGGAAGGATGGTCCAAGCGAAGGCCAGAAGCCCTCAGGGCACGGTGCAGTACGGAAGGTGATCGAGACTCCAGCTCCAACACCAAAGCAACTGGTGCAATTCCTCACCAGTGTTTTGTCAGTGGGACGAACCCTTTCACCTCAGACCTCAGACCAAGGCGCCTGCCAAAAGTACCCTACAAGAACCAGTAGTATCTGGTTCTTTCCTCTTGGTCGAGGACCTGTCCAAGACCGCTCCTTTCCCCATCCCAACACTCACTCCCGCTACCCCCACCCTGCTCCTCTATCTCCACCACTTCTCACCCCTCCAACCCTTTACTATCACTCCCAATCATATCATTTCCACCCTTACCACCACCACAACCAACCTGCTCTTCACACCTACCCCAGAGAGTGAGAAAGCAAAGCTCAAAAATTGTATTGAGCTGCTCAAAAATTGTATTGAGCTACTCAAGGGCATTCCGGGACTGGATCCATGGGACTTTTCATCGAGTCTCTTAAGGAATGTCCAGTAATCTCCGAGGAGTAACCGTGGCCACCTGGTCATGGAGCACATTTTCCTATACCTGGTCTCTCATGACCGTACACTCGAATAGAGGACCATCAGTGCTGAAGGAGCTCACAGTAGTACTCTGGAATGCTAATGGAGTCGCGAGGAAGAAGTTTGAGCTCAAAGGTTTCCTGGCAAAGCACCATGTCGGCGTAATGTTTTGGGAGAAACCCACTGGCCATCCGCAATAATGTTCTCGCTAGCAGAATTCATCTTCAATTGAAGTGACCAAGCGGGGGATGTGGGATGGTGATCGTGGTCAAAGGAGCCTTGACCAACACGTTATCTTGCTTCCTCCCCTGCAACACATGTAAACAATGGCTATCTAACTGGTGACAGAGCCTTAGATGAATCTGAACCCATGGAGGTGACAGAAATATCGCAGGCGTTAGCCGCTCTAAGACTACACAAGGCCCCCGGACGTGACTGTATCAATAACGCGGTCCTCAGAAAGCTACCATTGGAGGTGATTAACTTCCTCGTGTAGTTATTCAATGCTATACTAGTCCTGAGTCACTTCCCCGAGCTTTGTAAAATGCCAACGTCCTCTGATTTCATAAACGGGGTAAGGACCTGGCCCTAGCTTTACCGACCGATCAGCTTGCTCAATTATTTGGGCAAGTTGTTCGAGATATTTCTACTGACGAGACCGATGCAACATGTTTGCAAGGAAGGCATCTTGGTGGAGGAGCAGTTTGGTTTTCGGGTGGGACATTCTGCGTTTCACTAACTCGTCCGGCTCGTGGAGCTAGTCACGAGTAACTTAACATCATCAGGATGACTGGGGATGTCTTTTTCTACGTGGCAAAGGCCTTCGACCACTTTTGGCAAGAAGGTCTCCTTTTCAAACTCCTCTTCCTGAGCCTAACCTTCTACTTAGTTAAGGTTGTACATTATTATACATCCCACCGCACCTTCTCCACTACCTTTGGAACGTCACTTCCCAAGTCAGAATCAACTGGGCTGGAATGCCACAGAGTTCCCTCCTGGGGTCAGTGCTCTTCATTCTGTTAGTGAACGACATTCCTATATCCCCAGACACCAAGTTGGCACTGTATGTGGACAACACGGCTCTAGTGGCTGAGTCGTGGTGAGGGCAGCTGGTGGAAAGGTGACTCCTGACGCTCCTGACGCAGTTGAAGTGATGGCTGACCACATAGAGGACAAGTATTAACGTGGAGAAGAGCACAGCAGTGCTCTCCAAATGAGAAAGAATGTTATACAGGCCGGACCTACTACGGCTTTTTGGAGAACAGATCAGATTGGTGAACGGTGTTAAGTACCTGGGACATATGCTGGACACCAAACTGACCTGGTGACTATACTGCACCGAGAGACTTAACAAGGCGAGGACAAGGCTGAGAATCCTAAGCCCACGGGTGTAGTGCCCTCTCTACTAGGAACCGTCTGAAACTGTACAAGCAGTTGCAAAGGCTGATCTTCGACTATGCGTGTCCCACTTGGGGCTACCTGGTAGACACATATATGAGGAGGATGCAGGCGTTCCAGAGCAGGTGTCTGAATAGCATTGTGAACGCTCCTTGATACGTTTGAAATGTGACTCTCCATCGTGTCCTGGATACGCCTACCATCAAGGACCACTTCCGGAAGCTGGCGCAGTTCTTTTACGACAGACTTTCCGGTGCCAACAATCCTCTTATCCATGCTCTTGGGAATTACGTCATCGACCCTGGAGAGTGCCATCGACGTCCCAAAGCCCTGCTCGGATAAGCAAGAAGTGTCAAACAGTGGTTTTGGAAGCTCTCATCCAGCCACCCATAGAGTAGTATCTCCGTACGTAGCACTAAAAAACCTTATTCGGTTTCCCAATATACTTTTTTCCCCCACCAATATTAATAAAATATTTTAGTTTTTTCAGAACCTTCGTGAAATGCGACAATCCATTTGTTTTAGTATCCGAAACCACACGATGTGACCAATTTGTCGGTACGTGCTGAAATTTGCTCTCTTGCTCCCCTTCAGGGTGCATTAGAGTATGCTAATATGCGAATGCGATTGCGACTCATATTCTGTATTCTATTGTAACAATTTGTCGGAGAAGTTATCAAGGACCAATGGAATAGCAAGCGGTGATCATGATGTTTGACGCGTCAATCTCAATTCCTCACCGCAAATGAAGTAAAGTCTGTGACTATGAGAATTTAGGTCCAATAATTGTTGATAAGGTCTTGGTTATTTGTTTTTACTATGTCCATAAGACATAATTGTGAATGTCAGAGTTTCTGACTTGTTTTTACTATATCCATAAGATATACGTGTGAATGTAAGAGTTTCTGAACAGCTTTTCTATGTTCATAAGACATAGTCTTAAATATCTGGGCAATTACCAATGGCCTTAAACTGTATGGCCATGTTTCGGCCAGTTTAACACTTCAGATCAAAAAATGGTGAGAATCGGGCTATCTATAAATTTGTTCCATGACCTAGTCAGGTCCTTGACTGATACCAGTCTCTAAACTTTCTATTGTGTACCTTTGCATGGTGATCAACTTGTGGGTATGCTACTAGTCCTGAATAGTGGCCCACGTGGTATTGTTTATTTTGTCCGACCCCCTTCAGGTGCCACTTGAATTATTTAATTATTTAATGTGTTGTTATAGTCTGTATCCAGACTTGTGTTGAAAGTTAAATATACTATCAAATGACCTGACAGTACTAATGAGGAATAGACCGACCATAGTATCTTTACAGTCTAGATTCCTAGGAGATCGCCTTTAACTATTTGTAAACTTATAGTTAATGTACTGGGAGTCCACCCTTTGTATCTCGTAACTCAGTATGGAGTTAACTCATGCTAGCTAGCTTGTTTAACTACCAACTTTGTAAATAATTAAACTAGGACTTTCTAGGTAGGTATTGTTTAGCTATTATTATTTTAAATGCTTATTACGGTAAAGTCTAGTAGTCGTATGGCTACAGTAGTCTTATGTATTGTTACATAACCTTAAATATATGGTTCATTACTATTTAAATTGACGTTGTGTTGAGGCAGACACACCTTCGTTTTTAAATGTGTGTTTGTTCTATTTTAACGAGCTAACCCTTTTCTAATAAAGACACAATCATACTTGTCATGGTTTCAGGTCAAACAGAGGTTAACCTAACGCTCCTAATAGGACAACAATGTCTAAAGTAACAGATATAATTCCCATCAGTATACAATGAAATGTTTTTTATATGATCTCGTCTAACCATTTGTAATACTTTCAACCTGTTTGAATTTAAAATAAACTGATTTGTTAAACTTGTATATCTTTCTTACGTTTCTTCCATCCCATCCTTCTTTATATATGTTAGTAAATGTATTCGTCACTTCTTATATCAGATAGGAGGAGCTAAATGCGTACGATCAATGAACGATTATCAAATGTTGTGTAATTACGAAAAGCCAGGTGTAGTATAGCTACAAGTCGAAGTTGACTACCAGGGTTGGCCCTAGGGCATTGAGAGAGGTGCGACTGAACCGGGTGTCATTTTAGAAAGGGTGCCAACATCAAGAAAAATGTCAACATCCCATGCGCGGGTCCCGTCATTTTATATTATGTGTTTTTTGAATTATGTAATTACGTTACTTGTATCTTCCACAGAAAAATGTCGCAACCTCCAAGAAAACTATCAGGTACTCAAAACCTAAAAAGAAAACTGAAAAAACAAAGCAAAATTGAAAAGGGCGCTATCTTACTCGCCAAATATTTCAAGGTTGAGACATCATAATTTTAACTGATTTAACATGCAATGGAAGAAAATTACGATAAACAAATTTATAAACGTTCTTCAATCTACGATCATAAAAAAGGAAAGCACAATAAACAAGAATAACTAAATATTCCTAGACCATCATCAGAAGTTCAAGTTGCTACTTAAAACGACAGATCTATCGAGAAGCAAATATCAACGCCAAATGAACAATGGCCAGCACCGTTTGAAGAGGCTAACATTTCTAAATGGCCACTTATAGACTCTGCAACAAGAAGTGAAATCATTATTCGAGGACCTGTGAGTGATAAAATGAGAAACGAAAATTATCCAAGACATAATTATGGATGTTACTTTGCCAATATACAATTTCAAAGAATAATGTCAAATGGGGAAACTTTTGAAAGAGGATGGCTTGTTTATTCCAAATATGAGAATATAGTGTATTGTTTTCGTTGTTATTTATTCTGCTGGAGCCCCAATCCACTTTGGGTAAAGGAGGATGTGATGACCAGAACTACGCCTCAAAAGACAAGAAACATGTCAAGGTAACTGGCTTGCTATGAGAAGTTGGACATAAGTGTCAAAAGGACTGAAGCAATTCAGTGGCATAAATAAGATGTTGCAAAAAAGAGATTGAAGATGAGAAAACTTGGTGGGCCCTTTTACTGGAACGGATGATGTATTTAGTTTTCTTCTTAGCAGGCAATAATCTATCATTCAGAGGAAGCTCTGACTCTTTAAAAGTGTATACTCCTAGTAACGGCACCTTTCTAGGTTTGGTTTAACTGCTAAGAAAGTTTGACCCAGTAATAATGAAACACCTTTGGTGCATTGTCAATAAGGAGACCAATATCCACTATTTTGGAAAACACATTTAAAACTAGTTAATCATCTTACTTGAAAACGAGATTCTAAATAAAATTGTATCCATGGTAAATAAAGCCAAATACTTCTCCATCATACTGGACTGTATTGATGGGAGTCACATCAATCAATTATCACTCATATTGTTTTTTGTTGACACCAAATAAGATAAAGTCATTGTGTGAGATTGTTTTATTCCTTACAATCCAGTAAAACCTCGTGCAAATGACTTACCTAGTGGTCTTTTTCTTGCTGAAATTATGCACAGTTTTATTTGGACATGAATGATCATCGAGGCCAAGGATACTATAATGGTGCAAATATGGTACGAATAAACAAAGGCATGCAAAGAAGAATTCTGAACGAATGTTCTAGATCAGTTTTTAATCCATGTTACTGTAATAGATTAAATTTGTTCATAAAATATGCCACTAACACATCAGTTAAATCGGTTTCGTTGTTAGGAGTCCTCCAAAGACTGTTTGTTTTATTTTCTAGATCACCGAATAGATGGGTCATAATATCTAACTGTTACACCCCCACTCTCTGTCCTTTTAATTATGACCACAAATAATATAAAAGGGAGGTGGGTAATATAAGGAACATAAAAAAAGGGAAATCATTTTCAAGATTAAATAATAATAATATAAATAGTTTATTCAAAGTAGTAACAGCAAAGCAAAAATCTATACATGGTCTCAAAAATTAAACTGAGCTCTGTTGAAAATCATTAAAAAAAATATTTTTACGTGCAGTTAACTAGAGAGAATATAGCTTTATTTTGTAATACCTTTCACAATCAAATGGGCCAGTCTTGAAGAGACAGAACAACCCATAAAGTCAATTAAAGTACACAGAGTAAACCAAGTAATAATCATATAAGGCCTTATGGGCCTTATTACATTGTTCCGAAAGTTCCTGATTCACACCAGTGAATGCAGACTTCAAAAAATTTAATAATAAATAATTAAATATATTTATTAGACATTTTAAATAAAACACGAGAGTTTGGCAATTAGACTTTTGTCAAACTCCCGCGGGTCTATCTGATATAGACTCAAAATTTGGAAACGCACATTACCTTGCGATTTGAAAAATGTTCTACTATAATATTAATCTCAAAATTAAATTTATCAATCCAAAAGGTCACGTTACAAAAGTTCAATTATATAAATATGAATCACCAAAAATCAAAACAATTACTAATAACAATAATTTCAAAAGGAATAATTTTTATTGTGTCCAACACAAAACTTACTAATACTTGTTACTATCTAAAAGTTCAATAAATATAGCCGACTCTAGCGCCCAAGTGGCGACGGACAAAATATAGAGTCTCATATAAAAAGTTCAGGTAAAAAAATTATTAAACAGAAATCTTACGCCGCCCAACTTGGCTAATACTAAAAGTTAAATTTATATTAAAGTCCAATATATTAGTTGCCATAGTTTTAGTCCATACAATATCAAAGCTTATCTTGACGTAGTCCAGGTCCAAGACACACTCTTCCATCAAGCGTTGATCGAATAGTCTATTTTACAACACACGCACATCACTTTAAATAGGATTTTCATTGCAAGGGGCGCAAGGTGGGGGAAAAGAACATTTGTCAGTGACATCCTTCTCGAAGCAATCTAAAGTCACGTAGCCCATTTGTTTTTGGAGGTCAATCCGCCTTCTAGAACATTTATTCTATCAGCTGATGATTTCGTAGTTCACGTTTCTGCCATCAGAGGGCAGGTAGGCAGTCTTCCTCTTGTAGAGTTCTGCGCGGCCCACTTCAGTGTTGCTTTGATCAAATTGGTGATGACATCGTCTGTTGGTCTCGTAGTTCGTTCGGTCAACTGCCCGTACTCGCCGTCTATCAGGGATCGAACGTCTTGGAGGTTGCTCTACCCAGAGGATACATTTGGTGAGTACATGAACAGTGTATATTATTATTCTATTGAATTGTTACGGACTAATGTTCAGAATTGTATATTATATTCTACCAAACTATGAGAACTACAATAGAGAAGAGTATTATTGTAGGGATTTATATTATTTTGAATAATATTTGGAGCGGGTAGTATGATTTCAAAGAAGAGTTACGTGTGAAGGTTTACATAGAGGCGAGTCCTATTGTAACACAATGTTACACAATTACGTAATTGAACTGTCACTGAAATACTTTTGCAATATCCGTTGGAATAGTAGGGTTTCTAGCCTTGCTGCCGTTCAGTATCACTACTCTTCAGTTCGTAATGCCCTTCTAAAACTCCACAAAGAAACGAATGACTCAGTCACACCATCAGAACCCTGGTCACTATTTGAGCACATGGAGCAAGTTGAATTCATACTTATGATAGTGAGTTGATATGAAATTGTCGGTAAGGCTATGTAGTCAGAAACTATGATTCCACCAAATGCATCACAATTGCGAAAGAATTGCTCGGAATTTGTGAAACAGCACAGGAGTTACTCATCTGCTTTAATAATAGCCAAAGTAATAGCTACTCTGCCTGCGTTAGAGCCAGTTTTTAAAAGCAGTCCGATCCCTAAGAAAGAAGAGGTTATTCAAGCACAAGGAAAGAGATGAGACACCAACAGATCATGAAGAATTGTTTAAAATGAGCGTATTTTATCGTATGATCGACACAATTGAAAATGCACTGATAGCTTGATTCAAATAAATATCAATATTCAACTACACTTTGTTCTGATTACTAAAAGAATTCAATTCATCAGAATCATTAAAAGTCCTTTAACTTATTTTACAAAATAATAGGCCTTTATTTTCCTAAACGTGTGGATAATGATCCGTCCTGGTAACTATATCTGTCACTGTTGTTAAAGGTGAATGTAGCCTTGGTAAATTAAAAATCATTAAATCTTAGTTGCATTCCACTGTGTGTAAGGAAAGGAAATCTTATATAGCAATTTTGCCAAGCGAAAATTACATCACGTGGGTTATAAATTATTCTGATCAATTTAATAAATCTGCCAGTGTTAACGTGATAAAGGTGCCACTCTAATAATGGTAAATAATATTTTTTTAGAAAAAAGACTTACTTACCAAGTAAAATTGTTTTCTTTTTTTCTAACAGTCATTGTGAAGATCTCGCACAACCTAGAAAAATTTCTAGGGCCACCCCTGCTGACTATTATCAGTAGCTGGGGCAGCGTATCAGGACAATTTTACACCGGAGAGAGTTGTATTGTGATGATTACATAATTTCCCTCTTCCCTCCCCTTTCAGCCCTTGACCCCTTCACAGACATGTTGGTTCTTGTTCCTAACATGTTTGTACTTGTATTAGTGCTCGATGATTATTAATGTGTGGTTAATATATTTTTTCTGTTGGTACTTGTATTTTTATTTGAGATCAATGGGTTTTTTGGCAGGGTAGGATTGGGACTGGGTGTTGGAGTTTTTTATTTATTTATTGGTGTCGGGCGCTCCTCCCGTGGTATGGGGAGGAACACGAAGCATGAGGCTCTCCTGATGGTAGCGTGGTGAAGAGTGCGAGTCAGCCGTAAAGCCCCTTTCACCAACCCTACTCGCGAGGACAGCACGACCTTGGCCGCTAGTAGCGATCAGTTGAATGCGTGCAGAACCCGCATCTCATCATACCCCCTCTTCTACTTTCTTTCTCTTTTTCCCCCTCCCCGCCACTATCCGTGTGTCACTGACGCTGTGGCAATGTTGAGCCATTTTCACTTGGGGTGGGGGTCAGTTCCCTCCCTGTGGAAAATTGTATGCCTCAAAAACCCGATGTTTAAGAGAGTGCCAACGAACTGTTAAAGTTTCATGAACCCAGAGCCCGATTGACACATTTTCGGTTCAGCCGTTCTTTCCCCCCACGCCCCCAAGTTCGCTTTCCTCAGAGGTCGTGACCCTCTTAAGCCCGCATGATTTGTAAGGGGTGAAAAGATGTCTACCTACCAGGATGTAAATAGCCAAAGCTACTCCATCATTGACATGTGGTTCGAGCCCGGGACCCAACAAATAATTATATCTTGTTAATAACCGGCTCAAAACAATTTTAAATTTCCTCACCAGAGTGTCAAATTGATGACTTCGAGATGCCCACGTTATCTGTTTCTAGAAGCTACAGCCATCTTTTGGCATAAACCCGAACTAGAAGGTCTTAGGATTTGTGAGGGGTTAAAAGATGTCTACCTACCAGGATGTAAAAGATATACTGAAGTATAGGTGTAGAGGAAATCTCGTAGTGGGATTAGTGGCTGCAGTATTAATTTACAAAGTCCAGTTTAAAGAGTAAATGCAATTTAAAATAAACAAATTTGATTAGAATTAAAATACATACAAATCAATTTGACTAGAATTAAAATATATACAAAAACTAATTCTATTTGACTAGAAATAACCAGTTAGGTGGAGGGCTGTACTGGCGGATAAAAAAGTATCCCGGGAGCATAAAAAATAAATATGCGTGTTTCCATGCAGAAAAAATAGCTCAAAATCTTTGAAAATTTGTTTGTCGGTGTAACTGTCTAGAGCGAAAGAAAAAAATACTATTCAACCCGTCTAAATGATCAACTTTTACCCGTGGCGAGACCAGGCGAAATTTGCACAGGTATTTGTCAGGGTTTGAAAAAGTTAAATTAGCGTTTGTCGAATTTGCAGATTGTACATCATTGACGGGATTCGAATCAGACCCCTAGTTTACCCGACTGAGAAGCACCGATCTACCGATAAAAAATATATCATGACACGTAGCTAATATCGGGCTTCGAACTCTTACAGACATAAACATACTAGCTGTTATGCATTCAGTTCTATCACCTAGTATTTTCTTATAGCTGGTTGAAGTGTGAAAATAGTCAAAGTTATTATTTATGCCTACTCCGGCTAGATATCATCGACGGGATTCAAACCAGGGACTTTTGGCATAACAATATAGCGTTTATCGACCATGCAAGGACTCGAACCCTTACGTCACAGGGCGAAATCTGTACCCGCATTTGTGGTGCTGGGGGGGGGGGGCGCTCGGTCGTCTATTTATAAGCGTTTGTAGAGCGATTCAAGATGGACAAGTTACAGAAGTTGGTAAATAATATTGTTGACGCCGCACGGACCGTAAAATTGTGTGATCCAACCATCGATCAAAAGTACTCCTCTAGTGACGCCTTAGACCATGCATTGTGACGGTAGATTGCTACCCAAGGACCTAGTCTTTTTTTTTTTTGCCCATGATGCGATTCAAATATGGTCGGACGAAATGATGGGTTTTTTTCCAAATAGTTTCACTATCCACCTTCACGCAAATGAAGGCACACTTACCTAAGCCTAGTGGTCTTTTTTTGGGTTCGTGTTTGGATAAAACCTACAGATTCGTCATGATATTTAAATCAACTTTTTTCACCATAATAATACTCTCTCTTGATATGAGAATGTAAATAACGGAATCTTAATGAGATAGTCTAGACCTGAAAAAACTCTGAAGAAGTGATTCCAAAATTCTAATGATCTTTTATAAACGGCCTTGAAACATAGACGGAAATTTCAGTTAAGATATCTCTTGTGACAAAAATACATTTGTAAACATAACTTGAAAACTAGTCAAGAAGACTACTAATTTCAACAATTCAGTTACTCGCACCTGTGACGTAGTCAGCTACCACGCTAATATCGTGTTGAGCTAAACTAATGACGATGGGGAGATCGAGGTTCAAATATAGGTCGGGTAACTGATAGTGGCTTTTCCTAAATGGTTATCTACTCAACCTCCACGCAAATGTGGATTCATTTTCTCTAAATTCAGAGTTTCCCTGTTTCTAACCCATTAGCGCAATTCGTACTTAAGCATCTAACCCGAAAGGATAGAAAGATCCGGTGCTAAATAAAAGTCTAGTAAAAAATACAACTGGAAAGATGTTACCCACCCGAAAACTACGAGGACAGATATGGCAGGAGTAGGTTAATTATGAACATTCTGGTGGGAGTAAAGAGAAAACCCGAGCAATTAGCTGAAAAGTTGCCCTAGGATTGTCAAGTACCCTAAATTAGGGACTGATGCTTATTGTGAAGCAACAGTTGGCACGTACCCGATGAAATATAAATGTTTGATAAGATCAAATAGAGATTTTTTCTAAAATATACACAATTTCGTTATATACAACAGAAAATATACGTGGTCCTAGTGTAATAAGTTTACTAATACATATTTTGGTCTTAATTCCTAGGGGTTTCCTATTCTAGATATTCAGCGATGATTGGAAGAAAAACTATTACAAGTATATCCTAGCAATATTTATATTATAATTATATATAAACACGTCCAAGTATATTCTAGCAACATTTAGAATATTATATATAAACACTTCCAAGTATATACTAGTGTTACACCCCTTTCTCCAACCTTTCCTTACGACCACAGATAATTTAAAGGAAGGGGGAGGGTTGCAATCTACATATATACTAAAAGGGAAATTAAATGCAAGATTAAATAACAATACCACAAATGGTTTTGAACCCTCCTTAACACGATAAAGAGAAAATAAAAGGAGGTCCAAAACACAACAAAATATAGCAGGGCAAAAAAAACAGGGGCAATAGGAGCGAGTGCTTGGAGTGCAATGCTTTGATTGTCTTTGGGCAAACATTCAAAATCCAGAACCCGCTATTCCCACCAGTTGCGGACTGAAATATTGGTACGGTCTATCTCATATCTTTTAAAGGATGATAAATAATTTTTAAAATAGTTCCTTAAGGGCATTACTACCACTGGCAACTCTATAGAGTTTCGTGACTTCAGCTTTATTACGGTAGTGTACGTCAAGCAGCCATGCTGTGTCGGCACAGAGGCACAGACGTAAGCTGATACTCCGTGGGTCAACTGTTTGAACTTAGGGTTTGATAATTTCTTAGGTTGGTCAGTGATGAAGCATCTGTGTACCTAGGGCTGGGATTTGTTGATAAGCTTGCAAAAAGAGCAATACATTCAGTAGAGTTCTCTTCGATTATATTTCTGGTTGGATATCCGTCAATTACGTCCGTGGTTGGTCCATCATAATAAAAAATTCAAGTTTTTATGATTGCAATCGTTTATTCTGGATTGTTCCGCAACAATTTTCGTTTGTTCCATTTTGATAAATCCACAAATGATATGTTTATATTGGGGGGGCGACTTCATGATAGACCCCCTCCCCATACACTTTGGAAAATTGACATTTTCATGGTTGCGATAGAGTTCGTTCCGGATTGTTCCGCAAAAATTTTCGTTTGCTGTGTATTTGTTCTTGCACAAATGGTACGTGAATTTGAAATTTTGTTTACTCATGAGGGGCCAACTTCATGGACCCCCCAAAAAAAACTTTAAAAAATTCATGGTGTTTTGATTGCACTCGTTTGTTCCTCGCTTGATCCGGATTGTTAGACACAAATTTTTGTTTGTTCCGTTTTGAAAATCCCACAAATAGTATGTTTACATTGGTGGGGGGGAGAGGGGCCAACATCACAGTAGTCCATTCCGGTTTGAATAATATCTAGTTAAATTAGTATATTTCTTAATAATATCGATATTTTATAATATATAGATACTCAAACCTATTCTTTTTAATCAAACAGTTGTAAAATTAAACGGTGAAAAGTTGGGTTGGGATGGGAATTCTTTTAAAGTAAATTCTTGTAAATTAATATTAATATGATCATATTGGCAATTCTTTAAGTTTATGTTATGTTGGCTACCTCTATTACTTACTCCCTGTAACTGTATCGTACATATAGTCGTTCGATGGTCTGCTTACTGTTCAGATGTTTCTGTTATAAAGATATTAATAAATATACTGTTTACTTTGTCATTACTGTGTGATTGCGTTTCATGGCCTATTAAACCTAATAGGTTATGGGCCCAGAAAGTATCAGTGGTTATTAATTTTCTATAATTGTAAGATTCGGGAAAACGGTTTAACGGTGACCAAAGTTTTTTGAACGAGTTCAACATGGCGGTGGCATCTGTATCCTATACGCATCCAGGATTAAAGCCTTTTGATGGTAGTGGTTTTGAAAACTGGTTGTATCGTCTGGAGAGGCTTTTGGAAAGGAATGCTGTGCTAGAAATGTTGTCTGTTGATCCACCGGATGTATTGGCGGATTCAAGAGTTAAAGAAAGTTTTTTAAATGAAAGATGCTAAGGCCAAGGATTTGATTGTGCAATGCGTGGCTGATAATGTTTTGGAGCAAATAAAAAATGCAAGTACCACTAAAGTAATGATTACGTCCCTGAAGGCGACATATGTTAAAATGGGCATAATGAATCGTATTGAACTTCAGAAAAAATTAAGAAACATGTATTTTGAAGGTAAATCAATCTTGAATGAGTTTATCATCGAATTTGATAAAACAGTAGCTGAATTGAGGAATTCTGGAGGTACTGTTGAAGAACAAGAGTGTATTACTCAACTGTTGGCAGCTATGCCTGAGCGGTATTTACCAGTTGTGACGTCTATTGACATTTTATTTACGTCTAATACAAGTGCAGTTACATTAGACTTTGTAAAAAATAAGCTGTTGTCAGAAGAAGAACGTAATTTAAAAATTCGTAGTTCAAGTGTTTCAAGTGCACAAATCCATGCGTTTATAGGGCATAAAAATAAGTTTAAAAACGATCGTGCAAACACGTTTGGTCAATGGAATGATAATTCGTGGAAACCAAATAGGGTGATGTAACCTAAACTATTTACCGGTAAGTGCTATGCCTGTAAACAGAAAGGACACATGCGTTCACAATGTCCAAATAGAAACAATTTTGCTGGAAATTCAGAAAAAGAAGTTTCATTTTTGGTGTCAGACTCTGATGGTACCACTGAGTTAAGTTGTGGAATGTCAAATGATCATAATAGTATTAATTTTGTTGTTGACAGTGGGGCAACAAACCATCTAATTCAATCTGAATATTCAAAGTATTTATATGATGTTCAGGAAATGTCTTCACGAATTAGTGTGGCTAAAGTTGGTGAAATAGTTAACTCCGATAGATGTGGTAATCTACGTTTGTTAACTAACAACGGTATTGGTGTTTGTCAGTTTGTCCCATAAACTGTTCTCTGTTAAAAGGCTCGAAGAAAATAACTTAAAGGTTATTTTTCATAATAAATGTGTGACTATTTTGAAGAATGACAAACTTGTTCTGAAAGGGAATCTTATCGACAACCTGTATTTTGTCACTGTGAATTTGAATGCAAGTGAAGTAAATCTTGTGGATAATTCTTCAGACTTGTGGCACAGAAGGATGGGACATTCGTCTAAGTTTTCTTGTAGTAGGTTATGTGAGGTTTGTCTTCAAGGTAAACAAACAAGAGCACCATTTTTGAAATGTGTAGCGGAAGAAAGAAAATCAAGAAAAATCTTGGAATTTGTTTCATCAGATGTGTGTGGCAAAATAACCCCTACTACACATGACGGTAAAAACTATTTTGTCTCATTTATTGATCATTTTAGTCATTTTACAGTTGTTTACTTACTTGAGAGGAAAAGTGAAGTAGAGGAATGCTTCAGAAAGTACATTGCTATGGTTGAAGCTAAATTTAATAGAAAAATTGAGAATTTACGTTGTGATAATGGTGGGGAATATGTTTCCAGTGACTTTAAAAACTTGTGTGAAGCTAAAGGTATTAATGTAATGTACACTATTCCAAGAAATCCAGAGTAAAATTCAGTAAGCGAACGTCTCAACAGAACTAATTTAGATAAAGCTAGGTGCCTAATATTTGACTCGGGTTTAGATAAATACATGTGGGGAGAAGCAGTATTATCAGCTGTTTATTTTCCAAATAGAACTCCTACATCTGTGTTATATGGAGATGTAACCCCTGCAGAAAAGTGGTATGGTTATAAGCCTGATCTGAGTAAAATTAAAGTCTTTGGGTGCACAGATTATGTACACATTCCAAAAGAAGATCGTTCTGGGAAATTAAGCGCTCGTTCAAGGAAATTAATTATGATAGGATATTGTCATAATGGCTATCGAGTGTGGGATCCTGTGGGTAAAAGGGTTAGCACTGCTCGATCTATTGTCTTTGATGAGAGCAAGATTGTAACCAAAGATATTGAAGATCATGACCCAGAAAATTCAGAGGTAGAAGAGGATATCCAAGATCAAGTGAATGTAAAGACAAAAGAACCCAGTCTTGATAACTCTGAAATTAAAATGGTTGATGTTCCTGAAGTTCCAGAAAGAAGACACAGCAAAAGAGTGAGTAAAATGCCAAAACATCTTGAAGATTATGAAGTTGGGATGGCTATGGCTCTCAGTGCTGGTTATTTTCCATTTGAAACTCCTAGGTCCTATCAAGATGCTGTTCAACAAGATGATGGTTGGAAGGAAGCTATTGAAAGAGAGTTGGAGTCTCTTAAGAGCAACAAGACATGGGAATTGGTACATCCTCCACCTGATGTACCCATAATCGAATCTCAATGAGTGTTTACGGAGAAGACAACTGATGGTGTAGCTCAGAAGAAAGCTCGCTTGGTAGCTAAAGGTTACCAGCAACCTACTTTGGAGGAGGAAGATGTCTATTCTCCAGTAGCTCGGTTGGTGACACTAAGAAAACTATTGGCTGTTGCTGTTGAGCGTGATTTATTCATTCATCAGTTAGATGTAAAATCATCTTTTCTAAAAAGTGAATTAAAAGAAGTTGTGTATCTTTACCCTTCTGATGGCTTACAAATAAAAAAGGGTGAAGTGTGTAAAAAGGTGAAAGCCCTATATGGTTTGAGACAAAGCCCTAAGTGTTGGAACGACAGTGTCAACCGATTGCTGAGTGATTTAAATTTTCAAAGATCAAAGGTTGATCCATGTTTATACTTTAATAATTCTACATATATCTTGATTTGGGTTGACGATTTTATTATTTTCTCAAGCTCAATTGATGATGTGAATGGTGTAAAGGATAAGTTAATGAATTTTCTTGACATTAGGGATTTAACTTTTGATGGTAGATTGGTGTTTTTAGGTCTTGAAATTGAAAAGAAAGAGGATAAGATATTGACTAGTCAAAATAATCTTATTGACAAAGTTGTAAACAATTTTAGGATGAATGATTGTAAAATATCAAAAACACCGGTACAACCAAAATTGAATTTACAAAAGGTCTCAGAGAAAAAAAATTATAAAGTGCCATATAAAGAATTGATTGGTAGTTTAATGTATGTGATGCTAGGGTCAAGGCCAGATCTTTGTTTTGCAGTATCTTATTTTGGAAGGTTTCAAAATTGTTATAATGAAACTCATTGGAATTATCTTAAGAATGTTGTTCAGTATCTCAAATATACTAGTAATTTTGGTTTGAAGTATGTTAAAAATAATATTTGTCAAGATATAAATGTTAAAGTTTTTGTTGATTCAGACTATGCTAGTGATCCTATTGATAGAAAAAGTATTACAGGTTTTTTTATTAAATTAAACGATAATGTTGTGTCATGGTGTTCCAAAAAACACAATTTTTTGTGGCTCTCTCTAGTTGTGAAGCGGAATATTTAGCTCTTTCTGCTGGAATGTCTGAATGTAAGTTTTTAGTCCAGTTATTTGATGAAAGTCTTAATTGTGTAAAGCCAGTTATTGTCTTTGAAGACAACCAATCTTGTATGAAAATGACACAAACCTATGAGACGAAGAGGTCCAAACATATTGATGTGAGACATCACTTTGTAAGAGATTTAATTAGTAGTGGTGATTTTAAATTACACTATGTAGCTACTAATGAACAAGTAGCAGACATAATGACAAAAGGATTAGCAATAAGGAAATTTGAGTACTTTAGAAATCTATTAAGTGTTACAGAAATTTGATTAGAATTTGTGAATAAGTGTTGGAATACAAAAGTATGTGGTAAAGCTTTTACCTTATTATATTAAAAAAAAATTCTTATCTTAATCTTTGCAGAATTGAGAGGAGGTATTAATATGATCATATTGGCAATTCTGTAAGTTTATGTTATGTTGGCTACCTCTATTTGTTACTCCCTGTAACTGTATCGTACATATAGTCGTTCAATGGTCTGCTTACTGTTCAGATGTTTCTGTTATAAAGATATTAATAAATATACTGTTTGCTTTATGTCATTACTGTGTGATTGCGTTTCATGGCCTATTAAACCTAATAATTAATATTATATTTACCAGAATGCAAGAGTTAAAATACTTTATTGCATAGCTATTTTTAGTTTCCATTTATAAAGGACGTTTTTGATTTAGTCATGTGCATTCATTTCGATTTTTTGTTTAAATTCTTAGTTTGTTTTTTTGGCAAATTTGTAGTAATTTTTTAGAATTTCAGGCTATTCTATAGATTTTCTAATCAATTTTTTGAAAATTTATTCTGGGCCCGCTTAGTAAACTTTGATTTGAAAAATATATTTTTATCGTCAAGGAATTTCTTAGTCTTCTTCGTAAGTGTCAGAGTTGGAATAATTGATATTTTCTTCCAATCATGTCTCTTTGCGGTCAAAGATACTATTTACTACATCTTAACAGTAATAGTAGCAAACAAAAGGAAGGTGCGATGTTAATACTTTAGGGTAACCTAGTTATTTGCTCTCTTGAGGGGGTAGGGGAACAGGGAGGTATGATCTCGTGTATCTTTCGGTAATTTCACAACTGCATAAATAGACGAAAACATATTTTGGAGCTTAGGAAGAAGTGAGGCCCATAAAAATACTTTTCTTTACTATGAGTTTTATGGCATGCAATAAGTTGTAGACCAAGATCTCCCTAGTTTTTGTATTTATGACTTGCTTGACTTGCTTTGCCTTTTTATTGCTTTTTTGTGCATAATAAGCGAATCAAAGGCAAAAATTTTCATACTTTGACACAGAGGGTGGGACAATTCTTTACTTGAAGCCCTGTGTGACCATACAGATCGCACACACAAAAGGCCATCATCACTAGTTTATTTAGCGTTTATAAGAGATCTAAGAACTAACAAACTAAAATATAATGTACAATAATCTGGAACAAACTAATAAAGTTATAAAATCAAAAATACAAATTGTATCTAGTTGAAACGAGTAAATGGAGCTTAGTGATAAAAATATATTAATATTTAAAACTATCAACATGAAATAAACACATTTAAAAATAAATGGTACGGCGCACCGCACAGACTTTCTCTCTCTTTCTATAAACTCGTAAGATTTCGGAACGGAATAATGTACATTGTATCATCACCACTCCACATAAGAACACGCATAAAATAATATACAATGATATAGAATCAATGAGAAAAGAGGCGCATCTTTGTCCACCTAAGAGCATTTCAAACAGTTTAATGTCTTCCACAAGGGTCAACACTTCGTATTAAAATTTCGATATCTGGTTAAAATTTTAACATTTTATAAGGTGATCTTCAAGTCATCGCATTGATATTTAATTATTCATTTATACATTTTGACTAATAAAAAATGTATATATTGACTATTGAGTCTAAAATGGAGATAGATCATTGCTGAGCAAACATTTCACCTAAGAGCTTTAAGGAAAAATAACATACGTTTTTTAGATACTTACTTACATTTAATTACTCTATGGCATTGGAGAATTATTGCGTTAAGACTTAAGTAGTATATGTTTAAAACTAAAGCTCACAAAATTTTATTAATATATTTGCAAATATCTCAGAAACTGTTGCTTTTATAAAAATATATGTCAAATAAAAGTTTTTTATTTCTAATAGTCCTACAATTTTGCAATGATAAGTTGTTTAGTTTCTCCAATAGTTGTGGAGATACGGAAATTAACGCTTCTGTAAAGTACCCTAAAAATCATTTTCATAGGAAAATGAAAATAGCAAGTTTATTTATAATCTTAATCAACTACTAGATACGAATTTTAATCAAAATCGTTTGAGCAGATTTTGAGAAAACCAAATTTTTCTCTTTTCGCCCTTCAGTAAACTACCCTTAATTTTAAGTTTTTTATAGACACACAGACAGACGGCATTGCAAAGACTATTTTTTAGGGTTGTGGGGGTCATGAGACGTCGACATCCATCAACATTTCAGGTTAGTTTTTTTTTACAGTAGCAATACTTAAACTTTAATGTCCAAAAAGTTAAAAAATTCATATAATTGCGTATAGATTGAAAGTTATTGATTTTATAAAAATATGTTTCGGATAAAATATTTGTATTATAAATATATATACATATTTGTAATGCTAAGTAATTTCATATCTCAAATAGTTTCGGAGCTATTATAAAAAATGTTAATTTACGCTTCAGACCGGAGCCCTTAAAGCCATTTTGCCGAAATATTGAGAGTAGCCATTTTGTTTGGAATATTTATTAATGTTCATAAATGAAATTTAATCAAAATTGTTAGAGCCGATTTTGATAAAATCGACTTTTTCTCTTTTTTTCCTTCAGTAAACTACCCTTAATTTTAGGGGTAGATATCCAATTCCAAAAAAGCCTCGGGGCAACCCTATGAAAACCGTAGATATCAAGTTTCAGCTCAATCGGTAAAATAGTTTAGGCTCTAGTTGGAGGTACAGACAGACAGACGGAAATTCAAAAACCACTTTTTCGGATTCAGGGAGTCATGAAACGTCAAAATTCATCAAAATCTCGAGTTCGATTTTTTTGACGATCACCATACTTTCTCTACCTGTAAGATAGAGAGAAAGTAAAAATTCAGAACAAAATAAAGATAAACATGTTAAGGAACTCAAACAAACTAACAACAAACTTTTAATAAAAAATGTTCAAGTTTTGAAAGAATGTGAGAGAGCTACTACTAGAAAAATTTATCGATTCTTTACAAAAGGAATAAATGGAAATCTTCACAAAAGAAATCTAAAATGAACCATGAACGAATTATTGATTGCAAAGATAAAATATCGATTTTAAAAAGTTGTATGTGTTCATGTGGCGAATATGGTTGCCATAAAGACGTCAATCCACGCTCCTAGAGTAAATAAATCTTGTGTTTTCCTACCAAAACGAAATGTGCGTTTTTTTTAAGGAACCATCCGGAACAAACGAAGAACAACTTATTGCAATCATAAAATTTATTTTTTTAATGTTATTAGGGGAAAAGGACGGTGAGGCAGCTTCATGGAGGTCCAAAGTAAACATATCATTTGTGAGTGTATCAAAACGGAAAAACTGAATTTTTGCGGAACAATCCGAAACTAACGAAGAAAAAACTATTGTAATCATAAAAAAAAAAGTTTTTAAAAGGGGAGAAGGGTGAATTCATGGATGTCAAATGTTAGAGTATGATAATTAATTTTGGGTACATATCAAAACATAGTTTTTTTTAACAATCTTAAACAAACGATTGCAACCATAAAAATTTCAATTTTCAAAAGTGGGAGGGAGATATCGTAAGTTGGCACTACCAATGTAAACATATCATTTGTGAGATTATCAAAACGGAACAAACTAAATGTTTGTGGGACAGCCCGAAACAAACGAATGCAATCGTAAATACATGGATTTTTCAAAGTGGAGGGGCTACCGTGTAGTTGGTATATTATATTATGTATTATGATAAAGAGGTTTAAAATAGAGAGGGGAAGGAGGGATGGAAAGGGGGGTTATTTGGGAACAATGAGTGGCAGTGCCATGAGTCATAAAGAGAATTTTAAAAACATGTTTACTGAGTTTCTTAATACAGTGATTAAGATAACGTGATAATTCACTTCCTTTTTGTTTTCCCCTCCCCACATTCTTTCATTTCATTTCTTTGAGTGTTTGCTCAGTTTCAACTCAATCTTTGAGAGACAGGGTTTTCACATACAGTGCAAAATCACTGCTCAAGTTTTTTTCCATCAGCTGTTGAGTTTTATTTGTGGTTTTAATCTGACTTTAAGTGTGATAAATGGCTTCAAGATCTTGTATTAATTCAGCTAACAGTTTTTGTTACATTTGTGGGGACTTTGTAGTAAAGAAACATTACAGATTTTGTTGAAAAAGTGTACTATGCATATTTCGGTGTGAAACTTTATGACCAGGATATGTCGTGGGCCCCACATAAAGTGTACTCTATATGTGTAGTAGAACTCAGACAGTGGTCAAAAGGTAAGAAACAATCTTTTCGTTTTGGGGTCCCAATGATCTGGAGGGAACCCCAAAACCACAGTGATGACTACTACTTTTGTTCGTGTAACGTTAAGGGGTTCAATTTAAAAAATAAGAAAGACATTTTATATCCAAACCTTCCGTCGGCTATGCGTCCTGTACCTCATGGCCCAGGAATACCCATACCTACATCTTTAGATAAACTAGAGGAGATTCTCTATGACTCTGATAAGGAGGCCCATGATTTTGATGAAGAATTTCAAGATGTCTCAGAGAGCAGCAAGCCCAAACTTTTTTCACAGATTGAATTGAACGATTTAGTCAGAGACTTGGGTCTTCCTAAAGATTCTTTAGAACTGTTAGGATCAAGGCTAAAGGAAAATAACTTATTGGCTCCAGGTACCTCTTTCTCATGGTTCAGAAACAGAGAAAAATATTTTATTCCATACTTTTCTCAAGATGGTGACCTGGTTTATTGTAGCAATGTCCCTGGATTGATGGTGAGGTTTAACATACAGTATGACGTTAACGAGTGGAGGCTCTTTATTGACTCGTCAAAAATAAGCCTCAAAGCAGTGCTTATCCACAATGGTAACAAATATGCTTCCGTACCAGTAGGGCATTCTGTGTACTTGAAAGAATGCTACGAGAATTTAGCCTTTATTCTCACCAAACTGAATTACAATGATCATGGATGGACTATATGTGGTGATCTTAAAGTACTTTCCATGCTTCTTGGGCAGCAGGGCGGTTACACCCCTGCTTCTTGTGTGAATGGGATAGCCGGGATAGAAGGCAGCACTGGGTTAAAAAGGACTGGCCATGTAGGGCTACATTAGGACCTGGAAGCAAAAATGTAGTAAGGGAAACCTTGGTTGATCCAAGAAAAGTCCTCCTTCCTCCTCTTCATATCAAGCTTGGTTTAATGAAGCAGTTTGTAAAGGCTCTCTCAAAAGAAGGAGAGTGTTTTAAATACTTGTGTAACAAGTTTTCTGGACTGTCAGAACGAAACTGAAAGAAGATGTTTTTGTCGGTCCAGATATCCGGAAACTTCTGAAAGACGAAGTCTTTGAAACAAAAATAGAAGTTTTTGAAAAAGATGCCTGGAAAGCTTTCAGAGAAGTTGTAACGAAGTTTCTTGGAAAAAATAAGGACCCCAACCTCAAGTTCATAGTGGAAAACATGCTCATAAAATTCAAGGACTTGGGTTATTCGATGAGCTTGAAAGTGTACTTCCTGAATTCCCATTTGGACTACTTTCCCGAAAATCTTGGTGCTTTGAGTGAAGAGCAAGGGGAAAGATTCCATCAAGACATCAAGGAAATGGAACGCAGATACCAAGGCAGATGGAACATCAACATGATGGCAGACTACTGTTGGATGCTGTACAGAGAAGAGCTGAAAGCTGTCTACAAGAGAAAAAGCTCAAAAAGGAGCTTTGAGGATAAAAGAAAAAGGCAGTATAAGGACTTGTAAGTCTTGGTAAGTGCTGAGAATGGCTTAGCTTTATTTTTTGTAAATAAAACTATTTTTTTTAATAGTGAGCAGCACTAGTAATTCCGTATGAACCAATAACTTATACCTGGCCCCTTCCTTAGCTTCTCTGCTCCAGACGGGCGGGAATTGCCCGCTGGGGAAAGTTTATTTCCATTTTCACACCAGAGCTGCGTATGGAATTGTCACCGTAGCCCTGGTGGTTTATTATTTTTCCTTGCCCGACCCCGGCGACTCGCTCGACCGGGGCCTTCTTTTTCTCCGTTTTCCTTTAGTTTTGTCTACGTCTGGTTCCTCTTCCTCCTATGTTTTCTTCTCTATTTCATTAATTTTTACGACTGTATATTTTTTAAGGACCTCGTAGACCCTTTACAGGTGACAGGACGGGTTTTTGTATTATTTTACCGTCCACGAAACTATGGATAACTTATTATTACTGTCATTTAACAAAATACTTGAAATTAACAATTAATATATAATAATAATAGTAATAATAATAATAATAATAATAATAATTTAAGAAAGAACACAATTTAGATTAACCAATTTGTAATTTTAATACAAAAATAACATAAAACAAAAAGTCACCGTCACAATAAAAGTAATAAATATATACTGTACATAGGTCTAAAGTGTTTTAGTATTACAAGAAATAGGATATATTTTAATACTAAACTTAATAATATAAATACTGGAAAATTTTAGTTTTAATCCACTTGTTTTACTCTAGAGCTAAGTTGAAAGAGTTGTTGCCTAATTTTGATTAGGTCGTGTAGGAAATAGGTTGAGGAAGGTGTTAAGAGTCAGTCATTCTTTACAACCTTAAAGTATTGATTTCAATATTTATGATTACTTTCTATGCAGGAGGGAAGGATCGCACCCAACCCCACCTGGATCCGTCCCTGGCCTAGCCAGGAAAACTCAAAGAAATATATGAATTTGATGCTAATCAGAACCAATTCACTGTGCTGTTTGTAAAGATGATTACATATTCCAAAAAGTTAATATAACAAATTAAATACACTTTTTGGAATATGTGGGATGAAAATGACATTGACTAAAGGTTTTTTAAGTTAGATAAACACTTTTTTTAATTATGATATTCAACGAAATACAATAAGTGTAATGATATTGATATTTTTAGATACAATTATATTTAACTAGGACTGATTGCCATTAATGATATGATTGAAATATCTAGGCCCAAGTACTATAGTTGTATTTGTAAACTAAATTAGGTACAGGTTCATATTGTTTACACTGGCATCATACAAACTGGTCGATAAGCTGTAAAAAATATCTCGAAGGCTAGATAAGACCTGTGGCTGACATGATTTGGAACAACTGGTTGACAAGTTCATGCTTAGGTGGACAAAGTGACAGCAAACTGGTCGACCAATTGTGGTTCCAGCAAACTGATCGACAACACACTTGTTAACATGTGTGGAAAAAGTGGTTGACAGAAAAGTGACTCTCACGCAAAAGCAATGTCGACCAGATGGTCGATGCGAGTAGGACCATTTGATAAAGAGCCAATTGGTCGACAAAAAGGAGACAAATATTTGGAATGCTAGGTGGGTCAAGTATCTGACACTAATATGACCCACTGGTCGACTAGCTCATGTATAGGAGGACAAAGTACATACGAATGGTTGACCAATTTGGGTGCATTAAACTAATCGACATGAAACTGGTCGACACGTGTGGATAAATGGATCGACAGACAAGTAATCTACACGTAGGAGTACTTAGACCAAGTTGTTGACAAGAGTAGGACCACGTGATAGACAACCAACTGATTGACAAAATATTAACAAATATTTAATAGACTAGGTAACTAGTGGCCGTCGACTCGTCGAAAATGACATACATAGAACAACACAGTGACAGACAGCCAACTGGTTGACAAAAAAACAATTGGCAGACAAACGTTGAGATGGATCCATATAATAGTGAACCATAAGTTAATACATTGCAAATAAATAACTCACTAAGCCAAAAGTCAGGTGTTTTATTTTTGTATCCAGGTGTTCTTTTTCCACTATACATTTAGTTACATTCGTGTCAACGTCATCATCTGTTAATAATAACAATTTCAATCAATTAAAATAGTGCGCTTTACTTAACATTAAATAAAAAATATCCCTTCTGTTTAATGTACGAATAAAAATAATTAAATATTGGTAAATCCACCAATACAAAGCATTCATACAAATATTAAATTTATTATTTTTATTACAATAAAATAATCAAGAATATACATATTTCCTTATCCATATCACTTACAAGTAGCCTAAGTAACGCTGTTATCTCCTGACTAAATATTACTTTATTTGTAAAGATTATCACCTGGATTTTCTTTTTAATTGAATGTATTTAGAAACTATTTGGCTTTGTTACTTGGATTATTTTTGAAAATTATATGTATATATAATCTATTTGGAGTGCTTCCCTACCAGAAAATTTTTAAAATTGTATGTTTCTAGAAACTATTTGGAGTAGTCCCCATCTGGGACATTTTTGAAAATTGAATGACTTTAGAAGTTATTTGCAGTTTTATTCAAGTCTCTTAGCTTCATATTCGAAAATATCAGAAGGTGTTAACTACAGCTAGAAGGGGGGCAACCACCCCTCTCTAAACTCCACTTACCGTTTTCCCTGTCCCTAATTTGAAGTGGGCCTTCCCCACTTTTTTGAAATCAGACTCTTTAAAAAGATATTTAGTGTAGTCCCCCCTACAAATTATTTTGAAATTTGGATGTTCCTAGAACCTATTTTGAGTAGCGTCCTTTGGAATTTTATTTAAAAGTTTGGATGCCTTCAGAAGCAATTTTTAATAGTCGTCACAAACAATTTACTTTATTAAAATTTAGATCTCCTGAAAGCTATTTGAAGGGGTTTTCCTCCAAAAATGTTTAAAATTTAAATGCTTCCAGAAGATATTTAGACTGCTCCTAGCTTGAATTTTTTTTCTAAAGTTAGATGCCTCTAGAAACTATTTGAAGTGGTCTTCTCCAGAAAACTTTTGATAATTGATTCTTGTGGCAAATGTAAGATCATTCAACTTCATATTCGATAATATCAGAGGATTTAACATATATTTAGGGGGTGGGATTTATTCCAGATGGGATTATTTTCAGGGAGACGATGCCCCTCTTGCCCCCACCCCTCTCACCCCTCGGTTCTACCACAACAGATTGCAGTACTGCACAAATTTCTAAGATGAGTCTATGTAAAAAAAATGCTGACCATTTCCTGTTGGGAGACTTTACCACGATCCACCAAAGACAGGACCTGTCCCTCCCCACTAAGAATGAGGGTACATCCATGGTATTACTCTACATTCTCAACGTACATTTTTTAAAGGTTTGTACGTGTGAAGTGTCCTCAGCTACAAGTAGAGATTAGGCAAGATAAACAGTAGTATGCATAGGCCTATACATTTACAAAAAGTGCTTCACCCAGGGAAGGTGGAACTTTATTTGTGTAAGGCTGTATACGATATTTTTCAAAAGAAACTGTCCCCCAAGTCAAAGGAGATCCGGGGACTCAGCACCATAAATTTTGTGAAAATTGAGTGCAATTAGAATCCATTTTGAAAGGTCCTCATCCAAAAATATTTTGAAAATGAGACTCCTTTCCAAGATATTTGGAGTGATCCTCCCCTAGAAAATTTTTGAAATTTAGATACCCCTAGAAGCTAATTATAGTTTTACTTGCCTAGAATTATTTAAATTTAATTTTTCTAGGATATTTTTAAAGTGGTTTTTCCCATGGCAAATGTTAAAATGTGAATGCATAAAAAACTAATTATAGTGGTCACCGCCTTTAAATTCACGAATGATGGCAAATTCAAGCACATTTCCCGGGATTTTTTTCCCAATTTTCCCGGTGAGTGGCCACCCTGAAAATATTACTTGAGGTATATCCCTAACAATTAATTACAAATAACACTTATATCACCTCCTGACAAAATATTAATTTAGCTATATCCCTCACAATCAATCACTAGTAACACTGTTAAATTACTTATTGACAAAATATTACTTGATATAGGCTAATATATCTGTTGCCAGCAGCAAAGTGTTGTTTAAATCTCAAAAAAGTTCAAGATACCTATTTAGAACCAAATCGTAAAAGCCATTATTTATATATTCCAAGTTTTTGAAAAAGCATTCATCAGTAAACTACCCATAAACGACATTTTATTCAAAAAACGAGTAAACTTGTACAATGTTACGCGCTTTGATCGTTGGGGGCTACGTCCCCAAACCCCCGGTGAATTTTCTTTGCAAGTGGATGTAAACTAATGTTATTTCGGAGCCGTTTTTTGATAGGTCTTACCGTCTAGCCACAAGAGACCTCCAAAGAAAGCCGCACTGACTTTTAAAGTTGCTCCGCCATTTTAAATATTCTTCGGGGTTAAAAAATTAATTTTTTTAGCTTTTTGGAATGATGTGTGTGTGTGTGTGTGTGTGTGTGTGTGTGTGTGTGTGTGTGTGCGCGCGCGCGCACTTGCCTCATTGAAAACAATATTTGGAGCAACATTAGGGGGTGCCATGGTCTACCTGGCCCCCCCTTGTAGACACGCCTATGTAAAACTTAATTTATATCTGACATGTACCTTCTTCAACATGTAGGCCTACATGTACAGTTTCAATACTAGCTTGCATAGTTTTAGATTTAAAAAATCTGGTGATTTTTTTTACCTTATTCTCTTATTCTAGCCTATATTTGTACTACTTTTTTTATAAAAAAAAGGAATTAATACCAACACTCAAGCTGCAAAATTAATTTAAATTAAAAAACAATAATAATAAAAATAAAAAACTTTGAACGCAAAAACAACGTTTTCTAGACAAAAAAAAAACTTATATCCTTTATTATTAAAAATCCATCCCACTTTCGTGGTAGAAAGGTCTAAGATGTCACTCTCACCATAGACTTGACTGCCGATAATGAAGATATTGGGGTTTGAATCCTGGTTGGGTGTACTCGAGGTGGTTTTTCCTAAATGGTTTCTCACTTTTATTCAACGCAAATGCGGGTATATTTCCTCTAAATTATGTTTACTCAACCTTACTACACTAGTGTAATTAGTTCATATGAGTATAGCCCAAACGGTTAGGTATTATGTAGGGCTAAGAAAATAATCAGCAACTATCATTAGTCATTACAAACATTGAAAATGTTGTTTTACCTTTGCGATGCCAATCTCGGGTTTTTTGTATTTATATGTTCAGTACTGCCAACATTTCTTTAAATTGTGAGTAGCCTGTTCCGATTGAAACACTGCCCCATTCAACAGCGTCATTCAATTCGTTTTTGTGTATGGATTGTTTTGAGGTAATGCATTGCTTACCATCACGATTGCCACAAAAATAAACCAGAGTAGATTCAGGCCCATTTCATATTCCCTTTTCTAGTTTATAGTGACCTAACGTACATGATTTGGAGTGTTCACCTAATTTGAGTTGTTTAGTAAAAAGGCATTACATCAATAATTCGGTGACCCATAGTGGGAGAATCCTGTGCGCTTTCAATGTTTTCTATGACAAGTGGTGGTAAGGTATTGTCATTACTATATTCAGATTTTGAAAGATTATTTTCACTAACGAGTGAAGGATGTTCCACACTCGGTAGTAAATCCTCCAATTCGTCATTTTTATTAAAAATGTATATGTTTGCCTGCATATTTTTGGAACTGGAGGTTCCTGCAGTTGGTGTAAAGTCTTCACTTTCTTGGGCGCAAGTCCTAAAACCATTAAGTAATAGATATTTTATATATGTATTTCTTACAGAACGTCTTACCATCCGTCTAAACTATTCGCAATTAGTTATTATAATAGTATAAGAGTGAATAAAGCAGACTCGTATTTCACCAGAAACAAATTTGAATCACTTAAAAGGTAAATGTAGTTTGAAAATATTAAAACTAATTTTTGTATTTTGTGTTTGTTAAAGTATATTTAGGCTTATTTTATTTGTTTATTTTCTAAAAAATTCTGCAAGCATTCCGAAAATGTGCCAAATATATTTATGTTGATAAATAAATTAAAAAAAGTGTACAGTCTTGTAAATGAAATGTGGCCACGTTAAATTGGTTCCAAACGAAAATGATAGCTAGATTTTGTAATCGAGTTTGTTGGCTACCTAAAGTTTAAAATAGTCCTTAGATATACACAAAATCTAAGGTGTTGATTATATTACTATATAATTTATAAGTTAGGGTTTATAGTTACTAAACCATAACTTATAAATTATATAGTAATATAATCAACACCTTAGATTTTGTGTATATCTAAGGACTATTTTAAACTTTAGGTAGCCAACAAACTCGATTACAAAATCTAGCTATCATTTTCGTTTGGAACCAATTTAACGTGGCCACATTTCATTTACAAGACTGTACACTTTTTTTAATTTATTTATCAACATAAATATATTTAGCACATTTTCGGAATGCTTGCAGAATTTTTTAGAAAATAAACAAATAAAATAAGCCTAAATATACTTTAACAAACACAAAATACAAAAATTAGTTTTAATATTTTCAAACTACATTTACCTTTTAAGTGATTCAAATTTGTTTCTGGTGAAATACGATTCTTCATTCCGGATTCTCCATCTCTTCTTTAAATCTATGGATCGTTTGCTCATTTTGTATACTTTACTTGGAAATGGACGAGGCTTAGGTATTTTGAACACAGTAAAATTCACATAAAAAATTATTAATATCAAGGCCGTAGTCGAGGGGTGGTTTGCGGGTTCAACCCCCCCCCCCCCCCCCCCGAAATTTTATGAACAATATATATGACTTTATTTATGGTTTAAACAATATCAAAATTAAGGTACAAGTACAAATTAGGGGGCTGTGTTACCATAAAAAGCACTTCAGAGAGCATCTAGAGGTGTTTAGAATTTAGAATTTTTTCTAGCCTTCGGCAGCTATGGTGCTATGTTGCCATAAAAAATACTTCAGATAGCTTCTAGAGGTGTTTAATATTTATAATCTTTTCTTTTCTCTGGCAATTGGGTGATGTGTCTACCAAACCCCCCCTGAAATTATTGGCTGGCTACGGCATTGATTAATATAATTATATTTATGCCAGTTAAATGGTAGCCTACGCTCAAATTAAAATATAAAACTAAACAATGTCAAAGAATACTGGTAACAATAGACTGTACAGCTTTCACACATTATATAGCTAACAGGCAAGAACAGTCTAAAATATCAGAATATTACCACTTGTATGTTTTTGTACCTCCATACTGTTCTCAACTGATTTTGAAAAGTTTGCTAAAGACCTTCTTCCCCCTCATCACTCCACGCTTGCCCACCGCTGTCAATCAAAACACTACCTGTGTTTGGTTCTCAACGGTACGGCCCGGTTTAGCTGTATTTATTTATGTGAAAATCACGTAACTTTGGGCCATTTCCTCTCCAGTTTTGAAAATATGATAGTAACGATTGAATGGAAAACGTCAAATGAACCAGTATTTATTGCTAAATAAGGAGAGCTAGATTTAATTTCAAAACACAGAGTAGTTTTCTATTAGGAAATTTGTTTATAAAAGAATGAGAAAGTCTGCCACCGATTCAATTTCATTATTTATTAAATATTTTTTTTAAATATGGTAAAAACCGTTGTAGTCATCCCCCGAGAAAAGAGGGGAACAAAATATATATATATGTACGCAGACACGTAACGGCGGTTTGTTTCACAAACAAAAAAAAGATGACGGTTACCCAGCGCGGAGCTGTAAAACCCGTGACTCTCTGATAGTGATGGGCACAATCGAGTAAAAATAATTGAGTAACTCGATTGTGTTGTGTAATCGGGAGTACTCGATTCTTCCGGGATTACTCGAGTAACTTTACTCGGACCGTGTTATTCTTTTATTTTCTCTTTTCTTACCAGATAAGTAAGAATCGACCTTATTGGCTAGACTGTTTACCATGCTATTTCCATTTAAAAGGTAGATTCCCTTAGAGCTCATTTTTCATCAACAGTTTCTGCTGCCACGCAAAAATGACCCTTTATGGTTTAAACGTTGCACATGCATTCTCAATACAAATTACACGCATATGTAAGGTACACAATCGAAAAGCATGCTACTAGTTAAGCGTATCACATTTCCGATTCTTTTCAAAAGTACTCGATGAAAGTTACTCGAATCTTTTTACTCGGCACCTTGGCAGTCTCATTTTCACAATCGCATTCACGAAACTAGATATTGTCTTTCTTAATTATTTTAATTTCTCCTTAGTAAAATATGATTATTTATAAATTGAAACTAATTAGAATAAGATACAAAACAAAAAAAAATGTTTTCACTTTTAAAAAGGTACAATTATTATTAATTTCTCTAACATGAACGTTTAAAGAAAAGTTTAATTTATTAAAAAGAGCACAAAACAATTTTTATTTGTGAGACATTTTTTAAAACGCATACTTTCATATTGACTGTAGATGTAAAGTGAAACATGAAAATAAGGGAGTGGAATTCACTGTCGAGTGCCTTCTACAGGAAGAGATTATGGACTTGTTATTAGTATCGAATTCCATTGCAAGACTTCCGAGTAATATTGTCCAACCGATTGCCACGGGACGATTAGAGTAGATGATTTGATAAAAATTACTCGAGTAATTTTACTCGACTACTAGATTCTTAGAATTACTCGATTGTGCCCATCACTACTCTCTGATCGCTAGCTGTCTGTCTGCTCTTTCTTATCCTCCCCTAGTTGGGCAGTTCGGGTGGACTCAGCCCACTGCCGAGCGGCCACGAAGAAAGGGGTTTGAGAGGGGTAAAGCACGACGAGGCCGCTTTGGGAATGCAAGAGCGTCACAGAGAGAAAGAAGGAGTAGAGGGTTGGTAACACCGTATCTAAAATATATTTACCATGTAGTGCTATACTATCCGTACATTCATAAATAAAAGTAAGGCTTTTACTTGTATTACTTGAGTAGTCCATTTGCAAAACTAGTTATGTCCAAACAAACAAAAATTTCAGAAACGGCAAAAAACTGCCATTTCGTTTGTAATTGAGATACATATATAATTTTTTTTAAATACTAATTATTAAAAGCTATATATTGACCAAGGGATAGCAAAATAAAAATGATATAACTCACGGAAAATAAAAAAAACTCTTGGAGATAACGAGTTTTGCAGCATTCTGAAGGACATAACTAGTTTTGCAACAGTATTAGAAATTTCACATTTGCAAATACCTTGAAAAAGTATTCCATCTTAAAGGGCAATTAAAAAACTCCATGCAGATCAAACAAATTTATTCTTTACAGTAATTAAACTCATACATTTTTTTTATAATTTAGCATAATGTTAATATTATTTATTCAATCAAGTGGTCCTACTCAATGTTCTCAAAGCTCTCAATTTTCCATTAATCTTCTTTTTATACAACCAGCCCTTCCTCTTCCCCCAAAATTTCTCCAATATCTGAGGTATATTCATTTGGATCATTCATAGCTTCCTAATTTTCAAAAATGTCTTTAAAGAAAGTCAGTTGTTCCTTCTCCCTCCAATTTGCTTGAAAGTGTTTAGTCAACAGGTTATTCAAGTCTTGCAGTTTCTCTTTCTTCAAAGTTGTGCCTTCCTCTGTTACTGTAGGTGCAATGGAATTTAAAGGTTTGCCCCGCTTCAGTATGCTTTTTCCTTCGCCCATGCCCAGGTTGTAGTTCACCTCACCTCGCACCACAAAGCTCTTTGTGTTTGTATTTCGTAGAATTATCCTTTTGCAAGGTTGGAGCTTAAAATGCTATGCACCAGGCTCTTTTACAACCTGAGACTCCGCCTCTTTCCACTCTAACACAGGGCAGTCTTTTCCTAGACGGATGACAGTTGCATGGGATCCAATAATGTTTATGTAATCTTTGTCGGTTAGAAGAGTAGAATGTTTCTTTACTTCAGATTCAATATGGCCAAAGATTCTGTCTGGCGGAATAAACGAATGTCCCACTACTGGAAATATTACCTTTATTTCTTTCACCGAGGATGGAGCATCTTGTGATAAAAACTTTCCCAACATACCAATCAGAATCTTGTTCTTGTTTTGGCCTCCACAGCCGCCGGCTACCAATTTCACAGGATGGTAGCTTGAAAGATCTGTGGAAGTCAATCTGTGGTAAACGGCCAATGCAACTTGGTTAGACCCCTTTTGGTATTCATTTTCCATCCAAACATAGGCGAAAACTTTATCTTTGCCTTGAGGATCTCTAGAAGAACCCTAGCAGATGGTAAAATTGTATATGTACATTTGGCGTAAATAGTACGCTGCTTGGTCGGGTATTTCGGGAATGGATTGATTTTTCTGACAGTCAAAACTAAAGGTAATTTCGCCATCATTGTGTTGACGCAAATGCTCGTAAAATGCATCTGCTCTTTTTTTGTGTGTACAGTTAATTCTGTCTTTAAGTCTTGTTTCATTTCTGCATCACTACAAGACTTTATTCGTTCAGTGAGAGAAAGACACTGAGAGCAGCAGTCTGTGGCAGGAGAACCAAAGCCAATATTGTAATCATTATCAAAAATACATTGGAAAAAGTCATACTTCACAGCTAGATTTGTACTATGCGATTCTGAATATTGGGACCAAAGTTTTCTTATACTAAGTTCACTCGATAGATACTGGCGGGTTGTATTATTGCTTCGGCAGTAATGGGACTCTAGTACCTGAATAGATTCAATGAAGGTTTTCACAGCTTGTTTCCTTTCTGAATAATCTTTGATTTACGGTCATCTCTTCTCTGTTCAGCTGGAGCGTCGCCTGTCTGAAGGAGCCTTTTGCACAGTAATTGGACTCTGTCTCTTGATACACTCAAACTGTTGATGAAGAGCTTTTTACACACAAGCACATTTTCAACTTTTCTGTCTTTCAAACACGGTATGAAATATTTTGTAGTTACCTTCTTTCTGTATTCCATGTTACCAATGCGAGATCTTTGACGATTGGGAGTTTCTACTGTGACATGTCGTAGTATGAAATTATTCTGTGCTTTCCTGTTTGTGTCATCATAAAACTGTTGATGAATCCGTCTTACATCCTGCATTGTTACATATCAGCAGTGAAAAGCCTTTGCAGCCTTATGTTGGCAAGAGGGTCGCTGAGGGAATGAAGATTCTGAGTGTCTGTAACATAAGAATGTCCAATTTTGTTAAGTCAAAGCTACCTAGCTAGCTGTGACCATTCTTAAGTATACTAATGAAATAACATATGGACAAAGCTAAAAAGTTTTATTTAGTAGTAGGCCTACCTCTTATACTGTGAAATGTATAGTTGAAAAAAAATACTGTCTGAGTTTAATTGCATTATGCTCACAGACAACCCGATGGCAGGAATGTGTCAAACTCCTGACTTGGTTTAATTTGAATAAACTCATCCCTGGCGTAAGCATTGTTTGTCTATTACTGAGTGATAAATAACATTATTAAACTAGGAGGGTACCGTAATATAAAATAACCAGATAGGCCTAATGCACATGCTTTAAAACATTATTATTTTCACTAACAACCGATTAGGCCTTAGGTCCTGAATTACAGGGCAATGCTTATATACTGGCCTATTTTTCCTTATTTATGACGCATGAAACTAATTGGTTAGGCTATTGGAAATTTATAATTAAATAATAGTAATAATAGTAATTAGGTCAATGGACAAACATAAAACCTATAACACACAAACATGACATAGGCCAAGCCAGTTATCTGGAATATTAACCTCTATGTGTTAAAATGTTGAAACTAAAGTTGCAAAATAAGACACAAACTTACCTCATTCGTTTGGCAACATTCCTTTCCCAATTTTCATTATTTATTCTCTTCTTTCAACCTTTTCCAAACTGGGAAGGTTATACTTGAATAGGGTGTTACCCAAGCTCTAGAAAATAGAGGGGCCCAAATACAAACAACGGAAAACAACGTTAAAAGATAAGTTAAAATATGTAAATAAGAGTGGGCTGTGAGAGTAATTATTATTGATGATGCTGGACACGTAATACATCCCCAGCAATTCAATCCAATATGCAAAAAAGGAAACACGGTCCTCCTTCAAACAAAATATAAATACAAGTTGATAGATTAAGTAAAAAAAAGGGGAGATGCCAGGGTAATATGATTGTTTAAAACTAGGGATAACCAGACTTAATTATATATATAAAGACGGCAGGTAAGAAAATAGAGTTTTATTATATGTATGCAATATTCAACAATATGATATATTCGGGCGTAACATTTACTTAATTTTTTATATTATTTATATTATTACAATTTAATATTATAAATGCCCTTTCTCTAGTAATTCCTTGACACATTGCAAAATTAGAAAAATGATTTAAATGTAGAAAATTTTTAACTTGAATTTTATGTTTATGAAAGTTATACTAAGCGTCTAACATAAATAATTTTGACATCATGTTCATACAGACATCTCCAAATCACTGTGAAATCCGAACCACAAGTTAAATAGAATAGTTTACTTCAATATTTACACAAAAACAATATTTCTCGCGCATTAACATTTGAATGTTCCGACACAATGTACGTACTGAATCCTTCACAATGAATCAAAATAAACCTTTCATAATTCCTAAATCATAAGTTTAATACTCTAAGTTTAAATTTAATGTTTTCACAACACATAGTTCACGCATGGCATTATCATTAATATTAAAAGTTCTGGCTTAATGTCCTAACTTACATCTTCCATAAATACCTTTAATAATTTACAAGTCATAAATTAATGAATTTCTCCTTACATTTTTTTCCTCTAAACAAGTCCTTGAAGCCTAAGCTTCGTCCATCTGCTTCCAGACCTGACCCAAGAGTGAAGCCATAGTTTCGTGGGCGGTCATTTATACGGTGCAAAACTCTATGAACAAAGGAGACAGGATCCACGAAAGAGGGGGGGGGGACGTGCGTGACCATGGAAACGTCGATATCTTTCTAGAAGCGATCTGGTCTATTCTGGAACGATAACTCTCCTCTTCTGGGGTGGGTTATGTTGGTACAGTGTTAGCGAACTCTACGAACTCTAGCAGGCGTGTCCAGACTCTTTGTTTACACTGGCATTTGTTGACTGGGTGAAGTAGTGGCAGGACGTTTTGATGTTTTCTCGAACGTAGCCTGGGTGGTGATATTGGGTAAGTAATATTTTGTTGACTTGTTGACTGAACATTAGCTTGTAGCCAATAAATGCTACAAGGGTTCATGGTTTAATAACCACTAAAAATTAAGTATGTTCAACAAACACAATGTTTTGTTCATAAACATAAAAATTCAAAAGATAATAATACATTGGCAGTGGTGCCAACCCAGAACTTGAACAATCTCATTTGTAATAATTATTATAATATAAAAATACAAAACTATACAGTACACTAAGCAGAAGTAGAGCAAAGTTTAGATAGGCTGCAATACATAAAGAAAAATAACGAGTTTTCCAACAGTTTCAATCTTTATTACAGAGCACTTCTGTGGGACATGGCGAATTGTGCAGCAGTTTGTTTTGGTTGGACAAAACGGGTTTTGAAACATTATGGCTACGGGGACTTGACGAGCTCTGCTGCAGTTCATGATTTTCAACACTCAAAAAAGAACGGGAAAAAAGGGTTTTGCTGCGTTTATGTATTATAAGATGGTGTATAAAGTGACCGTGATCAAAATGGCTGTGCCAACTCGATTTCGATATTTCGTGGACATAACGAGTTTTACAAATGGACTATTCACTTAATACTTGGAGAAGAATTAGTATTATTAAGTTAAATTAAACATTGTAGCTATTTAAACAAAAAAATACATAACGATTTTGCTCTATTATTACTTATTTTAGGTTTTTATTTTATTAAAGGGCTTACAACCGTAAAAATAAGGAAATATAAAAAAAATATCACTCTTCCACAGCCTTAGACAGCCAAAGAGAAAAAAATACAAAAATAATATAAATCCTTTTCATTTCTCTTAGTTTCATGGATAATTTCAAGGGTGGTAACCCTAATAATCAGCTGGAAAGCCTTGAATTCAAATTCTGACGATAGGTTATGTATGTGTCAATAATTGAAGTTTGGTGTTTACTACACAGATAAAAGTATAATAGATTACTGGTGTCGTTTTCTTAGCGAGTTAAGTGAGATTAATCATGTCTTTTTTATTATTGTTTTATTGAATTAAAATCTTAGCTAGATTATTTTCAGAAAGGGTAAGAATGAAAAATTAAAATATAGTCCAAAGTCTTTAGTTTTTAATATGTGTAACCTAGCCATTTAATAGTTTAAAACAGTTGAACCTAATGTCTCGGGTTGTGAAATTAAACCAATCCTAGGAAACAATTTTTCTTGTGTTGGACTAGACTGCTGAAGATCAGAGTTCGATCCCGGTTGGGGGCACTGATAGTGGTTTTCCTTAAATGGGTTTAACTTTCTCCACGCAAGTGCGGGTGCATTTCCTCTTAATCAAGCCTTTCTAATCCTAAACCCATTAGTGTAATGAGAATTTATAGCCTGAACAAGAAATAGGACGCGGTATTTAAAAAAACTTAATATGGAATTTTGAATTTTTCATTCTCCCATCCCGTCCCCTTTCAACACTTGAAGTGGCATAATATACCTGAAGTGGCATAATATACCTTGACATTTTTTAAAATGAATATTTACCCATTTTATTAAAACACCCTTTACGCAAACGCTTAATATTTATACATAAAAAGATTAGAAACAAATGTATAATCAAAAGTATTTCTAGTTCATTTATCTTTATTTCCAAAATAGCAATTATTATTTTATTATTATTATTATTTTCATTTGGAAACTGAAAGTTATTTTTAATGGAAAAATAGGATTGGATATCAATTTTAATCCAAATAGTATCTTGTCCATTGTTTTTATTTTCAAAATGTCTCTTGTGCATAATTTAATTTCAAAAAGTCCCTTGTTCAACTTAATTTATTTAATTATAAAAAAAGTGTTAATTTGAAAGTGTTAATATTTAGGTTGGACCCACCTGAGATTATAAAAGATTTCTTAAAAATATTCACGAGAATCTTGAGTATAGATTTTACATCTAAATAAGTTTTTTTCAATTTCCCATAAAGTTAGGAAAACGTACAAAAACTTTTTTGAAAATGAGCTCCTCTAAAGTTATTATGTTGAATGTGTTTCTTTGAGTATTTAAAGAAGTTTGAGTGTATTATTAAAATGTTTTGTTATCTTGTACATAAAAGAAAGATCTTATCCTTCCTTTCTTCCAAATTCCTCTCGTATAAATTGCTCGAACACTTTGAAAAGTCCTAGAAATATGAAATTTCGCAATCAGATAGTACAAACAGAAGCTTCTAAAAATCTAAATTTTCAAAATGGGGCACTAGGAATTGGGGGTTTATTAAAATAATAAAACTACTATGGAACATACGTAATATTTGTTATTTGGCCGGCAGGTAGAGGTGCCATTCCAAATGATCCAACAAGTGTTAGAATTTGAAAATTCAATGCTGGTGTTGGTGAAATGGGGGATAGGGTGCTCAAAACTTTCAAAACTAATAGAAACAATTACTTACAAGGGTGGTACACAACTTAAACTCTGCAGGAAGGTTAAGGGACTATTACAAATAAGCAAAAAGTCTGAAAATTTAAAATTTAAAAAATGGGGCTCTGAGAAAAGAAGGGGGGAGGAATATATCAACAGAAAACCATACTTTTAGTTGAGTTAGAAAATTAAAATTCACCAGGACTATAATAGGACTATTCCTAATACCTAATTCCTAAATATTTTAAATTTTTAATTGGAATGTTGGATAAATGAGGAAGCTCCAAGATTTCCAAAACTTTTATTACAAACTCCTTATTAGGATGGTAGAATATAAAAATTTGTCGGGAAGGTCTAAGAACCACCTCAAATATCCTATTTTTTTTTTTCATAATTAAGTATCTGAAAATAAATAATTCCAAAATTAATAGTAGCTACTTTATTATGTGTTCTGTCTTACGACAGGTCCATTCCTTTTGTCAGTGAACGTTGACCATCAATGCACCTTGTCCTCTGTCTCCTCCTTCAGTGCCCAGAATTTTCTTCTTTCCTTCAAGTCATCTAGTTCTAGTATTTGAATCATCCTTCCACCTAAGCTCCTCTTTCCCTCAACCTTTACTTCCATGACGTTGTGCAGAAGACAGTTCCTCCTTAGGACGTTCCCAATCCAGTTTGCCTTGTAACGAAGAATCACATCCAAAATGGCTCTCTTCTCACCCACTCTTCTTAGGACTTGTTCATTTGTCACCCTGTCTGTCCACCTGATCTTCTCACCCACTATTCTTAGGACTTGTTCATTTGTCCCCCTGTCTGTCCACCTGATCTTCTCAAGTCTTCTCCAGCATCTCATGTCATAGTAGAAAAATGAAATATTTACATATATGTATGGAGACCAGATGATGGGATCAACCCATACAACCAGAAAGGTCTAAATATGGGAAAAATAGATCTCCGAGAAATTGGGGGAGTGAATAGCTATAAATATGCAAATATCTCTAGGTGATGTAGAAAATGAGCATTTGTCAGGATTATAATGGAATAGCTTAAAATACTAAATTAATTTTTCAATATTTAAAATTTATAAGTGTTGGTTTTTGAAATGAAAGGAGTCAATTTCAACATTTACAAAATTTAGATTAAAAAAAGCTACTTTTAATTATTGTAGTAAAAAATTGAAATTTCTTAGGCAGCTACAAGAGCTACGCCAAACACAATTTATTATAATCTTTTTAATTTAAAATTGAAGAACCGAAAATAGGGTGAGGGGGGCCCCTCCCCAAAATTTTTCAAAGCTAATATAACAGAACACTTTCCGTGTGGTAGAAAATTGAACTATTTACTTACACGTTAAGGACAACACCAAATAACCAGACGAGTCTGACATTTGTCAATTTTAAAACAAGGGTCAGTGAATTGGAAAGGGAAAAGAAGTGGGGGGTTTAAAGTTTCAAACGCATAAAAAAACACTTTTTGTTTAGTTATAGAATCGGTGTATATCCAAGTGGTTACAAAGAACACCTTAGATCGTGAGAAATTGCTGAAAATTTGTTACAAAAGATAAGACCTTCAAAATTTCACAACCAATAATTATAATGGTTGTGATGATTAAAGTGATGGTTTATAGAGCGAATTAAAAAGAAATAAATCATCAAAAAACTGACATTGTAGCACAAACTATAGAATACTTTAATAACTAGAAACAAAACAAATCTTGTGACATTTCCTTGGTTTTAATGAAACAGCGTACTTATCCTAAACTCTAAACCTTTTTGTGAGGTTTTATATTGAGTTTATGTCTCACCTAAAATAGTTTTATTAAGTTAATCATTTTAAAATTTGCCTTTGTTATACCCTTCCTTTATAAAAATGTCATCAACCAAACCAAAATGAAACAAAAGTTGGATTAGTCCTATATCATTTATTTATTTTCAGATCAACTAGTTGATATTTCATATTGAAATTGATAGCCAATAATTCTTAAATACACAGCTATATACTTAACAAATTGTTCTGCTTTTATCATTTCCTGAAAAAAATTCTTTTTTGACAAACATGATTTTACTCTCAACCCCTCAAAAACATTTGACTGAAGCCAGAGGGATAAACCATCAAGTAAGAAAATAGCTCCTACCACCCATTTGATACTCGAACTCTGAACACTGTGTCACAATAAAACCAGATTAGAAGAGCTTGGCGTTCATCCTGCACGCCCAATAATGTGTAATTTTTCTCAAATTAAGGTTATGAAAACCTTATTTTTAAAACGTAGAGCTACTTATAAAAACACCGTCATGATATTTAATACAGACGTGCAAAGTAACACATGAAATATTCTGTGACATGGATAAATATAGGCTTACAGAGCTTTGGAATTTTATTAGTTGAATTCGGGAAAATAATATAAAAACATTGTATAAGAAATTTGTTTAAGAAAAAGTAGTACTATAAAATACGCGTAAACTCACAAAACAAAATGTATATCATAAATTTAACACTTTTTTAATCATAAAAAAAACATAAATTTTAAAGTATATTATATTATATAATTAGTATTTTTATAGATATTCATAATTAGCACATTGTTTTTAAGATGGTGAGGTTAAAAATAATCTTGGTTGTTGTTATATCCAAAATATTTGTTGTGGCGTCCTCGATATGTTCTATGCAGACTTTTCAATTCTTGGAGCAAGAGAAAGAGATACTCCAGGTCTTGTTATGTGGGTTGGATCAGAGAAGCTCCAGCCGTTTATTCAGATATTTCTTGTCCTCTATTCTTAAACAGGTCCATGGGGTTATATACTTTTTAATTTACTTATTAACTTTTGTTATTCATCTTGTACTATATTCTTATCAACGCCTATATATTGAAAGAAGTGTTTTGGTGTTGATTAGTAATTTGACATATTCTTTTGTGTTTCAAAATATTATAAAAAACAGTACTTTATATTAATTTCTTTTTAACTTTTTTTACAAAGAAATTATTTTAATATCAAGTTTTTATGATGATAATGCATTTCAATGAGTTGTTAAATAATAATAATAATTCGTACATTTTGGTACTTGAATGTGCTGAGTAGGTGTTCTGTGTAGGTTACAGTCTAATCAGTGGTCTGCGTTAGGTGTAAGTCTACACCGTGTTCTGTTAGTTGACAGTCTACACCCAGTGGTCTGGTCTGTGTTAGGTGTACAGTCTACACCCAGTGTTCTGTTAGGTTGACAGTCTACACCCAGTGGTCTATGTTAGTGACAGTCTACACCAGTGTTCGTGTAGGTTGACAGTCTACACCCAGTGGTCTGTTTAGGTTGACAGTCTACACCCAGTGGTCTGTGTTAGGTTGACAGTCTACACCCATGTTCTGTGTTAGGTTACAGTCTAACCAGTGTTCGTGTTAGGTTGACAGTCTACACCCAGTGGTCTGTGTTAGGTTGACAGTCTACACCCAGTTCTGTAGGTTGACAGTCTACACCAGTGTTCTGTTAGGTTGACAGTCTACACCCAGTGGTTCTGTGTTAGGTGTACAGTCTACACCCAGTGTTCTGTGTTAGGTTGACAGTCTACACCCAGTGGTTCTGTGTTAGGTTGACAGTCTACACCCAGTGGTCTGTGTTAGGTTGACAGTCTACACCCAGTGTCTGTGTTAGGTTGACAGTCTACACACAGTGGTCTGTGTTAGGTTGACAGTCTACACCCAGTGTTCTGTGTTAGGTTGACAGTTTAACCCAGTGTTCTGTGTTAGGTTGACAGTCTACACCCAGTGGTCTGTGTTAGGTTACAGTCTACACCCAGTGGTCTGTGTTAGGTTGACAGTCTACACCCAGTGGTCTGTGTTAGGTTGACAGTCTACACCCAGTGTTCTGTGTTAGGTTGACAGTCTACACCCAGTGTCTGTGTTAGGTTGACAGTCTACACCCAGTGTCTGTTTAGGTGACAGTCTACACCCAGTGGTCTGTGTTAGGTGACAGTCTACACCCAGTGGTTCTGTGTTAGGTTGACAGTCTACACCCAGTGTTCTGTGTTAGGTTGACAGTCTACACCCAGTGTTCTGTGTTAGGTTGACAGTCTACACCCAGTGTTCGTGTTAGGTTGACAGTCTACACCCAGTGGTTCTGTGTTAGGTTGACAGTCTACACCCAGTGTTCTGTGTTAGGTTGACAGTCTACACCCAGTGTTCTGGTTAGGTTGACAGTCTACACCCAGTGTTCTGTGTTAGGTTGACAGTCTACACCCAGTGTTCTGTGTTAGGTTGACAGTCTACACCCAGTGTTCTGTGTTAGGTTGACAGTCTACACCCAGTGGTCTGTGTTAGGTTGACAGTCTACACCCAGTGGTCTGTGTTAGGTTGACAGTCTACACCCAGTGTTCTGTTTTAGGTTGACAATCTACACCCAGTGTTCTGTGTTAGGTTGACAGTCTACACCCAGTGGGTTTTGTGTTAGGTTGACAGTCTACACCCAGTGTTCTGTGTTAGGTTGACAGTATACACCCAGTGGTCTGTGTTAGGTTGACAGTCTACACCCAGTGTTCTGTTTTAGGTGTACAAGTCTACACCCAGTGGTCTGTGTTAGGTTGACAGTCTACACCCAGTGGTCTGTGTTAGGTTGACAGTCTACACCCAGTGTTCGTGTTAGGTTGACAGTCTACACCCAGTGGTCTGTGTTAGGTGACAGTCTACACCCAGTGGTCTGTGTTAGGTTGACAGTCTACACCCAGTGGTCTGTGTTAGGTTGACAGTCTACACCCAGTGGTCTGTGTTAGGTTGACAGTCTACACCCAGTGGTCTGTGTTAGGTTGACAGTCTACACCCAGTGGTCTGTGTTAGGTTTTACAGTCTACACCCAGTGGTCTGTGTTAGGTTGACAGTCTACACCCAGTGTCTGTGTTAGGTTGACAGTCTACACCCAGTGGTCTGTGTTAGGTTGACAGTCTACACCCCAGTGGTCTGTGTTAGGTTGACAGTCTACACCCAGTTGGTCTGTGTTAGGTTGACAGTCTACACCCAGTGTTCTGTGTTAGGTTGACAGTCTACACCCAGTGTTCTGTGTTAGGTTGACAGTCTACACCCAGTGGTCTGTGTTAGGTTGACAGTCTACACCCAGTGTCTGTGTTAGGTTGACAGTCTACACCCAGTGTACTGTGTTAGGTTGACAGTCTACACCCAGTGGTCTGTGTTAGGTTGACAGTCTACACCCAGTGGTCTGTGTTAGGTTGACAGTCTACACCCAGTGGTCTGTGTTAGGTTGACAGTCTACACCCAGTGGTCTGGTCTGTTAGGTTGACAGTCTACACCCAGTGGTTCTGTGTTAGGTTGACAGTCTACACCCAGTGTTCTGTGTTAGGTTGACAGTCTACACCCAGGGGTTTCTGTGTTAGGTTGACAGTCTACACCAGTGGTCTGTGTTAGGTTGACAGTCTACACCCAGTGTCTGTGTTAGGTTGACAGTCTACACCCATGTGGTTTTATGCGTCTGTGTTTAGGTTGACAGTCTACACCCAGTGGTCTGTGTTAGGTTGACAGTCTACACCCAGTGTTCTGTGTTAGGTTGACAGTCTACACCCAGTGTCTGTGTTAGGTTGACAGTCTACACCCAGTGTTCTGTGTTAGGTTGACAGTCTACACCCAGTGGTCTGTTAGGTGACAGTCTACACCCAGTGGTCTGTGTTAGGTTGACAGTCTACACCCAGTGGTCTGTGTTAGGTTGACAGTCTACACACCAGTGGTCTGGTTGTTAGTTGACAGTCTACACCCAGTGTTCTGTGTTAGGTTGACAGTCTACACCCAGTGTTGGTCTGTGTTAGGTTGACAGTCTACACCCAGTGGTCTGGTCTGTGTTAGGTTGACAGTCTACACCCAGTGGTTCTGTGTTAGGTTGACAGTCTACACCAGTGGTCTGTGTTAGGTTGACAGTCTACAACCCAGTGTCTGTGTTAGGTTGACAGTCTACACCAGTGGTCTGGTCTGTGTTAGGTTGACAGTCTACACCAGTGGTCTGTGTTAGGTTGACAGTCTACACCAGTGGTCTGTGTTAGGTTGACAGTCTACACCCAGTGGTCTGTGTTAGGTTGACAGTTCTACACCCAGTGTTCTGTGTTAGGTTGACAGTCTACACCCAGTGGTCTGGTCTGTGTTAGGTTGACAGTCTACACACAGTGGTCTGTGTTAGGTTACAGTCTACACCCAGTGTCTGTGTTAGGTTGACAGTCTACACCCAGTGGTCTGTTGTTAGGTTGACAGTCTACACCCAGTGGTCTGTGTTAGGTTGACAGTCTACACCCAGTGGTCTGTGTTAGGTTGACAGTCTACACCCAGTGTTCTGTGTTAGGTTGACAGTTTTACCCAGTGGTCTGTGTTAGGTTGACAGTCTACACCCAGTGGTCTGTGTTAGGTTGTACAGTCTACACCAGTGGTCTGTGTTAGGTTGACAGTCTACACCCAGTGTTCGTGTTAGGTTGACAGTCTACACCCAGTGGTCTGGTTAGGTAATTGGTTTTTAGGTTGACAGTCTACACCCAGGTGTAGGTAGTCTGTGTTTAGGGTGTACAGTCTACACCCAGTGTTCTGTGTTAGGTTGACAGTCTACACCCAGTGGTCTGTGTTAGGTTGACAGTCTACACCCAGTGGTCTGTTGTGTTAGGTTGACAGTCTACACACCCAGTGGTCTGTGTTAGGTTGACAGTCTACACCCAGTGGTCTGTGTTAGGTTGACAGTCACCAGTCTGGTTAGTGACAGTCTCACCCAGTGGTCTGTGTTAGGTTGACAGTCTACACCCAGTGTTCTGTGTTAGGTTGACAGTCTACACCCAGTGGTTCTGTGTTAGGTTGACAGTCTACACCCAGTGGTCTGTGTTAGGTTGACAGTCTACACCCAGTGGTCTGTGTTAGGTTGACAGTCTACACCCAGTGGTCTGTGTTAGGTTGACAGTCTACACCCAGTGGTCTGTGTTAGGTTGACAGTCTACACCCAGTGGTCTGTGTTAGGTTGACAGTCTACACCCAGTGTCTGTGTTAGGTTGACAGTCTACACCCAGTGTGTCTGTGTTAGGTTGACAGTCTACACCCAGTGTCTGTGTTAGGTTGACAGTCTACACCAGTGGTCTGTGTTAGGTTGACAGTCTACACCCAGTGTTCTGTGTTAGGTTGACAGTCTACACCCAGTGTTTCTGTGTTAGGTTGACAGTCTACACCAGTGGTCTGTGTTAGGTTGACAGTCTACACCAGTGGTTTCTGTGTTAGGTTACAGTCTACACCCAGTGTTCTGTTAGGTTGACAGTCTACACCCAGTGTCTGTGTTAGGTTGACAGTCTACACCAGTGTTCTGTGTTAGGTTGACAGTCTACACCCAGTGTCTGTGTTAGGTTGACAGTCTACACCAGTGGTCTGTGTTAGGTTGACAGTCTACACCCAGTGTTCTGTTAGGTTGACAGTCTACACCCAGTGTTCTGTGTTAGGTTGACAGTCTACACCAGTGGTTGGTCTGTGTTAGGTTGACAGTCTACACCAGTGTTCTGTGTTAGGTTGACAGTCTACACCCAGTGGTCTGTGTTAGGTTGACAGTCTACACCCAGTGGTCTGTGTTAGGTGACAGTCTACACCAGTGTCTGTTAGGTTGACAGTCTACACCAGTGTTCTGTGTTAGGTTGACAGTCTACACCCAGTGGTCTGGTTCTGTGTTAGGTTGACAGTCTACCCCAGTGTTCTGTTAGGTTGACAGTCTACACCAGTGTTCTGTGTTAGGTTGACAGTCTACACCAGTGGTCTGTGTTAGGTTGACAGTTAACCCAGTGGTCTGTGTTAGGTTGACAGTCTACACCCAGTGGTCTGTGTTAGGTTGACAGTCTACACCAGTGGTCTGTGTTAGGTTGACAGTCTACACCCAGTGGTCTGTGTTAGGTTGACAGTCTACACCAGTGTCTGTGTTAGGTTGACAGTCTACACCAGTGGTCTGTGTTAGGTTGACAGTCTACACCCAGTGTCTGTGTTAGGTTGACAGTTAACCCGTGTCTGTGTTAGGTTGACAGTCTACACCCAGTGGTCTGTGTTAGGTTGACAGTCTACACCCAGTGGTCTGTGTTAGGTTGACAGTCTAACCAGTGGTCTGTGTTAGGTTGACAGTCTACACCCAGTGGTCTGTGTTAGGTTGACAGTCTACACCAGTGGTCTGTGTTAGGTTGACAGTTACACCCAGTGGTCTGTGTTAGGTTGACAGTCTAACCCAGTGGTCTGTGTTAGGTTGACAGTCTACACCAGTGTTCTGTGTTAGGTTGACAGTTAACCCAGTGGTTGTGTTAGGTTGACAGTCTACACCCAGTGTCTGTGTTAGGTTGACAGTCTACACCAGTGTCGTGTTAGGTTACATCTACACCAGTGGTCGTGTTAGGTTGACAGTCTACACCCAGTGTCTGTGTTAGGTTGACAGTTTAACCAGTGTGGTCTGTGTTAGGTTGACAGTCTACACCCAGTGGTCTGTGTTAGGTTACAGTCTACACCCAGTGGTCTGTGTTAGGTGACAGTCTACACCCAGTGTTGTGTTAGGTTGACAGTCTACACCCAGTGGTCTGTGTTAGGTTGACAGTCTAACCCAGTGGTCTGTGTTAGGTTGACAGTCTACACCCAGTGTTCTGTGTTAGGTTGACAGTTAACCCAGTGTCTGTGTTAGGTTGACAGTCTACACCCAGGTTCTGTGTTAGGTTGACAGTCTACACCCAGTGTCTGTGTTAGGTTGACAGTCTACACCAGTGGTCTGTGTTAGGTTGACAGTCTACACCCAGTGGTCTGTGTTAGGTTGACAGTCTACACCCAGTGGTCTGTGTTAGGTTGACAGTCTACACCCAGTGTCTGTGTTAGGTGACAGTTTACCCAGTGGTCTGTGTTAGGTTGACAGTCTACACCAGTGGTCTGTTAGGTTACAGTCTACACCAGTGGTCTGTGTTAGGTTGACAGTCTACACCCAGTGGTCTGTGTTAGGTGACAGTCTACACCCAGTGTCTGTGTTAGGTTGACAGTCTACACCCAGTGTTCTGTGTTAGGTTGACAGTCTACACCCAGTGGTCTGTTAGGTGACAGTCTACACCCAGTGTCTGTGTTAGGTGACAGTCTACACCCAGTGTTCTGTGTTAGGTTGACAGTCTACACCCAGTGTTCTGTGTTAGGTTGACAGTCTACACCCAGTGTTCTGTTAGGTTGACAGTCTACACCAGTGTTCTGTTAGGTTGACAGTCTACACCCAGTGTCTGTGTTAGGTTGACAGTCTACACCCAGTGTTCTTGTTAGGTTGACAGTCTACACCCAGTGTTGGTTAGGTTGACAGTTACACCCAGTGGTCTGTGTTAGTTGACAGTCTACACCCAGTGTTCTGTGTTAGGTTGACAGTCTACACCCAGTGTCTGTTAGGTTGACAGTTACACCCAGTGGTCTGTGTTAGGTTGACAGTCTACACCCAGTGGTTGTGACATTAACCCAGTGTCTGTTTAGGTGCAATCTACACCCAGTGGTCTGTGTTAGGTTGACAGTCTACACCCAGTGGTCTGTGTTAGGTTACAGTCTACACCCAGTGTTGTGTTAGGTTGACAGTTACACCCAGTGTCTGTGTTAGGTTGACAGTCTACACCCAGTGGTCTGTGTTAGGTTGACAGTCTACACCCAGTGTCTGTGTTAGGTTGACAGTCTACACCCAGTGTTCTGTGTTAGGTTGACAGTCTACACCAGTGTTCTGTTAGGTTGACAGTCTACACCCAGTGTCTGTGTTAGGTGACAGTCTACACCCAGTGGTCGTGTTAGGTTGACAGTCTACACCCAGTGTCTGTGTTAGTTGACAGTTAACCCAGTGGTCTGTGTTAGTGACAGTCTACACCCAGTGGTCTGTGTTAGGTGACAGTCTACACCAGTGTGTCTGTGTTAGGTTGACAGTCTACACCCAGTGTCTGTGTTAGGTTGACAGTCTACACCCAGGTTCTGTGTTAGGTTGACAGTCTACACCCAGTGTCTGTGTTAGGTGACAGTCTACACAGTGTCTGTGTTAGGTTGACAGTCTACACCCAGGTCTGTGTTAGGTTGACAGTCTACACCAGTGTTCTGTGTTAGGTTGACAGTCTACACCCAGTGTCTGTGTTAGGTTGACAGTCTACACCCAGTGTCTGTGTTAGGTTGACAGTTACACCAGTGTCTGTTTAGGTTGACAGTCTACACCCAGTGTCTGTGTTAGGTTGACAGTCTACACCCAGTGTTCTGTGTTAGGTTGACAGTCTACACCCAGTGTCTGTGTTAGGTGTACAGTCTACACCAGTGTCTGTGTTAGGTTGACAGTCTACACCAGTGGTCTGTGTTAGGTTGACAGTCTACACCAGTGGTCTGTGTTAGGTTGACAGTCTACACCCAGTGTCTGTGTTAGGTTGACAGTCTACACCCAGTGTTCTGTGTTAGGTTGACAGTCTACACCAGTGTCTGGTCTGTGTTAGGTTGACAGTCTACACCAGTGGTCTGTGTTAGGTTGACAGTCTACACCAGTGGTCTGTGTTAGGTTGACAGTCTACACCCAGTGTCTGTGTTAGGTTGACAGTCTACACCAGTGGTTGGTCTGTGTTAGGTTGACAGTCTACACACAGTGGTCTGTGTTAGGTTGACAGTCTACCCAGTGGTCGTGTTAGGTTACAGTCTACACCCAGTGTTCTGTTAGGTTGACAGTTTAACCCAGTGTCTGTGTTAGGTTGACAGTCTACACCCAGTGTTCTGTGTTAGGTTGACAGTCTACACCAGTGGTCTGTGTTAGGTTGACAGTCTACACCCAGTGGTCTGTGTTAGGTTGACAGTCTACACCCAGTGTCTGTTTAGGTTGACAGTCTACACCCAGTGGTCTGTGTTAGGTTGACAGTCTACACCCAGTGTCTGTGTTAGGTTGACAGTCTACACCCAGTGTTCTGTGTTAGTTGACAGTCTACACCAGTGTCTGTGTTAGGTGACAGTCTACACCAGTGTCGTGTTAGGTTGACAGTCTACACCCAGTGGTCTGTGTTAGGTTGACAGTCTACACCCAGTGGTCTGTGTTAGGTTGACAGTCTACACCAGTGTCGTTATACCATGTCTGTGTTAGGTTGACGTCACACCAGGTCTGTGTAGGTGAATCTACACCCATGCTGTTTGGTTACGGTCTACAGTAGTCGTGTTAGGTTACAGTTAACCCAGTTTTGTTAGGTTGACATCTACACCCAGTGGTCTGTTTAGGTTGACAGTCAAAAGGTCTGTGTTAGGTTGACATTTATCGAGTTGCGTTTGTTTGTGTTACAACCCTGGTCTGTTAGGTGACATCACACCCGTGTTGTTTAGGTGACAGTCACACCCATGGTCTTTTATTGCAGTCACATGTCTGTTTAGTTGACATCTCACCCTGGTCTTGTAGTGACATTCGGGTTAGTTTAACCCATGGTGTGTTAGGTTGACAGTCTACACCCTTTCTTGTTATACAGTTAACCCATGTCTGTTTAGGTTACATCACCCCATGGTCTTTATTGACAGTCTACCGGGTGTGAAACCGGGGTGTGGTCACCTTTTTTAGTGATCACCCTGGTGTTTGTGACAGTCTACCGTTGTTTAGTTACAGTCTACACCAGTCTGTTGTGAAGTTCACCCAGTTCTTGTGACTCACACCATGCTGGTTGTAAGACACCCAGCTGTTAGTTACTACACCCACGGTGTTATCTACACCATCTGTTTATAATAGTTCGGTTGTTGACTCCACCCAGCTGTGTTAGGTTACACTACACCCAGTGTTCTGTGTTAGGTTGACAGTCTACACCCAGTTTTGTTAGGTTGACAGTCTACACCCGTGTCTGTGTTAGGTTGACATCACACCCATGGTCTTGTTAGGTTACAGCTACACCCAGTGGTCTGTTTAGGTTGACAGTCTACACCCAGTGGTCTGTGTTAGGTTGACAGTCTACACCCAGTGGTCTGGTCTGTGTTAGGTTGACAGTCTACACACAGTGGTCTGTGTTAGGTTGACAGTCTACACCCAGTGTTCTGTGTTAGGTTGACAGTTTATACCCAGTGGTCTGTGTTAGGTTGACAGTCTACACCCAGTGGTCTGTGTTAGGTTGACAGTCTACACCCAGTGGTCTGGTCTGTGTTAGGTTGACAGTCTACACCCAGTGGTCTGTGTTAGGTGTACAGTCTACACCCAGTGGTCTGGTCTGTGTTAGGTTGACAGTCTACACCCAGTGGTCTGTGTTAGGTTGACAGTCTACACCCAGTGGTCTGTGTTAGGTTGACAGTCTACACCCAGTGGTCTGTGTTAGGTTGACAGTCTACACCCAGTGTTCTGTGTTAGGTTGACAGTCTACACCCAGTGGTCTGGTCTGTGTTAGGTTGACAGTCTACACCCAGTGGTCTGTGTTAGGTTGACAGTCTACACCCAGTGGTCTGTGTTAGGTTGACAGTCTACACCCAGTGTTCTGTGTTAGGTTGACAGTCTACACCCAGTGGTCTGGTCTGTGTTAGGTTGACAGTCTACACACAGTGGTCTGTGTTAGGTTGACAGTCTACACCCAGTGGTCTGGTCTGTGTTAGGTGTACAGTCTACACCCAGTGTTCTGTTAGGTTGACAGTCTACACCCAGTGTTCTGTGTTAGGTTGACAGTCTACACCCAGTGTTCTGTGTTAGGTTGACAGTCTACACCCAGTGGTCTGGTCTGTGTTAGGTTGACAGTCTACACCCAGTGGTCTGTGTTAGGTTGACAGTCTACACCCAGTGTTCTGTTAGGTTGACAGTCTACACCCAGTGTTCTGTGTTAGGTTGACAGTCTACACCCAGTGGTCTGGTCTGTGTTAGGTTGACAGTCTACACCCAGTGTTCTGTGTTAGGTTGACAGTCTACACCCAGTGGTCTGGTCTGTGTTAGGTTGACAGTCTACACCCAGTGGTCTGTGTTAGGTTGACAGTCTACACCCAGTGTTCTGTTAGGTTGACAGTCTACACCCAGTGTTCTGTGTTAGGTTGACAGTCTACACCCAGTGGTCTGGTCTGTGTTAGGTTGACAGTCTACACCCAGTGTTCTGTTTTAGGTTGACAGTCTACACCCAGTGTTCTGTGTTAGGTTGACAGTCTACACCCAGTGGTCTGTGTTAGGTTGACAGTCTACACCCAGTGGTCTGGTCTGTGTTAGGTTGACAGTCTACACCCAGTGGTCTGTGTTAGGTTGACAGTCTACACCCAGTGGTCTGGTCTGTGTTAGGTGTACAGTCTACACCCAGTGTTCTGTTAGGTTGACAGTCTACACCCAGTGTTCTGTGTTAGGTTGACAGTCTACACCCAGTGGTCTGGTCTGTGTTAGGTTGACAGTCTACACCCAGTGTTCTGTGTTAGGTTGACAGTCTACACCCAGTGTTCTGTGTTAGGTTGACAGTCTACACCCAGTGGTCTGTGTTAGGTTGACAGTCTACACCCAGTGGTCTGGTCTGTGTTAGGTTGACAGTCTACACACAGTGGTCTGTGTTAGGTTGACAGTTTATACCCAGTGGTCTGTGTTAGGTTGACAGTCTACACCCAGTGGTCTGTGTTAGGTTGACAGTCTACACCCAGTGGTCTGTGTTAGGTTGACAGTTTATACCCAGTGGTCTGTGTTAGGTTGACAGTCTACACCCAGTGTTCTGTGTTAGGTTGACAGTTTATACCCAGTGGTCTGTGTTAGGTTGACAGTCTACACCCAGTGGTCTGTGTTAGGTTGACAGTCTACACCCAGTGGTCTGGTCTGTGTTAGGTTGACAGTCTACACACAGTGGTCTGTGTTAGGTTGACAGTCTACACCCAGTGGTCTGGTCTGTGTTAGGTTGACAGTCTACACACAGTGGTCTGTGTTAGGTTGACAGTTTATACCCAGTGGTCTGTGTTAGGTGTACAGTCTACACCCAGTGTTTTGTAGGTTGACAGTCTACACCCAGTGTTCTGTGTTAGGTTGACAGTCTACACCCAGTGGTCTGGTCTGTGTTAGGTTGACAGTCTACACCCAGTGTTCTGTGTTAGGTTGACAGTTTATACCCAGTGGTCTGTGTTAGGTTGACAGTCTACACCCAGTGGTCTATGTTAGGTTGACAGTCTACACCCAGTGGTCTGTGTTAGGTTGACAGTCTACACCCAGTGTTCTGTGTTAGGTTGACAGTCTACACCCAGTGGTCTGGTCTGTGTTAGGTTGACAGTCTACACCCAGTGGTCTGTGTTAGGTTGACAGTCTACACACAGTGGTCTGTGGTAAGGGAGAATCTGGGAACCACTGGGCTAGAGGGAACATTCCAACTCAACAAACAAGAGTAAACTGAAATGGAGTCCTTGCTCTAGTTCAGTTTACACACTCTAGTTAAGATATAGCTCTCTCTCTAGCTTATTGTCTGCTTAGTGGCATCATGGCTCCATACACACTATTACAGTCAGCACAAAGCTTACCTCTACAGCTCACTTGTGTTGGTTCAGTTAGAGTGCTCTATTCTAACTCAGTTTCTGCTCTATGACATGCTGGCTCTACTCACACATTAGTCCTGTTATTTTATAGCGGATTGATACAGTTCATTCTTGTTAGGTTGGTTGAAGTGAACTGTTTGCGGAGCAATCCGGAACAAACGAGGAACAAATGATCACGACCATAAAAAAATCAATTTTCCAAAGTGGGGGGGGGGGGGGGGCGCTACCGTGAAGTTGGCCCCTCCAATGTAAACATAGCATTTGTGGGCCTATAAAAACGGAACAAACGAAATATTTTGCGGAACAATCTGGAACAAACTAAGAACAAACGATTGCAATCATAATAACTTGAATTTTTAAAAGTAGGGGGGCCAACTTCACGGACGTCCAGATCTCCAACGAATAGGTTATGAATACCAAATCCCCCTTTGATCTCCACAGTCATACTACATTCCACCACGTGCTAAAATCTTACAATTTGTGATGCCTTGACGGCTTTCATTATCTCCCGTGTGTACTTTATCGTTTGATGGCTCTCATTATCTCCTGTGTTTGCTTTATCGTTTGATGGCTCTCACTATCTCCTGTGTGTACTTTATAGTTTGATGGCTTTCATTATCTCCTGTGTGTACTTTATCGTTTGATGGCTCTTATTATCTCCTGTGTGTACTTTATCGTTTGATGGCTCTCATTATCTCCTGTGTGTACTTTATCGTTTGATGGCTTTCATTATCTCCTGTGTGTACTTTATAGTTTGATGGCTCTTATTATCTCCTGTATGTACTTTATCGTTTGATGGCTCTCATTATCTCCTGTGTTTGCTTTATCGTTTGATGGCTCTTATTATCTCCTGTGTGTACTTTATAGTTTGATGGCTCTCATTATCTCCAGTGTTTGCTTTATCGTTTGATGGCTCTTATTATCTCCTTGTGTACTTTATCGTTTGATGTTTTTCATTATCTCCCGTGTGTGCTTTATCGTTTGATGGCTCTTATTATCTCCTGTGTGTACTTTATCGTTTGATGGCTCTCATTATCTCCTGTGTGTGCTTTATCGTTTGATGGCTCTCATTATCTCCGTTCTTTCGTTTGATGGCTCATTTCTCCCGTTCTTTATCGTTTGATGGCTCTCATTATCTCCCGTGTGTGCTTTATCGTTTGATGGCTCTTATTATCTCCTGTGTTTGCTTTATCATTTGATGGCTCTTATTATCTCTTTTACTTTATGTTTGATGCTTATATATCTGTACTTTATGATGGCTCTTATTATCTCCTGTGTGTACTTTATGTTTGATGGCTTTCATTATATCCTGTGTGTACTTTATCGTTTGATGGCTCTTATTATCTCCTGTGTGTACTTTATCGTTTGATGGCTCTCATTATCTCCTGTGTGTACTTTATCGTTTGATGGCTTTATTATCTCCTGTGTGTCTTTATCGTTTGATGGCTTTATTATCTCCTGTGTGTACTTTATCGTTTGATGGCTCTTATTATCTCCTGTTGTCTTTATCGTTTGATGGCTTTCATTATCTCCTGTGTGTGCTTTATCGTTTGATGGCTACTATTATCTCCGTATGTAGCTTTATCGTTTGATGGTCTCATTATCTCCGTGTGTGCTTTATCGTTTGATGGCTTTCATTACTCCCTGTGTGTAGCTTTATCGTTTGATGGCTCTTATTATCCCCTGTGTGTCTTTATCGTTTGATGGCTTCTCATTATCTCCTGTGTGTCTTTATCGTTTGATGGCTCTTATTATCCCCGTGTGTACTTTATGTTTGATGGCTCTTCATTATCTCCTGTGTGTGACTTTATCGTTTGATGCTCTCATTATCCCTGTGTTGCTTTGTGTTTGATGGCTTTCATTATCTCCTGTGTGTACTTTATCGTTTGATGCTTTCATTATCTCCTGTGTTTGCTTTATCGTTTGATGGCTCTTATTATCTCCTGTGTGTACTTTATCGTTTGATGCTCTTATTATCTCCTGTGTGTGCTTTATCGTTTGATGGCTTTATTATCTCCTGTTGTACTTTATCGTTTGATGGCTCTTATTATCTCCTGTGTGTACTTTATCGTTTGATGGCTTCATTATCTCCTGTAGTGTACTTTATCGTTTGATGGCTCTATTATCTCCTGTTGTTTCTTTATCGTTTGATGGTCTCATTATCTCCTGTGTGTGCTTTATCGTTTGATGGCTTCATTAACTCCTGTGTGTACTTTATCGTTTGATGGCTCTCATTATCTCCTGTGTGTGCTTTATCGTTTGATGGCTTCATTATCTCCTGTGTTAGCTTTATCGTTTGATGGCTCTTATTATCTCCTGTGTGTACTTTATCGTTTGATGGCTCTCATTATCTCCTGTGTTTGCTTTATCGTTTGATGGCTCTTATTATCTCCTGTGTGTACTTTAAGTTTGATGGCTTCATTATCTCCTGTGAGTGCTTTATCGTTTTGATGGCTCTTTTATAGTTTATATATAGTTATCTCATAATACTATTTAAAACGATTTGGATGGTTCTTAAAAATTATATAAACCGTACTAAAAATATAAAAAATTTGTGGAAAAAAAATAAACCAATTAGCCTACAAATAAATCTTGTCAGCCTGTCACACTTCCCTCTTTACATATTATCTATGCATATCTTTATCGGAAGGACAGATTTTTTGTTTTTATAAATGCCGATTTTAGGTCGAAGGCCGAAAACATGGATATTGGAGAGAGAAAATAAACTTCAAAGTATCACTCGCTGTGTATAGGATCGTTAATAGCTCTGGTCAACTGCGCTCTAACTGATGGAGTGATTGTTCTGAAAGATGGACAAGAAGGGACCATTAGATAAAGAATGAGAATAAAATACCTCTGGCCATTAGTTGGCTGTTGTGTGGTGAATACGGGTGAGAATACGGTTTTTATATGAACACGCTGGTAAAAATTATTTACAGAATAAAGAAAGCTTACATAATGCATTATCGTCTGTTGTCGAACGAGTGAGCACAAGTTCTTGTTATTTAGCATTTATCAAAATACGAGTATAATCTTCGAAACATCCCAGAACAAACGTAAAGGGATGTATACATAAAATATACTTTTTGAATAATGTACACGGCCATCTTCAGGTTTCCACTATCATATAGCCTGGAGGGAAAGTCATGCTATACTAGTCCAGGGTATGACTCAGATCTCCACTATCTTATAGCCTGGAGGGAAAGTCATGCTGTGCTAGTCCAGGGTATGACTCAGCTCTCCACTATCTTATAGCCTGGAGGGAAAGTCATGCTGTGCTAGTCCAGGGTATGACTCAGCTCTCCACTATCATATAGCCTGGAGGGAAAGTCATGCTATACTAGTCCAGGGTATGACTCAGCTCTCCACTATCTTATAGCCTGGAGGGAAAGTCATGCTGTGCTAGTCCAGGGTATGACTCGGCTCTCCACTATCTTATAGCCTGGAGGGAAAGTCATGCTGTGCTAGTCCAGGGTATGACTCAGCTCTCCACTATCTTATAGCCTGGAGGGAAAGTCATGCTGTGCTAGTCCAGGGTATGACTCAGCTCTCCACTATCTTATAGCCTGGAGGGAGAGTCATGCTGTGCTAGTCCAGGATATGACTCAGCTCTCCACTATCTTATAGCCTGGAGGGAAAGTCATGCTATACTAGTCCAGGGTATGACTCAGCTCTCCACTATCTTATAGCCTGGAGGGAAAGTCATGCGGTACTAGTCCAGGGTATGACTCAGCTCTCCACTATCTTATAGCCTGGAGGGAAAGTCATGCTGTGCTAGTCCAGGGTATGACTCAGCTCTCCACTATCTTATAGCCTGGAGGGAAAGTCATGCTGTGCTAGTCCAGGGTATGACTCAGCTCTCCACTATCTTATAGCCTGGAGGGAGAGTCATGCTGTGCTAGTCCAGGATATGACTCAGCTCTCCACTATCTTATAGCCTGGAGGGAGAGTGATATTGTGCTAGTCCAGGGTATGACTCGGCTCTCCACTATCTTATAGCCTGGAGGGAAAGTCATGCTGTGCTAGTCCAGGGTATGACTCAGCTATCCACTATCTTATAGCCTGGAGGGAAAGTCAGGCTGTGCTAGTCCAGGGTATGACTCAGCTCTCCACTATCTTATAGCCTGGAGGGAAAGTCATGCTGTGCTAGTCCAGGGTTTGACTCGGCTCTCCACTAACTTATAGCCTGGAGGGAAAGTCATGCTGTGCTAGTCCAGGGTATGACTCAGCTCTCCACTATCTTATAGCCTGGAGGGAAAGTCATGCTGTGCTAGTCCAGGGTTTGACTCGGCTCTCCACTATCTTATAGCCTGGAGGGAAAGTCATGCTGTGCTAGTCCAGGGTATGACTCAGCTATCCACTATCTTATAGCCTGGAGGGAAAGTCATGCTGTGCTAGTCCATGGTTTGACTCGGCTCTCCACTAACTTATAGCCTGGAGGGAGAGTCATGCTGTGCTAGTCCAGGATATGACTCAGCTCTCCACTATCTTATAGCCTGGAGGGAAAGTCATGCTGTGCTAATCCAGGGTATGACTCAGCTCTCCACTATCTTATAGCCTGGAGGGAGAGTCATGCTGTGCTAGTCCAGGATATGACTCAGCTCTCCACTATCTTATAGCCTGGAGGGAAAGTCATGCTGTGCAAGTCCACTATTTGACTCAGCTCTCCACTGACGTAAAATCAGCTTACAATATTGCATTCGAAACAAATTACATTCACACGTAGGATATTCACAGTATTTGTGGAGATGTGCGTTATCTCACACAGGAAGATCAACATGCTCTAACCTAGCAGAGACGCAACATTTCCTGGTTCTATTAAAGTCAATCGACTTACAATTGATATAACGCTCACGGCATTCCCAATGTGAGGACTTCAATATGCGACATGCAAGCGATAACTAAACACAAATAGCAGTTAGATCTCCTTAACCACTGAGTCCTTGGGGTTGAGCGACAGCTGGTTTGGTATGAAGGTGATATAGCAGGGGAAGGAAATAGATAACTGTGTTATATTTAAATGTTCAATAATCCGTTTCAACAGAAGGAGTTTGTTATCCATCCCTTCGGCTTGGAGGGTAACTGGTTGATGTAGTTGATGTCCCGACGGCGGTGACGTCGTGGTCAGACACGCGTGGGTAGGAAGAAGGTAGGCGAGTGTGTTCCGGCAACATTAGTCGCGGTGGAACATAAGGATGTTCCGGCAACGTGAGTCGCGGTGGAACGGAAGGATGTTCCGGCAACGTGAGTCGCGGTGGAACGGAAGGATGTTCCGGCAACGTGAATCGCGGTGGAACGGAAGGATGTTCCGGCAACGTGAGTCTGCGGTGGAACGGAAGAATGTTCCGGCAACGTGAGTCGCGGTGGAACATGAGGAAGTCCCGGCAACGTGAGAGTCGCGGTGGGAGGTATGGTGATGGTGGAGAGGGAGAGAGGGTTAAACAAATTGCTCTTTCTTAACATATAACAATTTAATGAGCTCTCTCGAATAAGTGTGGTTCCCCAAGGTGGGCCACCACTGATTTGCCGAGGCTAAATGACCGAGTCTGACTGGCTGACTGGTGTGAGACCAGACTCACTCATAATGCAGCTCTAATGCACCCTGAAGGGGTGCACGGGAGCAAATTCCAACACGTACCGACCAATTGGTCACACCGTGTGGTTTTCGGAAAATTCCAGACGGATTGTCGCATTTCGCGAAGTTAACTGAAACAAAAAAAAGCATATTATTAATTAATATTTTTAGGGAAAAAGAAAAATTTGGAAACCGACTAAGAGGTTTTTTAGAGTTACGTGCGGAGACACTACTCTATGGGGGGCTGTGTGAGAGCCTCCCAAACCACGTTTGTCACTTCTCGCTTATCCGAGCAGGGCTTTGGGACGTCGGTGGCACCCCCCAGGGTCGATGACGTAATTCCCAAGCCCCTGGATAAGAGGATTGGTGGCACCGGGGAGTCTGGCGTAGAAGGACTGCGCCAGCTTCCGGAAGTGGTCCTTGATGGTCGGCATATCCAGGTCTCGGTGCAGATTCACATTCCGAACGTACCAAGGTGCGTCCACAATGATCCTCAGACACCTACTCTGGAATGCTTGCATCCTCCTCATATACGTGTCCGCCAGGTGGCCCCAAGCGGGACACGCATAGTCGAGGATCGGTCTGAGCAGCTGCTTGTACAGTGTCAGACCGTTCCTTGTGGACAGGGCGCTACGCCTGTTAAGCAGTGGGCCTAGGATTCCCAGCCTTTGCTTCGCCTTGGTCAGTCTCTCTGTGCAGTGAAGTCGCCAGGTCAGCTTGGCGTCCAGCGTAAGTCCTAAGTACTTAGCACTGTCCGCCCATCTGATCTGTTCTCCGAACAGCCGGAGTGGGGCCGGCCTGTAGAACTTTCTTTTCCATGTGAAGAGCACTGCTGTACTCTTCTCCACGTTAATACTCGTTCTACAGGTAGTCAGCCACCCCTCCAACTGCGTCAGGTGCTCTGGAGTCGCCTCTCCACCAGCTGCCCTCGCCACGACTCCGCTACTAGAGCCGTGTCGTCCGCATACAGTGCTAACTTGGTGTCTGGGGATTTCGGATGTCGTTCACATACAGACTGAAGAGCACCGGGCCCACGAGGGAACCCTGTGGCACTCCAGCCCGGATGCTTCTGACCTGGGATGTGGCGTTCCCAAAGGTAGTGGAGAAGGTCCGGTTGGATAGATAAGATTGAACAATCTTAACTAGGTAGAAGGGAAGGTTCAAGGAGAGGAGTTTGAAAAGGAGACCTTCGTGCCAAACACGGTCGAAGGCCTTTGCCACATCGAGAAAGACAGCACCAGTCAGCCTGTTGATGTTGAAGTTCCTCGTAACCTGCTCCACGAGCCGGACAAGTTGATGAGACGTAGCGTGTCCCGCCCGAAAGCCGAACTGCTCGTCCACCAAGATGCCCGCCTCGCGAACATGTCGGGTCAGTCTCGTCAGTAGTAGTCTCTCGAACAGCTTGCCCAAAGAGTCGAGCAAGCTGATCGGTCGGTAAGACGAAGTTAGGGCCGGGTCCTTACCCGGTTTATGAAAGCAGAGGTACGTTGGCGTGCTTCCAGAGCTCTGGGAAGTGACTCAGGAGCAGGACGGCGTTGAATAACTCCACGAGGAAGTTAATCGCCTCCAAGGGCAGCTTTCGGAGGACCGCGTTATTGATGCCGTCGCGTCCGGGGCCTTGTTTAATCTTAGAGCGGCTAACGCCCGCGACATTTCTGCCGCCTCCGTGGGCTCCGGTTCATCCAAGGGTCTGTACGAGACCGCTGCGATGACCTGATCCACGTGCCCAATGTGCACCGGGTCTGACGGGTTATCAGTCGGTACAAATTGCGCCTCTAAGTGCTCAGCGAGAGCATCGGCCTTCTCCTGGTCGGAGTTGGCCACCCCGTTGCGACCTACAATAGGCGGCCTTGGTGCGGGACCCGCATCAAGTTCCTCGTCATGCGCCACAGGGACCTGTCCTGTACGCACAAGCTCTCAATCTTGTCCTCCCAGACACTGTTCCGGTATTCTTTGACCATCTCGCGAACCACATGGACTTTGCGGCTCCAGTTGCCTTGTCTACCGGGTCCCTCGAGGTTTGCCAAGCCTTCCTCAGCCGATTTTTTCTCCCGGACGTGCCTGAGGATAGAATCAGGCAAAGAAGCCTGTGGCGCCCTCTTAGGACGGTGCCTCGGCGTCGAAGCTTCGAGCGACCCCTTGATGGCGGAAGTTATGAACTCCGCACCGCGATCGATTTCTGCTGCTGTTCGAAAGGTAGGAGTGGGTCCCAACCTCTCTCTCAACACATTCGTGAACTTGTCCCAGTCAGTGCGCTTAAGGTCAGGTTTTTCGGGGGGGTCTATGAAGGACACCGCGCGTCCCAAGTTCACAAGAACGGGGTTGTGATCCGAGTCTAGCTCAGCTAGAGACTTCAACACCAACCGCCTTCTGATCCCTCTGGAGACAACGAAGTCAAGGACGTCCGGGAAGCCAATGGGATTGAGAGGGAAGTGGGTAGGGGTCGGAGGACCGGAAGCACCAAGCCGTGTAGATCTATGACGTCGCGGAGCAATCCGCCGCGAGCGCACATAATCCTAGAGCCCCATGAAGGGTGCTTAGCGTTGAAGTCACCACCGATTAAAACAGGCGTGGTACCTCGAAGCAGCACCTCCATGTCGGCCCTCGTGGCCTGGTTGAACCGGCGGTAGGGAGGGAAGTAGATGGAGATAAGACGCACTGGGCCGGTAGAGGTCACCAGTTGGATAGCCGTTGCTTCCATGTGTTGGAGGGGAGGAAGAGAGACGACGTGATGGTCAAGGCCCCTTCGGACCAGGACCGCCGTCCCACCCCTTCCCACATCCCCCGCTCGGTCACTCCGATGGCAGATGAACTCCGCCAACGAGAACCTCACTGCGGAGCGCAAGTGGGTTTCTCCCAACAGCATTACGTCGACGCGATGCTTTGCCAGGAAACTTTCCAGCTCAGCCTTCTTCCTCGCGACTCCGTTGGCGTTCCAGAGTGCGACCGTGAGCTCCTTTAGCACTGGGGGTCCTCTATTCGGGTGCGCTGCCATGGGAGACCAGGTAGAGGATGATATGCTCCATGACCTGGTGGCCACGGTTACTCCTCGGAGATTCCTGGACCTTCCTCAAGAGACTCGATGAAAAGTCCCAAGGATCCAGTCCCGGAATCTCCTTGAGAAGCTCAATACAAATTTTGAGCTTTGTAGCTTCATCCTCGGGGGTAGGGTTGGGTGTGGGGGTGGCAAGGTTGACAGGGGTTGGGGTGGGGAGTGGTAGGAAGGGGTTGGAAGGGTGAAGGGGTTTGGGGAGGGTGGTGCGGGGTGCGGGGGTGGGTAGGGAAGGGATTGGGAGAGGAGCGGTCTTGGACGGGTCCTCGACCGATAGGGATGAACCGGATGCGACCGGTTCAGGTAGAGTGGCTTTGGCAGGTGCCTCGGCCTGGGATGGAGGGGTTGGTCTCCCTGACAGCGCACTGGCGAAAGATTGCACCAGCGGCTTTGGCTTCGGAGCTGGAGTCACGGTCACCTTCCGTACCGCAACGTGCCCCGAGGGCTTCTGGCCTTCGCTAAGGCCATCCGTCCTCCCTTCGCTAACCTTGGAGGCCCGTACTGTCCCTGCCGCCCGCAAGGACTTGTACGTGGGACATCCACGCCAAGCCGAGGAGTGAGCTCCTGAGCAGTGCAGGCACTTCGGAGGAGATCGTCTCTCCTCCGGGCACCCGCCCCTCTCGTGGTCACCACCACAGAACCCACACCTAGGATTAGCGCGGCAATCCCTCCGCACATGCCCAAACCGGAAGCAGTTCTTGCACTGCACCGGGCCTCCGGGAGACTTGTACTTCTCCACCTTGACGCGGAGCCCGCACAGGACTGATATGGAGTACAGCCTTGCGGTTTGCTCCCCGGGAGTCAGAGAGACAACGAAGTTCGGCAACCGTTGCCTTTCTCCGGTCCTCTGGTCCCGTTTCCACTGGGAGAGCATCTGGGAGACAGATTTCACGGGGAAACCCATCTCCGCCAGCTCTTCCTGGATGTCGTCAGGGCTTGTCCGTGTCAGGAGTCCCTTCACCACGACCCTGACCAGTCGCTCCCGACCCAGCTCGTAGGACCAATGCTGGATCCCCAAGCTCGGCAAGAACTTCTGGAGGGCGCGGTAATCTTCCTCCTCGACCCGCACTGGAGGCGCACTCGATCCCCCGGCTGCCTGACTGCCTCCACAGGCTCTCGAACCTTGGTTCGAATGGCCCTCGCCACCTTGGAGTAGTCCTCCACATCACACAAGATGATGGGAGGGATCTTCCCCTTGGCTTTGGGAGCCGGCCCAGAACCACTAGTACCAGGCTGAGGCGAGGCACGGCTTGTGTTCTTACCCTTAGGTTTCCGCCGCTTCTCACCTTTAGTCAGCGCTGGCGCACCCTGGCCCAGGCCACCTCCGTCTTCGCTCTCATCACCAGAGCTACCGCCTAAATGGTTAGGGTTGCCCCCCGGTAGCTTCCTGGTGTTGCCGGCCTTACCCCTTCGGCGGGGTCTTACGGTCTGAAACCCTTCAGACTCATCATCCGACCCCTGGCTCGACTCGCCTCGCATCAACGGGAGGTCTGATCCTGAAGATAGTCCCTCCACGTCCACGGACTCGCTCGAGCTGTCAACACGCGGGAAGCGTGTGACCCGGTCTTCAGAGTCTGGAGAGAATTCAGCCGGGCGCTTCTTGCCTGCCGACACCCCTTGGCGGGAGGTGTCGGAGTTGACGCGGGCTTGTGAGGCCCTTGCGATAACGCGTGCGTCAGCGCCGCTTGCCGCGGTCTTTACCGGCGACAGATGGCTTGGCTCCCCCTGGTCAGGGCTTCCGTTGGCACCGTTAGGTTTCCACCCATCGTGCTGGCGGGAGCTTTCGCCGTCCATCCCGGTTTGCGGGCTGGTGGCCCTGAAAAGGGCCTCCAGTTCTTCTTGGCTGCCAGCAGCACGCTCACCTCCTGTAGCCGGAGGGGCCCCGCTGGGCACGCCCGCATCGGCATTGCTGCCGACGCTTTGCTGGGGGCCGGCGCTGGTCAACGAGCCTAGACCCGAGGACGCATCGCCGGATGCCCCGGTGGTTCCACCAGTGGCACGCAGCCCTCCTGAAGTCGGAGGGGCCCCGCTGGCTTCCCCTTGGCCATCTGCGCCCACCTCACCGGTACTTGGTGAGGTCACGCTGGCCGACGTGTTGGCCCTAGAAAGGGCCGTATTTCGTCACCGAGCGGTGACTCTCGCTGGGCTCGGTCAGCGGCACGCTCACCTCCGGTAGTTGGAGGGGCCCCGCTGCCTGCACCCAGTGGGCTGGCCACGCCAGCCCTGTTGGCTCTGGAAAGGGCCGAAGCCTTGTTGGCCCTAGAAAGGGCCGATTCGTCTCCCGAAAGAGACTCCCGCTGGCCTCGGCTGGCGGCACGTACGACTCCGGGAGTTGGAGCGGCCCCGCCGGCTTCGGCCTCGCCTGCAGGCTTGTTGCCCCTCGAGAGGGCAGCTGCCGCTAAAGCTCGGCCTTCGGGCTCGTGGCGGACCACTTGCCACCCGGCACCAGCTCCTTCCTGACCGGAGGGGCCTTCAGTCCCCGCGAACGGAAACCTTCGACCCCCCTGCATGGACGGGCAGCACAAGCCTGCTACTGGCGGCGGTTCCCCCGACGCTTCGCCGCCAGCTTCCTCCGACTCGGGGCCGGTCGCTTCCCGGGCCCGGGATTCTTCTTCGCCTCATCCGGCGGTCTTCTCCCGACCCCGACGCCGACTCCTTTCTTCACCTTCGACAGAGGTTCCATCGCAGTCGATCACAGCAAAGCTAGAAACGCTCGAAAAGCCGGAACACGTAAGGGAGGCAGGACGACTACCTTGCACTCCCATCTGTCGAGACCCTCTTCCTTGTTTGCCTGTCTACCAGCTCTGACTGTCAGAAGCGACCCTCAGAGAAGGTAGTTGGCTTGTTAATACCTAAGAGTACCGATCTTTGTCACAGACCATACCTCTTTTTGTGAAAGTGTTTATTGATTGTGGAAGGCAAAATGGAGTTGGGCAAAGGAGTTGTTAATTTGAGTGCGTGTTTGTTGTGAAGTATCTATATCGAGCCCTAGTACACTGTGATGGTAAACACAAGCGCAGTCAGGCCCGATGTGTAGGATGGTGTGTGTTAGTTCTGGTAGAGCTGTAAAGGAAACAAATTTAAATTAATCACTGAGTGAAAGATGGATAAGTGATTGTGAAGTTGTGAGATGAATTTTGAGGCAGGGTCTATTCCAGTCTAGGCTTTTTGTAAAGCCTAGGCTCTTGGGGGTCGTACTGTCCAAGGTTTCTTATGATCGCATTTTCTTCCATAAGTAGGTTTTTGTTATAGAAGTTTGCGTCACGTTTGGCGAATATGTCTCTTAGGGTCTTGGTGCCCGTCTGTGCGTGGATGTACGCGTTGTTTGTTCTTCTATTTACCCCAAGAATGCATCTTAGAACGTTTTCTGTATCACTTGGAGCTGGTTCAGCACGGTGGGCGGGGCGTAGCTCCACGCCTCGCAAGCGTATAAGAGTAGCGGTAGAATTATGCTTCTGTACAGTAGCAGTTTGGTTCTGGTGTTGAGATGATGGCTCTTGAATAGTGAGTAATTACGGACAAATACCCCTCTTGCCTTTTTCTTAGTGTTTTCCACATGGTCCTTCCAATTCAGGCGGGAGTCGATGGTTACGCCGAGGTATTTGAGCTTCTTAGAGTAGGGGATGACTTCGTCCAGAACCCTGAGCTGGTCTTGTGGCTGGGATCTCTTTCTGGTTATGTTGATAGCCGTGGATTTAGTTGGGTTGACTTTAATTCTCCATTTCCGAAGCCAGTCACTGAATTTGTCTAGGTATCTCTGCATCTGGTTGAAGGCGTACCTGATGTTTTTGTGGGCCGTGAAGAAAGGTGTCGTCGGCGAATAGTCTCACCCTAACTTTGTGTCTGTTGGGACGTCGGCGACATATACACTGTACAGAATGGAGATAATGCGGACCCCTGCGGCACTCCGGCATGGATGCTGTGTCTGGACGACTTCTACCCTCATTTTTACCGTGAAAACCGGCCTTGTAGGAAGCTTCTGGTTATGAAAATATATGGTTTAGGGAAGTCGTAGGTGATCATCTTCCGGAGGAGGCCGGTGTGCCAGACCTTGTCAAACGCCTTCTCCACGTCCATTAGAACCGCGAGAGTAGATTCTTTCCTATTGAAGCTCTCAGTGGTTTCTTCCACGAGGCTGGTGATGGGGTGAACCGTGGAGTGGCGGCTCCGGAATCCGAATTGAATGTCTGGGAGTACTCGTTGTTGGTGGGCGAATAGCTTCAGTCTCTCGAGTAGGATTTTCTCTAGTATCTTGCCGAGACTACTGAGAAGACTGATTGGCCTCCGGTTTTGCGGGAATTTAGAATCCTTTCCCGGCTTCGGAATAGAGATCACGTCAGCCGTTTTCCAACATTCTGGAAAATAGCCCCATCTCAGTGCGGCTGAGAAGATGGCCGTCAGGATTGTGATGACTGTAGCGGGGGCGTGGCGGATCATCTCGTTTGAGATCTTGTCCGGTCCCGGGGCTTTCTTGTTTTTTAATTTTGTTATGGCCTCTTCCACCTCAGGTCTGGACACTGGGGGGGGTGGTTCTTCGGACGGCCCTGAAAATATTGGTTCACGTCTTCTCTGATCTGTGCTGAGAAGTCTCGTCTTGTGGCTCATAATTTGGTGTGAATTGGTCCTGAAGGGATTCCGCTATGTCTTCGGCTTTTTCCTCGGGTTTATAAGACATCCCTTGTCTTCCGTGGATGACCGGTGTTCTGTGTTTTTGGGAGTTGCCTTTCAGACGTTTAGTGATGGTCCAGATGTTGTCCCCTCCGTTTACGGTCTCTGACACGAACTCGTTCCACAGGATAAGTTTTAGTTGTTTCGCCCTTCTTCGAACAAAGGGGCCCCTTAGTCTGTTGTACAATGCACGATGCCTCGGCGAACGAGATGTCTGCCAGTCATGTCTCGCCTCTCTTTTTTGAGCTATAAGGATGTTGAGGTCAGGGTGATTTCTCTTTATTTTGATTGACGGAGGTTCATATATTGTCGATGTTCGGTGGGCCTCAAGAGTGTTGCAGACAGGAGAGCGATCGAGTGATCGACTTCTTCTGTTGTATTCCACCTCCCAAAGCAACCGGAATAGCTCCTGCCAGTGTGGCCTTGTATTTAGACCAGTCAGTGTTTGGGGTGTTCCTTCTGAGGAAGGTATTATGGATGTTAGTGTTTAACCGCAGCCTACCAAAGATCGGGAGGTGGTCGGAGTCAAGCTCGTTTAAGGTATGAAGTTCCTCGGGATGTTGGTTGATGTCCGTGAGGATGATGTCGAGAACATCGGGAAGGAGTCTGTAGTTGGAGGGATAGAATGTCGGTTCCTCCGTCGCCAAAACACGGTAGTTTTTTTGGGAGGCATGGCGTGATAAGGTGAAGCCTGCTTGGTTGGCGATACGGCTGTTCCAATCAGTGTGTTTGGCGTTAAGGTCTCCGGCGGTAAAGAAGTTGGTATTAGCTGTCAGTGCGTTTAGATCTTGTTCGGTGAGGGGGGCTGCAGGGCTCCTGTATACTGCTGAAAACCTAGTCTCCCTCCGTGATGAGTGCACTATCACCGAAGTTGCTTCGATGTTAACCAGACCCGGTATGGTGGTGTGGTAGTGATCTAAGTTTGACTTCACAAGTACTGCAGTTCCCCCACCCCTTCCGGTAGGCCTGTCCGACCTGTGAATGTCATAACCGTTAAAGCTGAGCCGTTTGGTTGTTGACAGGTGCGTCTCGCAAATGAGAGCTATATCAACCCCGTATGTTTGGAGTAGCAGTTCTAGTTCATGTGCTTGTTGCATTATGCCATTGGCATTCCAAACCATAATGTTGAGGGAGTCTTGCATTTGGGGGGTGTGATTATTCATCGTTACGGTAGAACTCAGTTACGGCTTCAAGAAGAGTCAGGGCCTTGGTGGTTCTGTCCGGAGCTGTTTTTAATCTGTTTATGTATAGTCTGAGGTGTGCCAGGAGGCCTGATAGATCAATGTCTTTGAAAATTTGAAAAAGGCCGCTTAGTCCGGAAGAATCTGTAGAGTTGGCGTCAGTCTCGGTAGGTTTTTTCGGAAGGTTGACAACTGCTGCTGCATATGTCCACCGCTTGTTCGCGGGAGGGTACGTTGTAGTTGTGTTAGTAGTTGTCCTAAGTCTCTGTGGCCCCTGGGTTGGTGGAGTGGGTAACTCAGCTGTTTTTTGTATCACTTGTGTGGGCTTTGCTGTCTGTTTGACTCTTTTTTCTATCTCCCTAACCATAGTGGGACAGTTCCTGTAATTGGCCGCGTGCTCACCCTTAGAGTTAACGCAGCGTGCCGGCGTTGACCTATCCTTCTTAGCACAGTCTGTAGTCAAGTGCTCCCCGAGGCACTTGACACACCTAGGCGATTGTGAACAATAATTTTTTGAGTGGCCGAACCGTTGGCACCGGTGGCACTGCAGTATTATGCTCGGCGATCTTTGGTACTCTTCTATTTTCACTATTGTATGATTTATGGCCCTGACTTTGTATATGTCGTTGATTGTCTGTGATTTCTCCATAGTAGCTACAAATATGGGGAGTGGTCTTGGTGTTTCTGCTTGTGTGTTGGATTTTGAGTAAAGTTGTCTCACATTGGTGGGCTTGAACCCCATTTCTGTGAGTTCAGAGGTTATGGACTCACACGGCATGGTGAAGTGAAGACCCTTAATAACTACCTTAAAGGGTCTGTCCCTTTGTAACCTGTATGTAAAGTGCTCTAGGGAAGTTTCCTTCAAAAGCTTTAAGAGCGTGGAGTAGTCTCTTAGGGAGCTTGTGATTATTTTAACTCCCTGTGCAGTGCAGTAGAGTTTGTAGTCATCTTTTAGGTTATTCTTTAAGAGTTTGACTATGTTGTTATATTCCGTCGCTTTTGGGATAATTATAGGTGGTGTTTTTACCTTTTGTTTTTTTGAAGTCTCTTCACACTGGATGTCATCTGCCGCCTCCATAGCGGTATCCTGTTGGGCAATGGTGTCTTGCTCGCTAGCTAGTGTGGTGAATTTGTTTGTTACCTTTATAGTCTTTGGGACTGGGAGATCGACTCCCGGTTTGGCCCTATGTTTACGTTTTAAAGTTGAAACTGGTTCAAAACTTAAAGATGGTTTGTGCTGGTTACCTTTTGTATTTAGTCCCTGTCCATGTATATGTACCTCTGTGGTACCTTTTCCTGGAGATGGCGAGTCCATGCTCCCATCTTGGGACTCCTCTGATCGCTCGGACATGGTGTCTTCATTATCCTCCTCATCCTCGGTCACTTCAATCTCGGATCCGGTAGACATTTTAGGGTTTTAGTAATTCACTTTCACTTGTTGCTGGGATCGACCAGCCGGTCGATCGTTCACTGGCCGTTCGCGTCAACACTAATAGTCGTTCGCAGAACCGGCATAGATTTAAACTCGAGTTTTTGGCCCTGATAGGGGCCGAAAGATTTAGCGTTAACTTTCAAAAGTTTTTGAAATTAACGGTTCACGATATGAACAATATCAGCGTCCGATAACAAATCGAATTGATTGACGGGAGGTGAAGTCAACCTTCTAACCTCGGAATCAATCCCCTTGTTGATTGACGAGAGGTGAAGTCAACCTTCTAACCTCGGAATCAATCCTCTTGTTGATTGACGAGAGGTGAAGTCAACCTTCTAACCTCTGCAATCAACATCCCAAACTTGTTCTTTTGCCTTGCATTCAGGTCCATCTGTCGATACCTTGTTCCTTGTTTGCCTGTCTACCAGCTCTGACTGTCAGAAGCGACCCTCAGAGAAGGTAGTTGGCTTGTTAATACCTAAGAGTACCGATCTGTTGTCACAGACCATAACCTCTTTTTGTGAAAGTGTTTATTGATTGTGGAAGGCAAAATGGTGTTGGGCAAAGGAGTTGTTAATTTGAGTGCGTGTTGTGTTGTGAAGTATCTATATCGAGCCCTAGTACACTGTGATGGTAAACACAAGCGCAGTCAGGCCCGATGTGTAGGATGGTGTGTGTTAGTTCTGGTAGAGCTGTAAAGGAAACAAATTTAAATTAATCACTGAGTGAAAGATGGATAAGTGATTGTGAAGTTGTGAGATGAATTTTGAGGCAGGGTCTATTCTAGTCTAGGCTTTTTGTAAAGCCTAGGCTCTTGGGGGTCGTACTGTCCAAGGTTTCTTATGATCGCATTTTCTTCCATAAGGAGGTTTTTGTTATAGAAGTTTGCGTCCCGTTTGGCGAATATGTCTCTTAGGGTCTTGGTGCCCGTCTGTGCGTGGATGTACGCGTTGTTTGTTCTTCTATTTACCCCAAGAATGCATCTTAGAACGTTATTCTGTATCACTTGGAGCTGGTTCAGCACGGTGGGCGGGGCGTAGCTCCACGCCTCGCAAGCGTATAAGAGTAGCGGTAGAATTATGCTTCTGTACAGTAGCAGTTTGGTTCTGGTGTTGAGATGATGGCTCTTGAATAGTGAGTAATTTCGGACAAATACCCCTCTTGCCTTTTTATTAGTGTTTTCCACATGATCCTTCCAATTCAGGCGGGAGTCGATGGTTACGCCGAGGTATTTGAGCTTCTTAGAGTAGGGGATGACTTCGTCCAGAACCCTGAGCTGGTCTTGTGGCTGGGATCTCTTTCTGGTTATGTTGATAGCCGTGGATTTAGTTGGGTTGACTTTAATTCTCCATTTCCGAAGCCAGTCACTGAATTTGTCTAGGTATCTCTGCATCAGGTTGAAGGCGTACCTGATGTTTTTGTGGGCCGTGAAGAAGAGTGTGTCGTCGGCGAATAGTCTCACCCTAACTTTGGTGTATGTTGGGACGTCGGCGACATATACACTATACAGGAATGGAGATAATGCGGACCCCTGCGGCACTCCGGCATGGATGCTGTGTCTGGACGACTTCTTACCCTCAATTTTTACCGTAAAACGGCGGCCTTGTAGGAAGCTTCTGATTATGAAAATATATGGTTTGGGGAAGTCGTAGGTGATCATCTTCCGGAGGAGGCCGGTGTGCCAGACCTTGTCGAACGCCTTCTCCACGTCCATTAGAACCGCGAGAGTAGATTCTTTCCTATTGAAGCTCTCAGTGGTTTCTTCCACGAGGCTGGTGATGGGGTGAACCGTGGAGTGGCGGCTCCGGAATCCGAATTGAATGTCTGGGAGTACTCGTTGTTGGTGGGCGAATAGCTTCAGTCTCTCGAGTAGGATTTTCTCTAGTATCTTGCCGAGACTACTGAGAAGACTGATTGGCCTCCGGTTTTGCGGGAATTTAGAATCCTTTCCCGGCTTCGGAATAGAGATCACGTCAGCCGTTTTCCAGCATTCTGGAAAATAGCCCCATCTCAGTGCGGCTGAGAAGATGGCCGTCAGGATTGTGATGACTGTAGCGGGGGCGTGGCGGATCATCTCGTTTGAGATCTTGTCCGGTCCCGGGGCTTTCTTGTTTTTTAATTTTGTTATGGCCTCTTCCACCTCAGGTCTGGACACTAGGGGGGGTGGTTCTTCGGACGGCTCCTGAAAATATTGGTTCACCTCTTCTCTGATCTGTGCTGAGAAGTCTTCGTCTTGTGGCTCATAGTTTGGTGTGAATTGGTCCTGAAGGGATTCCGCTATGTCTTCGGCTTTTTCCTCGGGTTTATAAGACATCCCTTGTCTTCCGTGGATGACCGGTGTTCTGTATTTTTGGGAGTTGCCTTTCAGACGTTTAGTGATGGTCCAGATGTTGTCCCCTCCGTTTACGGTCTCTGACACGAACTCGTTCCACAGGATAAGTTTTAGTTGTTTCGCCCTTCTTCGAACTAGGGCCCTTAGTCTGTTGTACAATGCACGATGCCTCGGCGAACGAGATGTCTGCCAGTCATGTCTCGCTTCTCTTTTTTGAGCTATAAGGAGGTTGAGGTCAGGGTGATTTCTCTTTATTTTGATTGACGGAGGTTCATATATTGTCGATGTTCGGTGGGCCTCAAGAAGTGTTGCTGACAGGAGAGCGATCGAGTGATCGACTTCTTCTGTTGTTTCCACTTCCCAAACAACCGGAATAGCCCCTGCCAGTGTGGCCTTGTATTTAGACCAGTCAGTGTTTGGGGTGTTCCTTCTGAGGAAGGTATTATGGATGTTAGTGTTTAACCGCAGCCTACCAAAGATCGGGAGGTGGTCGGAGTCAAGCTCGTTTAAGGTATGAAGATCCTCGGGATGTTGGTTGATGTCCGTGAGGATGATGTCGAGAACATCGGGAAGGAGTCTGTAGTTGGAGGGATAGAATGTCGGTTCCTCCGTCGCCAAAACTCGATAGTTTTTTTGGGAGGCATGACGTGATAAGGTGCGGCCTGCTTGGTTGGCGATACGGCTGTTCCACTCGGTGTGTTTGCGTTAAGGTCTCCGGCGGTAAAGAAGTTGGTATTAGCTGTCAGTGCGTTTAGATCTTGTTCGGTGAGGGGGGCTGCAGGGCTCCTGTATACTGCTGAAAACCTAGTCTCCCTCCGTGATGAGTGCACTATCACCGAAGTTGCTTCGATGTTAACCAGACCCGGTATGGTGGTGTGGTAGTGATCTAAGTTTGACTTCACAAGTACTGCAGTTCCCCCACCCCTTCCGGTAGGCCTGTCCGACCTGTGAATGTCATAACCGTTAAAGCTGAGCCGTTTGGTTGTTGACAGGTGCGTCTCGCAAATGAGAGCTATATCAACCCCGTATGTTTGGAGTAGCAGTTCTAGTTCATGTGTTTGTTGCATTATGCCATTGGCATTCCAAACCATAATGTTGAGGGAGTCTTGCATTTGGGGGGTGTGATTATTCATCGTTACGGTAGAACTCAGTTACGGCTTCAAGAAGAGTCAGGGCCTTGGTGGTTCTGTCCGGAGCTGTTTTTAATCTGTTTATGTATAGTCTGAGGTGTGCCAGGAGGCCTGATAGATCAATGTCTTTGAAAATTTGAAAAAGGCCGCTTAGTCCGGAAGAATCTGTAGAGTTGGCGTCAGTCTCGGTAGGTTTTTTCGGAAGGTTGACAACTGCTGCTGCATATGTCCACCGCTTGTTCGCGGGAGGGTACGTTGTAGTTGTGTTAGTAGTTGTCCTAAGTCTCTGTGGCCCCTGGGTTGGTGGAGTGGGTAACTCGTCTGGTTTTTGTATCACTTGTGTGGGCTTTGCTGTCTGTTTGACTCTTTTTTCTATCTCCCTAACCATAGTGGGACAGTTCCTGTAATTGGCCGCGTGCTCACCCTTACAGTTAACGCAGCGTGCCGGCGTTGACCTATCCTTCTTAGCACAGTCTGTAGTCAAGTGCTCCCCGAGGCACTTGACACACCTAGGCGATTGTGAACAATAATTTTTTGAGTGGCCGAACCGTTGGCACCGGTGGCACTGCAGTATTATGCTCGGCGATCTTTGGTACTCTTCTATTTTCACTATTGTATGATTTATGGCCCTGACTTTGTATATGTCGTTGATTGTCTGTGATTTCTCCATAGTAGCTACAAATATGGGGAGTGGTCTTGGTGTTTCTGCTTGTGTGTTGGATTTTGAGTAAAGTTGTCTCACATTGGTGGGCTTGAACCCCATTTCTGTGAGTTCAGAGGTTATGGACTCACACGGCATGGTGAAGTGTAGACCCTTAATAACTACCTTAAAGGGTCTGTCCCTTTGTAACCTGTATGTAAAGTGCTCTAGGGAAGTTTCCTTCAAAAGCTTTAAGAGCGTGGAGTAGTCTCTTAGGGAGCTTGTGATTATTTTAACTCCCTGTGCAGTGCAGTAGAGTTTGTAGTCATCTTTTAGGTTATTCTTTAAGAGTTTGACTATGTTGTTATATTCCGTCGCTTTTGGGATAATTATAGGTGGTGTTTTTACCTTTTGTTTTTTTGAAGTCTCTTCACACTGGATGTCATCTGCCGCCTCCATAGCGGTATCCTGTTGGGCAATGGTGTCTTGCTCGCTAGCTAGTGTGGTGAATTTGTTTGTTACCTTTATAGTCTTTGGGACTGGGAGATCAACTCCCGGTTTGGCCCTATGTTTACGTTTTAAAGTTGAAACTGGTTCAAAACTTAAAGATGGTTTGTGCTGGTTACCTTTTGTATTTAGTCCCTGTCCATGTATATGTACCTCTGTGGTACCTTTTCCTGGAGATGGCGAGTCCATGCTCCCATCTTGGGACTCCTCTGATCGCTCGGACATGGTGTCTTCATTATCCTCCTCATCCTCGGTCACTTCAATCTCGGATCCGGTAGACATTTTAGGGTTTTAGTAATTCACTTTCACTTGTTGCTGGGATCGACCAGCCGGTCGATCGTTCACTGGCCGTTCGCGTCAACACTAATAGTCGTTCGCAGAACCGGCATAGATTTAAACTCGAGTTTTTGGCCCTGATAGGGGCCGAAAGATTTAGCGTTAACTTTCAAAAGTTTTTGAAATTAACGGTTCACGATATGAACAATATCAGCGTCCGATAACAAATCGAATTGATTGACGGGAGGTGAAGTCAACCTTCTAACCTCGGAATCAATCCCCTTGTTGATTGACGAGAGGTGAAGTCAACCTTCTAACCTCGGAATCAATCCTCATCTGTCGAGACCAAGGAATCACCGTGTTAAATACCCTCCACTGCTGCCTGGCCTTGTCCAATGGGAGAAACAGAGGCTTCCCATTGGTGCATGCAAGTGCCCATCACGCGAGCCAATAGAGGCAGAGTTCTCTTTGGCGCTGTGTATAGAGGTGCACTCGTCACGGACGTCTTCGAAGACATGGACTGTGAAGCGGTCCAGGCAGTAGAGAGGTTGGATGGCGCGGCCTGTGCAAGTGCGGAGGAAAGAGACAAGGGGCTGACTCAACAGTGAGGGACAACAATCCCCCACACTAGCTTGCGCACTTGCACACGGGTGACTCCTGGCTTACAAAAGTATTACATCATATTATACAAAGCTTAACCTAGTAATCACATAATGTTTCTTATTTCTAAAATTAATGAATTATTTACATATGCATGCTTAGAGATAATTTCATTATAATTTTAACATAGATTGATGGCAATAGTTCCTATTAATACAGATAAACAAAATAAATGTTAATATATGACAGATAAAAATAAAAAATACAACACGGCCCTTTCTAGGGCCAACAAATACGTGACAGAAAACTGCCCTTTTCAGGGCCACCAATACACAACAAAACTTACACGACAGAAAGTGACCATACTTGACCCTTTCTAGGGCTACCAATATACCACCCATAATCGGCCCTTTCTAGGGCCACCAATATACAACCCATACTCGGCACTTTCTAGGGCCACACTTTGACAGTGTTTTACTGAGTGGGTGTAATCACGCATGGAGTGGTTTTCATCACGCACTAGGGTTATTTAACCGCGCACTGTGATGTTTGCATCACGCACTGGGTTGTGTTACCGCGCACCGTGATGTTCGCATCACGCATTGGGTCGGTGTAACCACGCACTGTGGTGTTGGCATCGCGCACGGTGTTATGGTAGTCCCGCATTGTGTTGGTTACGTCACGCACAGGATTGGCGTAATCACGCACTGTACTGTTTGTTTCCCACACTTGGTTTTTGTGACCACGCACTGTGAGGTTTGGATCACGCACTGGGTTCGAGTAGCCACGCACTGTGTTGTTTACGTCACGCACAGGGTTGGCGTAACCACGGACTGTATTGTTTGTTTCCCGCACTTGGTTTTTGTGACCACGCACTGTGATGTTTGGGTCACGCACTGTGATGTGGGTATCGCGCATTGGGTTATGGTAACCACGCACTGTATTGTTTGATCTCACCATGTTTTGGCGGGATAGGAAGTCGAATACTCCATCTGCATTGCTTGATAGGGGAGGGTCCGGCCCTTTTGTGTCCTCAGAGGTAGTGGGTTCGGGGTCCTCTGTTGTTGGTCGGTCTTGTAGCTGTCGTTCTCTGATGTTCTCACCAGGGGGTGCAGAACGTAGTTGTCCCCTATGTTTCTTTCTTGCTTGCCCATTTGGGTAGGTAACCAAGTATATCCCTCCTCTTTGTTTATTCACCGGGTAAGGTCCTTCCCATTTGGGGGTAGATCCGACGTAGTTGGCTTCATTAGCGTTAAAGAGGGGCTGGGTTCGAACTAGCACTAGATCACCGTTCTGGAAGGGTTTGGTGTGCCGTGCTGGAGGGTGGATGTAGCGTTGTGGGTAGTTTGCTTGATTGACTCGCGCCCGTTCTTCTCTCTGGGTGGCTCCTTGGCTGGGGTTCTCATTGTCTTTGCGTCGACTTTGATGGTGGATGCTGCGTGTCCTACGTAGAGGTTGCTGAGTGTTGTCTCGGTGTTGGTCCAGTAGACCGAGGAGTTGTTCTTGATGTTCTATGAAGGTATGTTGCCTGACTTTGTCTTGAGAAACCGTAGGGGGATCTCCATTAAGTCTTGGAGTCCAGTACAGCGTATGGCGTTCATGGTTACCAAATTGTACTCGGCTGTTCTTGTAGTCCAGGATTGCCTTCTGTTCCGTGAACCATGGTTGTCCCAAAATCAGTGGTTCTCGGAGCTCATTGGACACCAGGAATGTGACGTTGACTTCTAGTGTTTGCATAGTAAGCGGTAAAGTTATCTGGCCTTGGATGTCGAGGTCACTTCCAACCTTGGCTAGGTGGATGGGTGTGTGGAAGGGAATCAAATGCTTTAGGTTTGTAGGGGTAAGGTGTTGATATTGTAGGAAATTAGCGGTAGCTCCGGTATCTAATAGGGCTAGTAGAGGACCATGAGGAGTTTCACACAGAATTCTGGGAAGTGGTTGGGATGTAGAAGGATTGACGCTGTTTATTACTTGAGGTGGCCCCGGTTCCTGCCTCACAGAAGTGGGGGTCTGTTGTCTTCTGGCTTGGTTGTTTCTCAGTCTTTCTTCCTCTTGGTGGCGTTGGATTAGCACTGGGCAGTCACGGTGGAAATGGTACCCTGGACAGTGGTAACATCTTGGAGGTCGCGGTTCAGATGTGGTTGTTGGGTACTTGATGGGGCGTGTCGTCGTTGTTGCAGGAATTTTGTTTAGATCTCGTTCCACGGATACAGCCCTAGTAATAAGTTCTTCTAACTCTTGAGGGTGTGGGGCTCGAAGAAAAGGTCTTAATCCTGGTCGTACTAGTTCGATTAACACCGGGATTATCTCCGTTGAGGGGATAGTGGGGGCCAAGCGTTGATACTGCCGTATCTTGTGACGTAGGAATATCTCGACAGGCTCGGTCTGTGTTTGTTCCTTCCCGTATAGCTCCGCGTGGAGGGAGGCTATGGTGGTTGTACTGGCAAAATGTTGCGTTAGTCGTTGTTTGAATTCTTCCCAAGTCGTAATATATTCCCCGTAAAGTTTCCACCACTGGGCAGCAGTGTCCTTGAGTTGCCGTTGGATGGTAGGTACCCATTCTAGCGGGTCTATTTGCGCGGTTCTGAGCTGGAGTTCACAGCGTTGAGTGAAGGTAGTAGGGTCTTCATGCCCTCGACCGTGAAAGTCTGGTAGAGCTGGTAGGTGGTAAGGGCTTGAACACGGGCGTTGGTAGTTGGTAGTCGGATGTGGCCGGTATGGTGGTGCGCTGGCGGTTGATGAGGTGAATCCGTTTCAACAGAAGGAGTTGTAAACAAATTCAATTTATCGAATTTATTATATTTTTCACAAGCTAAACTTTCAAATTATTAGAAAGGTTTTTATTATTTTTTGTTTCATTTAAATATATATATTCTAATTATATATAATGTAAAATTAAAACTTGAAATGAGGCAGTGTTCAGAGAAATAGGAAAAATGTATTTACTCAAGCTTGTAAACAATGTTATTTATTTTTTCCCTCAACAAAGTCTTCAAATTAGGAACATGTAAATTTTTGTATTCATATATAATACAGTTAAATTAACCAAGCAGGTATTCTAATCCTGATCTTCCCATCTCGAGCAAACAAGACTAGAAGATGCGGTCTTAGTTCCTCTTGAAACTGTTTGGAAGTACATTGAGTCCGACTTAAGTTCGGTAAAGGTAACTAAGGTTTGATAATGTTGAGATACATATTGTATTTTCTTCGTTAGCTTATAATAAGTAGTGTATGTCAGTTGTGTATTGACTTTTAAATTACTGAATTTTCAAAACAAAAACACATTCACATTTTTTTCCAAACAACTGCTTATGGTATTTACTGGCATTTTATTCTACTCTAAATATCGTGGTTGTGTATCTGGTGTTTCTTTGTCTGTGACTCTGAGATACACATTGCTACTTTAAGAAATACTATGGTATTGTAATTATATTGTCAATAGGTGCTCGATATTAAAACACAAATATTGTGACAATAGTATTAAATCATTTAAGAGTGCATACCAAAGTAATGTAAATAGTTCCCATTTGAATAATTCAAAAGGTAACGAAAATACCAGAAAATGTTTGGGTCTACTATAAAAATATTTTAGGCTCGTTCAGTGAAATCATGGAAACATTATACTTTCTTGAAATATTATCCCTAAACAATTTATTAAAATTAAACATCATAGAGTGAGGATAAGATCAACACTGTTAAATATGTTTTTACAATCTACTTAAAAAGGTTTTTTAACACATTCCCTTGTTGTATGACTCTCATGAGTGGATGTAAGTCGTGCCTGCAGAATGTAATTTCCAGCCCTAAAATACTCAGGGAGGCTATCATAGCAGCCAGCAGCATAAAGAACAACATCCTCAAGTTGTAAAGTCGTACATTTGGAACAAGTCCTTCTTGATTATCTCCGGTAGTTGTCCTCTCTTTGTGGTAGATCATGATCCTCTGCAACAGGCCAAATTCTCGAAAGCGGTATATGCTAAAACAACATAATTATTATGAATCATATTGTTTATGAGCGCTAATAACAGTCGTTCATTAAATGTACAAAGTACTAACCTAGCGAATGATAGAGAGCTTGAAAACCAGGGACTCTCTTGAGACGAGATAAGACTTTAATCATCACACTTTCTCACAGCATTAACAACAAATAGAAAACATTGGTTTACAGGAGCATTTTAAATGTACCATATTAGGCCCGTACATAAGCGTGATAAGGTGGAAAAACGGAATATCAAGCTTAAAATGTGTGTACTTATATAAATGATGCCATGGGATAATAATCCGTAGAGTCCCACAAAATTATCGATGGGTAAAATCCGTAATGGGAGGAATTTGACAGGGATATCGAATTAGTTTTATTTTTAATGTCTAGCGGCTAAACTAAAGTAGATACAGAGATGTGGTTTGTACAAAAATGCATTCATACAGTCAATAAAAGTAAAAAGGAGCGTGTAAGCATGACACGGATGTATATCAATGTACAGTCTATTTACTCTTACATTATACTGAGGCAAAGGCTAAAACATATATTCGAATAGGGTTTTCTTTGGCCATGAGAGATGGGATCAAAAGTGTTTTAATAAAAGTTATAGAATGTTATAAATTAAGTAGGAATATCTCTAAGCAAAAGTCATGGATTGTGGTGTGAGCGTTAGATGCGGGAAAAAATAGAGCAGTTCATTGAGTGGCCGAGCTGATTATACTTGAGAGCACTTCATGTAGCTTTTTGTTTTCACTATTGAAAATAATTGTTGATACATACTAATGTTAAAAAATCATAGATAGATTTAATAGTTACCATTTATTACCATTTAATTCAACAAGAATGTTGTACTCGGCGGGGAGGAGGTATACATCGGTTACCATAACAGTGTTCCGGTGCTGATGTTTTGTTGACGTCTCCCCTTCATAGTCATCCACTGCATCATTGCTTTCTTTTTCACCGACCTCAGATGTCTTTTTCCTGTTACTTACACACTTCTATTCCACACATCCCACATATATCTGTGCAGGGGAGGCTGTAACGACGACATTCACAATTTTGCTCACAGCTGGATTTGTAATTATATAATATAAGTCGAAGAAAACAATCTGGGGTAAGTAGTAAAGTGGTTGGCACTGGGGAAAGGTTTTCTCCTTTATTCACCTATCTCCATTTAGTTAAACCTGATATAAGGCTCGCAGGCTGTGCTGTATTGCTGCAGAAGATGTTGGTGACAAAACTGATCTAGACCAAACTTGCCGCTTACTGACTGCTTTGTAATCTAATCGTACTAACGTAAAGTCTGTATCGTGTTTTGTCTAAGACATCGAAGACGTTACCACCATGCATACTAACAATACATTGTTATCCTGCCCAAGAAATATCATCTCCTGTGGATGTCCTTTCATTGAAAACAAGCAATTCTTCTCTCAGTCTTACCTATTCTTCAAAAAATTGAAAGCAGTCCGTTTTCATTTCTTGAACATTGATATCACATTCCGTTATTGCATGAACAAATATAATATTTTCAATGACATCTCCTAAACTTGCTGAAGGTTCTGAATACTGAACATTTTCCTTTGGCATGTTTGTGAATTTGGAGCAAAAAATCTTACCTCTGAGATCAAAAAGTAACACAATCATGTCGGTGTATTTTACAACCACAACTGATTGCAAGCCCCTCCGTGCTAAATTTATGGTTGTGTTCACTATTATTGTGTACAGATCTGCAGAAGCTTGGAAGATTTGAAAGCAGGCAGATCAACAGCAAATAGATCTATGAAACTCGTCTTTTTGATTAATTTAAAATAAACTCGTGTTACAATGTAGTTGGTATCGTTGTAGGACTCACAGTAATTTCCAATTATATATTTCTTGCCCGTATCATATGTTCAATGTATTTTTACCTGGCTCCAAAATTGTATCAATCGAACACAATATTACTACTTGTGCCCGAGTTCTTAATTACTCACTCAATTAGTGGTTGAAAATTAAGAAGAAAGTAGCCATTTTTGGGCAAATGACTCTGTTAATCAAATCACCATCATCTGCAACAGATATTGACTTTAACTCCAAAGCCAAATATTTTAAAACAAAGCCACCAGAAAATGATTTTTTCCTATCAGAATAAGGGCAGGTGTGTAGATCAAAGACGATTAGGTGGAAAAGCTAATTATGATCTACTACCACATTATATCCATCTATCTTTACAGTTCTGTTCATGGCTGCAACATTGTTTACTTTGTTTTTGCGCTCAAAGTGGGCCTGGGTGAATGACTTTCCAACAATAGATTCCATAGAGACAGTACCTATATTTTCAGCCACAACACAGTTCACAGATGAGTGTCCTGCTATACAATTTCTCAACGAAACCAGGATTCTGGGAAGGCTCTTAAATGGAGAGTGCTGCCTTAGCCATTTAATGAATCTTTATACTATTGCGACATTGACGAGAATCTCGCAAATAAACGTGCTGATCAGAATTGACCGGAACAACGCCACAAAATGGTTCTACTGCTACTGTCACTTGCATACATGCAGGCATTGAATTCAACCAGCGTGACAAGGAGGAAACTATCACACCTCGCCCATGATCTAATCCTCCTTGAGACTTCAGTAGCCTCATCAAAACTTAGTCGAAATATTTTTAAAATATATAAAAAAAAATACTTACCAATTTTTCACAAACTTAAATTTTCAATTTAAATATCTACTGATAGGGTAATAAGTTTCTAAGCCAAAATTTTCAATAAATATTTTATATCAGTGGCATTCAAGCTTTTACATTCGTTTACTTCCAGATATAATTTTCCTTTGACTTTGTAACCCCAAATGCGATGGTTCATATTGCAAATTATAAATGTTCTATAATCCACATCAAAGAGAGAGAGAATAAACTGGCACGTCTAAATCGTATGTCCTTACGTCCGGCTCTTGTGGCAAACCTTAAATCTGGTACTGATATTCAGTGTTTAACATGAAATAATAGAACATCATATTTTTATCTTTCATTTGATCAATATGTTTTCTTAGATTAACTAGGATTCATAATTAAGGATGGGGATGATTTTATAAAAAAAATAAGTTGCACTGTCATGAGTCATCATTGAAAAAATTCCAGAAACATTTATGTTACTTACTTTGTTAGACAGTGTGATAAGGTGATGATTCACTTCCTTTTTGTTTTACCCTCTTCACATTTTTTCATTTAATTTAATTTCTTTGTATGTCTGCTCAGTTTTAATTTGAGCTTTGAGGGACAAGGTTATGTCATACCCAGTACAGTTCAGTTCTGCAGAAGTTTACTCTTTTACTTAGTGGTTGAATTTTATTTGTAAATTTAATCTGATTTTAAGTGTTTTAAGTGATTTTAAGCTACTAAATAACTGCAAGGCGTTGTCTTAATTCAGCTGACATTTTTGCTATAATTTTGAAGAAACATAACAAATTTTGAAAAAAAATACTATGCGTATTTCAGTGTGAAACTTGGCGAACAGGTTAAGTCTTGCACCACACATAAAGTGTGTTACAGTTGTGTAGAAAAAAATCAGACGGATTTCAAAAGGTAAGACAATATATTTGAGGTTTGAGGTCCCAATTATCTGGAGGGGGCCTTGAAATAACAGTGATGATTGCTTCTTTTGTTCGTGCTATGTGCAGGAGTTCAATATAAAAAAATAAAGAAGAATATTTCAATCATAACCTCCCATTGGCTATACTCCATGCAGCGCATGGGCCAGAAAGACCTGTCCCCACATCTCAAGAGAAACTAGAGGAGACGCCCAATGACTCTGATAAAGAAGCACGGGATTTTGATGAGGTGTTGAGAAGTTTAGGCAGCTACGAGATTAAAAATTTGTTCACAGATTGAGTTGAACGATTTAAGTCCTAGACTCGAGTCTTTCTAAATATTCTTCAGAATTGTTAGGTTCTCTAGGTTAAAGAAAAATAACTTGTTGACTCTTGGCGCCTCTTTTTCATGATTCAGAATCAGTGGAAAGATTGAACTCCTTACTTTTCTCAAGCTGGTGAGCTGGTTTATTGGATGGCGAGGTTTAACATATAGTATGGTGTGAACGAGTGGAAGCTCAGTATTGACTCATCAAAAGAAGCCGCAAGGAAGTGCTACGCCATAATGATATTAAATATGCTACAGTACCATTAGGGCACTCTGTGTACCCGAAAGCTTTCTGCCAGAATTTCGCCTTAATTATTTTACAACTGAATTACAACAATCATAAATGAACAATGTACGGAGACCTTAAGTTACTTTACATGCTTCTTGGACAACAGAGAGAATGCACTAAGTAACCTTTCTTCTTGTGTGAATGGGATAGTTGGGATAGAATGCAACAATAGATCAAAAAGTGTGGCTGCGTAGGCTTGCATTAGAACCTGGAATCAAAACTGTAGTACGGGAATCTTTGGTTGATCCAAGAAAAGTTCTCGTGCCTCCACTTCATATCGAGCTTGGTATAACAAAGCGATTTGTGAAGGTTCTGTCAAAGGAATGAGAGTGTTTTAAATACTTGTGTAACAAAACAAGTTTAAGAGAATGCCAGAAGCAAAACTTAAAGAAAGTGTTTTTGTCAGTCCCGATATTATAAAACTTCTGAAAGACAAAATCTTTGAAACAAAATTGGAAATTTTTGATAAAGAGGCCTGGCTAACTTTTAAAGCGGTTGTAAAGAAATTTATTGGAAGCCATAATGACCCAAACTTCAAGTATATTGTGGAAAGCATGCTCATGAAATTCAATGATATTGGTTGTTCGATGAGCTTGAAAGAGCACTTCTTGAATTCCCATTTGGACTAATTTCCAGGAAATCTTGGTGTTGTATGTGAATAGCAAGGTAAAGATTTCATCAAGACATCAAGGAGACAGAACGCAGATACCAGGGTAGATAGAACATTACAATGATGGTGGACTACTGTTAGATGCTACATAGAAAAGAGTCGAACGATGTCTGAAAGAGAAAAAGTTCGCAAAGGAGCTTTGAGAGGAAAATGAAAAGGCAGTATAAGGACTTGTAAACACCAGCAAGTGTTTAGAATGGTTTTCCATGAATAAATTTGTGGTTAAAACAATTATCTAATTTTACACAAATAAATACGTTTTAACCAGTATACTTATTAATAGGCTCTTTTCCCATATCTTCATAGCCAATGTGAGAAAATTCCTTACGTGATAGAGAAAAATGGAAGTTATATTTTAAATCAGCATACCAAAAACTATAATAATCACTCATAACATTGCAGACAAATTTTAATAAAACAAATTTGGAGGATTATTTAATGGGACATTGTTTTGACAGAAAGTACTAGATTGTCCCCCTAAAATTATGAGCAAAAAGCATGGTTGATATAAAATATCAAAATAATTGAGAGAAGCTCAGTTTAGCAGTATTATATTTTTTCCCTAGCTTGTATAGTTCATCATAATATATGGGTGAAAACCTATTACATACCTATTCGAACAGGTATTGTGGATAAAGGAATAACTCAAGTAATAATTTCAGAAAGTCTACCTCACTCTTGATTCAAGTCAACTCTTAGCTCTTACTTGTAATTGACGATATGATGTAGACCGTCTCGGAACCCCACAGAGAAGTGCACCCTGTATGAATATCCCTGGACAACCGTGTACCAAGAGTCGGGATGATACATCAGATGATTGTCAGTGAGCACCACAGCTTCTTTCTTATCCCAGAGGGCATATATAGCTTCATTTACAGAGTCGTACATGACGAGGTTGGGAACGGCAAGAAACCTAGTGTGCCATCCTGGTGGGGCAAAGTCAGTCCTTTCCACGATCGCACCCTTCCTCAGTTTCACAATCACGTCGAGGTTGCTGGCCTGGAACAAGAGACAACCTATTCTAGAGTTTGTTAGATTGGGAAACTATGTATCTGTATATTACAATCACCATTCATTTGGTATTAAAATAAGGGATTGAGTTCCATAACTAACTATCAACCTGGGATATTTGCATATTTTTATTAAAGGGGAGGGTTGTTCTCATATTTTCATGAAGAGAAAGAGGACGTATATTTAATAAAAACAGTTCATAGTTCATATAGATAGGATTTGAACCCCTACCTCTCCATCATGCATACCTCCACCCCAACAATACTTTCCTTCCCCTTTATCCTTCTCCACTCCACCCAACCCTTTCCACCCCAATTACCTCAACCCTTTCCCCCAACTTTATCTCCCTACACACATTCACTCTTCTCTTCCCCTTTTACCTCCACTCACCCAAGTAATAATTCTAATACAAACAACTAGAATCAGAGATACATTCCCGTATACGACATTCAATATCGTGACGCTAGACTACTTGAACTCATAATAGTAAACTACTTGATACTGCGGTCATAATCTCCTGAAGCTGAACATGTTGATTAACTAACTATTACAACTCTACTTCTCATATTTAATTATATATACACCTCTAATAGTATGGTATTAGATAATAAATCTCTCTTTTTTAAACTAATGCTGTTGCAGAACAGTACACCCCCTCATCTCTATGCATACTTTCTAATTCCTGATGAATATTGTATGAAGCCTTGAGGGGAGTAGGGAAGCATAAAGAAAAATCTTTTCCACCCTGGACATCGTCAAACGAGTGATGATATGAGGCTGGCAGGCACCTGACTGGACAATATTTAACTTCTCTTCTAATATTAATAAATATATATGTTTTACATACAATCATGTTTAACAGTCGACTCCTTCATTCCAAATACACCATTAAATGTGTATTTAAAAATAAATATTAACCTCCCTTGCCACTTAAAGAAAGAGAATGTTGGGGGCCCTGGCATATGGTCTGGGAAAAACCCTATAACCCTTGGAGTGGGTTATGACATGTGACAAGCAAGGGTGCACTGACCTATTTTTTATGCAACTGACCTTTACCAAAAGCATCGCTTATTATTTCGGGAAATGGGTTGGTCTCACTATTACAACTCCAGAATGTTTGGGATATTGACGAACAAGCAGTCCTCTTACAAAGGCACTGAGAGGGAGAGTGAAAGATATATTTTTTTCTGGAAATACATTATCCCTTATAAAAGAGCATTAATGTAAGAGAGGTTTGCGACTAAGTTATTATTAAATCTGTGGGAAAGGTTTTTATTACTCTGCTATACCCAGTTCAAGAACAAGAAATATATGTCAATACATATTTCAATATTGCATGAAATTGTACTCCCATCATCCCTCTTTGTTGAAATTAAAATACACTTAGAAATTATTTTTACCTAAATATGTACTTTCATCACCGTCTTGTTAAGTAATCGTCCAAATTTTACAAAAAGTATGATAAGAAAAAACACTATTTATTTAGGGCACTTCATCATACTTACACAACGTTAATATATCGGAGTCATGAATCATTCCTATAAGACATTTTTAATCTTCGTTCAGTGATTAGAGTAATGCATTATGCTTACACAACATATGATTATCGTTTATGGATAAGATGTACCTATGCATCGTACTTATAATGCATTTGATCTTGACCATTCATTGATCAGAGCTGTGCATCATATCCGCATGCCATTTAATAATCGCTCATTGATTAGTCATACAACGTACTAATAAGACATTTGGCCATCGTTTATTGCTCAGAACCTTAAATTATATTTAAACAAAATTTGATTATTGCATTAGTCATAATCATTCAATAGATTTACACTAGATTCAATCTTAGTTCATTGACCCGAGCAATACCTTATACTTTTAATAACCGTTGATAGTCTTTCATCGACCATGCATGAATTTAGCCAGGACAGGTAGTAGAACTCGGTGTAATATAGTGCATATTTTACCACCAGTTCAGTATAGCAAGCTGGAACATGGGGAAATAATAATACACTAACGAGTGAGATCACACATAGGTAGAACCTTAGCCACGATGGATTTCAGAATTACCTAATTACCTAATTGCGAGCTGTATTGGAGCTATGTGCCATTATTATAATATATTTGATCATCGATCATTGATCTGAGTCTTAAATCATACTTACATTTGATAGGTATGATTAATTAGAATAATTAGTTATACAAATATGAAATTTGTTCCAGGTTCATTGAAAGCTTTTCACACTATAATGTGCAGACCATATATGGGCATTCTTACACAGATGTTTAGGGTATTTTAACCCTTAACCTGATGTGAACCAACGGGATAACAATTCAAGAGTATACAGCTAGCTTTAATCAATTTCAAGAGAGCATGTGAACCTTACATATTCAAACCTAGATAGTGAGCTTAGCTTATTAACCCATGGATGGAAAGGGGAACCATATACTTGGCATATCTTTACATGACAGAGACCCCATTCCTATTGATAGCCATTTTCTGAACTCTATCATCCTGTTCCAAATATCAACATAATACGTAGGTTCATACACCTGGATTTGTTCTACTAAGCTACTTGGTGGTCTTGCTAGCTTAATATGCAGTAGGATGAAAGGTAGTTCCAACTATTTATCTATTCATATAATGATAGTACCAGAATGTATATATATAGTATTAACCATATAAAATGAATAGGGATATTCTTACCCATACTTAATTCAAACGGTTCACTTGGTGAGTCAGATACGATGAGGACCGCTATCTATGCCACCTATGAGAATGATAAAGTGACTGGTTGAACCTTATAAAAATAACTATTTTAACGTAACCACAAGATTAAAGAACCCGATATAACAAATTTGCTATTTCTAATTTTGAAATGTTGATGTTAATTGATTATCCACCAAATACAAGCATATATTATTTATCCAAATATGCTAAGAATTATCACTATCATATATTTGAAAGCTATTTATTTATTTATTTGAGGGTGCCAAGATTGATTTACACCTCTCTGAACCTACTTTTTTTTTAAATATAGCTCTCTATTCTAACATAAATGTAACTTTATTTTAAGTCACAATGATAATAAAATGAATTATTGTCTAATGGCTTAAAATATATAATAAGACAGTATACAAACACTAAATATTAATCTAAAGTAAATGATTGTGAAGGAATCTAATCTGAAAGAATAGTTAGTTTAGGTCTACATAGAAACAAAAAATACACTGTTCTTCATTCATTATAACACTTTTCACACTTCCAACTTCTTCACACTTTCACAGTTACACATAGTTTTAAAATTATGAATTATTCTTGTTTCATATATTTGTCTCTTTACATGAAAAAGAATTGATTTCTAAAATTAAAACCATGTGTAACTGTTTAAGTGGGAAGAAGTTGGAAGGGTGAAAAGTGTTAGAAGAAATAGAGAACAGTGTATTTGGTTCTATGTGGACCTAACTTAACTACCCTTTTAGATTGGATTCCTTCACTCTCCTCTACTTTACATTATTGTACTTTACTTTTAAGTCAAAAATTCCTCACAACGGAAAAATTTTAGGTCCAAATCTTAATTCTAAAATAATTATGTTTACATGAAGAAAACTATAATTATATTATATAATATTACTATCTATTTTTACTCAGGAGTTTGAAGCTTAGCGGAAAAGGTAACAATGTTAGACTTTAAATCTTGTGTTGAAGTCTCATTCGTTCATTCATTGGTGAAGAATGAATGCCCATAAGCCGTGATCTCTTGAATGTTTATTTCATTTGATAAGAGAAGACAACAGATTCTCAGACACTAATCTTTTGCAAAACATTGCACATATTTGTTTTACAAATCTAGCAAATTTTTTGTAATTTGCTGCATAAACCTCGCTTGCTACATTTCCCCAAATCCCATTTCCAAATGTCATAATCTTAAATGATGTTTCTCCAAAAGGTTAAAAAAAATGTTTTGGGCTGCATTGTTTGTTGGTTCATAAAAAGGTCAGTGGGCCGCACAGAAAAAATAATTTGGCCACATGCAGCCCATGACTACAAGTTTGACAAGCCTGGATACAGCTTCAGGAACCTTGATATTTGTTACAGTTAGTCTATCTATTTTCTCACATATTATTTGATTGTGTTGCAATTTTATTTTATTTGTTATTTAAATGAGAGCAACTCTTCAGAATGACACAGCACCATTTCTATTACCTTCATAGGTTTAGTTTTTGGGATACAAAATAGAATAGGATTAAGATACAGCCAGTATATATCCAGGCCCTCCATCTATGCTGGCTACACTTGACTAAGATAAACTATGTTTGCCAAAATTAAGGTGAACGACAACGTTTGAGATTTAGTCGCCTCCAAAGATAAAGCAAAACTTCTCGCCTCGATTCAGGCAAAAACATTTACATTGGAATAAAGTTTGAGTTTGTTTCTTTGCAAAACTATACCATGCTTTGTTGACATGCGCCTAATGTTCTTGTAATATAAATTACATTAATCCCAACTTGTCACATGTACTACATTGCAGCTGAATGGCGCATTTTCATTTATTCTTCAAAGCGATGTTTGCAAGCAGCTCTTTGAATAAAAGAAACTTAAACCCGAGCATATAATTTTAACCCTACGTTCATTTGAAGAGACGCAAGATAGCATTAATATATTACTAATACAGCACTAATCAGTGGCATAGCTAAGGTTATATCAAGTTATTGGTATGTTAATGAGGGATACGAGGAGCCCTTATTAAAACACTGGCCTTTCGTGTACCTTCGGGACAGCCGTGCTACCAACAGAACATCACATCAGACGTGACTGGAAGCTAAATATTACATACGAATCCAGAGCATTTATTATTTTCCAATAGTTTACCGATAAATATTCTACTGTTTCACTTAAACCTACGAGGACACAGACAAACTTACACCAGACCCTCAACCTCAATATTAAAATGGCTGTGCTCCGTGAGAAAACTTGAGTCCTTCAACACAGGTATCGATAGGTGTCATCAAGGGGTATTTTTTTTAATCTAATTTTAAACATGGTTTCACTAGAGAGAAGAAGAAATAGCCTTCTGGCTTCTACAAATTAGGTCCAGGTATCGACCCACAAAACCCATAGCTCACAAAGAGCTTACTCAAACTAAACATTCCGATTACAATGTCCTTTGGACAGGCATGTTAAAAGGGAGTCAATTACCAACTGCACATTTGGATGTGTTTTTATCAAAGAGCATCGACACTAGCGAACCCCAGTGTTGATGAACTCAATCTGGATCAAAGAGCGCAGCGTAACTTCCGTGAGGTGGAGGATCTGGTATATCCAATGTCTGTGGACTGGAACTAAAAACAAGGTGATCTCTTAAAGACGGATTAAACTACGAGGGCTGTGCGCCGACCGTACTCCGACTGTGTCGTCTGAATTGCTTCAAAAGTGTTCTACCAAGGCCACAGTCCAGCACGGTAGGCGCACAGTCCTCTCAGTGTTAATTAAAATCCGGGAGCCCTGTGGTCAGCCACATGTTGTTTCTCCTAGTTCGGCTTCTTCCGGCAAAGGCAAACTTTCACGAAGGCTCTTATCTAAAAATCTGAAAATTCCTGGAGAACATTCCAATACAACTATGTGTGCAGTAACTATGGTAGAAGGAAACTTAATAATTTTGGTACTAATATATAATTTGCTACATAAAGAATACGATTATAATCTTATTAAAGAAGGAATTCGGAAGGAAATAGCGGAAAAATTAAATGTCAAAAGTAGCTAAGGTGACCAAAACAGTCAGAGCATGGTAACAACACGACGACACCAGCCCTCTCAGTGTGAATCCGCCTTAAAGTGGCTTTGTATAGATTGTTTGAGCAACCACAAATCTCCCGCATTAAGCGATAGAGCCACACACACTGTTCGATACATATCATCAAATGGGATGTCACATGTCATTGGAAACATGTTTCTTAAACTCACTCACAGTTATTGAAGTGCATGGAGAAATGGCTACAGAGGTTTCTGCTTGTGAACTTTCTGACAAAGCACTAATATTTTAATTACTAAAATTTTTTTGTTTTAATACTAAGTGTACGGTCATAGTTAAACTATTCCAGCTATGTTTTCTTATAAATTAAAAGTATGTCTCACTAGCTTAATGAATTAAGTCCTCATAAATATACTTGCTTACTATAAATACTGTACTTAGTGTGTTTATACACATCTTTGTTTGAAAACTAGATGTACTTGAAGTAAAGTAAAAGTAATGTATATTTGAAATCATAATGCTCAAATGTTAAAAGAAGAGTTTTCATGTTTTTGAGGAAAGAAATAATTTTAATTTGGCTAGCCAGTATTATTAGTATATATTATTCTGACTTTATTATATATTAACAACTCTCAATTCCTCGAAAAATATACTCAATATTTTAAACAATAAACACGTGAATTATCTTTACAATATGTTCTAACAAAATAAGAATTTTTATTTTTTTTAACGAGTAAGTGCAGGGTCAACTAGAGAGTGGGGAAAGTTAGGGAGTGAGGGAAATTTAGTGGTTTTCCTTAGGCCTCCCCTTGTTGGGGGTCCCTAACCCCCTACTATATCTCCTTAGCATTATCATTGCTTTAGTGGCCGCATGGTCCAAGGTGTCACTATAACAATAGGCTTGATATAAAATAATGGGAAGATAAGGGTCAAAATCCCAGTAGGATGTACTATGAGAAGTTTTTCCGTTCATTATTTTCCACTCTCACTCCCGAAAATGAGGGTACATTTCCTATTAATTATACCTTCCTCACTCCTCTCCTCTTAGTGTAAATATGCGAATAGCTAGAAGACGCACTGAACACACAACAGCAATCTCAAAATTATTGCTACACTACAAATAGTTTTTTAAGTATTTTCCAAACCCGGCCTTTCTAAAAGACGTGAGTGTATTGAAGAGAGAAATATATTGTCTAATTCTAGAGGAAAATATTTATAATTTTACTGGTATAAAAGTTAGAAGTCCTAGCGTGACTACAGTAAGGTTACACATGATTGGCTGCATTATAGTGTAATCCGTCAAAGTAATCCTGCTGCTGCCTTTCAGAGTAAATTTAGCTCTGTAATATACTTTTCTCTATTTACATTAAATTGAAGCTTTTGTGTTAGGGCCAAGGTCTAGTAACCTTGAGCTTTTACCTTAAATAGATGGTACTTTATTTAAATATTATGTCAATATAGAAAGTTCTTCAAGGCCATTATTTCATATTAAAAGGGATCCATAAAATTATATTGCCTAAGGTTCTCCCATAATGTATTTACATTTTCGCTGGATAAGTATTTAAAGCATGAACAGACATGGACTCGATGTTAGATGAATAAATAGAACCTCAAACGTTTGTAATCATCCTAATCTTACTCAGTGGATTTCAATACATACTAAAGCCATATATAACAGTTCTTTATACCAAGTCTACTGAAAACATGTCTATACAAATGGATCCAAAGATATAATATTTACTTACTATAAAGAAAATTACTATCCCTAGTAGATTAATTTGTGCCTATGTTGTTCATGTTATAATTACCTTTAAAATCATGTGTTCTGCAGATTGCTTGACAACTCCTACAACCTGAGATTGGTTTTCCTCGAACATTTTATCCACAGAGGTTGAGGAGAGGCTGTAGTCGTTGACAGCAAGAAAGGACACCAGGATCCCAGAATAGGCAGTCAACAGAATATATGATCCAATACAGGCCACAAAGTAAAGTATCTTGCAGGAGATGCTTTGACACCTTACTGTCTGACCTAAAACAATAACAAAACTATCAGATAATGTAGTGATAGCAATCACAAGAGCGAACATAACTATGCTACTGATCTCGATAGTTAGCATTCTCATGTTAACATATACTAAGTAAGTTACTTGATCAGTAGTTTCATGTGTTGTAACTTTATTTAACATGACAACACAATACATTGACAAGTTATTGTCACATGTTTCACATCTGTAGGTTACATACTATCGTAATTCTAAGCCTTTTAGTCCTCATATTAAAAGTTTAAAATAATTTCTGATAAATGGCAGAAATAAATCAAACATGAGGATCAGACACGAGGCTCAGTTAAAAATTGTTATTGTCTACCGTTAACAATTAAAATGTCTGCAGTGCTTCTTGATAGTCTACCCAGCGTTAATTATTCTACCCTTTGTAGCAAAAAATATTAAATAAGATACTTTGTTTGTTAAACATTTAACACTCTGCATAAAACTATCCATCCAAGAATCCGTTTTATCTTAAATCCATGTCAGGCTGTCCCTGATACTTATTGATAGTCGTCGTGAAGCACATTTTAGTGGTACCTTTTTTTTAAATTCTGGATAGTAGTGTCTGACGTGATCATTAGTTTGTGGATTTAATACAGTCTGATCGTGTGAATATTATATATCTTGTTGTAATTTGATTACATAAAGAGAGGATAATATGAGTTGTGTGCTTGACTAGAGAGTGGGAGTGTATTTAAAGTGGAAGTTGCTGGACCCAAGTATTTGTAAACAGTAAAAGGCTATATATTTCTGTTAAATAAAGATATAACGTGTAGTTATAACCTAATATCCTGTGCTTATCTATTTCAGACACTCACTGGTAACGAGGATCTGAACCATAGACGTGAGAATACAAGGAAAGCTTCAAGGCCATAAGAGAATAAGATTGAAATGGCGGCGCGTGTTATTGGCGTCGGTTCAATAGAAAAATTCTGGGCGAAGGAAGAATCGTGGTCAGCATATATAGAAAAGTTTGAAAACCATATAAAGGGCAATACAATCGAGGCAGAAAACAAAGTTTGTACGTTATTTACGGTAATTTTGCAGCAAAACATTTGGCTTACTACGAGACTTTTGTACACTTATTAAACCATTGGAACTAACATTTGATGAAATAGTGGCTTTAGTGGGAAGTCATCTTTTTCCGAAGCCCTCTTTCAGGTCTGAACGTTTTAAATTCCATAGGTTATTGAAAGCTCCAGGGATATCTATTTCGCAATATATTGCAACACTGAGAAAAATGACCAGTAACTGAAACTTTGGAGCGAATTTGAATGACTACTTATATGCTCATCATGGCGTCACCTTTCTTGCTTAAAACTTGCAGATGAGGGGGACGGGGCAAGACCGATTGATATACTACTAGGAGCTGAATGGTTCCCTCTGATTGTAACGGGATGGACGGTACATGGGCCTCCCAAAACATCGTCCGCCATTGAAACCATCTGGGGCTACTGTCTACTAGGGAAGTCACGGGGAGTGGCAAGTGAATCGAGCACCCTTTGTACTGTGACGGAACCTAACTTTGAATATCTGCTTCACTAGTTTTGGTAGGTAGAAGAACCGCCATAGGTGACCCAACTTTCTCCCGCTGATACGGAATGCGAGGAGCATCATCGCTCTACGGTGAAGAGATGCCAGTCGGGGAGATATGAAGTTGAACTGCTGTTCCTAAGTGATCGGAAGGACCTGGTAGACACCCGACAAACAGCTATAAGGCAATGTTTGTTGCTTGAGATGCACCTAGAGAAAGCACCAGCCTTAAAAGAGCAATATGTGGATTTTATGAGAGATTACCTGCAACAGGATCAAATGCTACCAGCTTTAGCTCCACCAGAAGAAAAACACTACTACATTCCTCACCACTGCATACTTCGGCTGGGTGAGGATGGGGAGATAACCAAATTTCGGGTTGTTTTCGACCCATCGATGAACTCAACAACAGGTATCGCCTTAAATCGAGTTTTGCACAGCGGTCCCTCATTGCAGCAGGAAATTGCGGATATATTGTTAAAATTTCATGTACATGAAGTGGTGCTTATTACTGATATAAGGCAAATGTACCGCAACATAATTGTAAGCAAGAAGCACCACCGATACCCGAGAATTTTTTGGAGAGAGGATCCAGAGGACACCTTAAGGGACATATGAGGTTTCAGCTGCTCCCTTTTTCGGCGTTGCGTACCCTCCATCAGCTTGTGGAGGATGAAGGAGCAGCATTTCCGGCTGCTTCTGCTGCATTGCAGACATCAACCTACATGGATGATGTGGTGACGTCGGTCAAGTCTTTGGCAATGGCAAAAGACTTACAGTAAGAACTGATCGTGATGCTAGGCAAGGCCGGCTTCCAGTTAAGAAAATGGATTAGTAACTGGCAAGAACTGCTGGCGGAACTACCCCCAAAGTGTATATATCAAGCGAGATATTCTCTTTCATGAGTGAGCTGGAGAGTTCCACCAAAATTTTAGGATTCCTCTGAAATCCAGCTCACGACCAGTTTTCATACCAAGTACAGTCGACGTCCAGACAAGCGACTAAACGTGTAATTCTTTCTATGGTTGCATGGCTGTACGACCCTTGGGATATCTGGCCACTGTAATCTTTGTTGGTAAATACCTGATCCAGCATCTGTGGCAATCTGGAATGGAGTGGGATTCTCCGGCACCGGCTGACGTGCAGGAAAAGTGGTGCAGATTTCGGGAGGAGCTTCCTCTGTTAGCAGAACTTAAGATACCGAGGTGGCTGCAAATTGAAGAAAAGGCAAGGTTGCAGCTCCACGGCTTCTTGGACGGTTCCGAATGCGAATATACTGGGGTTGTATATTTGAGGTTGAAGGTGAGGACGGGAATGCTACGGTTTGGTTCCTGTTTGCACGGGCTAAGGTAGCTCCATTGAAGAGGATAACATTGCCCCAATTAAAGCTTTGTGCTGCAGTACTGTTTTCAAAGCTCCTCAGACATACCAGTCAAGTCCTTTCTAATGAGATTGCCATTGATTCTGTCATTGTATGGACTGATTCTAATGTAACGTTGAGTTAGATAAAATCGTCACCTTATCGTTGGAGTACATTTGTTGCCAACAGGGTGAGCTAAATACAAGAGTGGCTATCCCTAGATTAATTTAGGCACGTAGCAACCACTACTAACCCGGTGGATTGCGCCAGCAGGGGCTTATTCCCTAGAGAACTTCTAGAACATTCCTTATGGTGGAGTGGACCAGCATGGTTGAAAACTGAGGAATGCTGGCCCATCATGCAGCAAACAGGCTCAGTGATGGAAGAACGAAGGCAATGACACTGAACGTCACAGTGGACGCCAATGAGCGTCCTACTCAATGGATGAATCGCTTCTCTAGACTGTCAACATTAAAGAGAGCTACCACCCTTATTTTAAGATGGCTAGAAAGAATAAGATCTAAAGTGCCAAATCTAGGTGACCTCACTGGAGAGGAATTATCAGCTGTTATGCTTCGTCTTGTGAAACTGGTACAGCGTCAAGAGTTCTCTGAGGAAATTGCTCGATTGGAAGCAAGAAAGCCATGCCATTCGTAGACGGGTAGGCCGATGCATCCTGTGCTTTAAGGCATGTCCATTATCCACAGCTTCAGTGATGGAAGAGCTCCCCATGGCAAGATTGGAGGAAGTGAAAGCATTCCACACAACTGGGGTCAATTACGGGGGTTCATATACGATTACGTTGGGCCGCATTTGAAAGGCTAAGACAACAAAGTCATACATCTGCCTTTTTGTATATATGTCCACTCGTGCAGTTCACTTGGAATTAGCGGCCGAATTGACTATGGATGCATTCCTGGCTGCTTTTCGCCGGTTTCTGTCTCGACGTAAATCAGTGCATGAGATGTTTAGTGACCAGGGAACCAATTTTAAATAATAATATTAGCACCGCGTCTTACTACCAGTTCGGGTTATACCAATTTTGTTGGCACTAAAAGGGTTCTAGGAGAATGGAAGGAACTAACTGCCCATGCAGACCACAATGCTGTGGTAGGACGAGAAATGTCTCAGCGGGGCATATCGTGACAATTGATCCCACCGGCCAGCCCCGTTTGCCATCCAAGAGCTTCAGTTTCCGGACAAAATTCTAAACTTACGTGGCTGGTGGAAATTAGTGCAGCAAATCATGCAAACATTCTGGCGCAGATGGCGAAATTAATATCTTGGTGGTCTTCAACAGCGCCCAAAATGGGCTAATCAAACGACTAATCTAGCCTTTGGAGATCTTGTAGTCATAAAAGACGACGACGCGCCTCTCTTTTAACGGAAGACTGGTCGAGTCTCGTTGGGAAATCCCGTATGAGATGGTGTGGTTCGAGTGGCTACCGTGGCTGCCAAAACTGGTACTGTAAAATAGCCAGTGGTAAAAGTGTGCCCACTACTCTTAAAGAGATAAATGTTGCATATAGTGTCGCCGATAGATGTGCGGGTAGGTAGGGTCCTCTCCGTGGGCTTCCTTCCCCACGTATTCTCCCCTACAGCCCCAGCTGGAGTGAAGTTAGTTTCTTTCCTGGGCCTTCCCTAGATCCGCATTTTCCTTTACTTTCTATTTTAGCACCGGCGTACACCTATTCGACAAATTATATATATTGTAGACTATTAGAATAGTAAGTATTGTTGCTAGCGTACTAGAGTTTGTAGCTTTTGTTTTTATTTCCTAATTACTTTTATTTAACAGTGTATTTTCTTTAGTTTAAAGTGGGATACTTTTCATGAAATAATATTCATTTTGTCCCATGAACGTTTAAATTTTATCTGATTTACTTAGTATATAGGTTGAACTTGAGATTTCGGTCCTTTTGTCCAAGTTGAAAATGCGACATATGACTTTAACATACACCGCGGTTAAGTTGACCAACTCGCGTGAGATGGTGTTGAAACGCAACGTGTATCAAGGCGGCAGTAATGTTCATACACTCCAAAAGTGTCAGGCAGAAAGAGCGCACCTTGGTGTTAAACGCCACAACTAAGAGTGGGCCGCCAACTGTGGAGGGTTGAGACTGCCACGCCTGTGAAAGGCACTGTGCCTAGTAGAGACCAACAGGTAATATGGTTGGCGAGATCGTTATATTTTATTGCAGTGTTTCGTGGTGTTTTGTTTACTAGTTCGCAACCTGTTAATAGAAAATAATACAGTCCACAAAGTTTGTTATAGTTGCAATCACGGTAAAGATGATGAAAGTCCGTTAAGTCCTTGGTTTCAACACCATTAGTTGCAAATGCTGTTACCCACTTCATCTATTACTACTTCATTTGAGAGTCAATGCCATTAGTTGAAATACTGGTACCCACTTCCTTTTTACTGCTTCACTTTGACAGTTAGTACAGTAATATGCTGCAATGAGTGAGTCAACTAGCCATCAATATATTTTCTACTGTCACTTCACGTCGATGATTAGAAGCTGGCATTAAGTGATCCTGTCATTGTCTTATCACATATTTGACTTCAAGACAAATATAAGGTAGTTTTCGATGGGAATTTTTTGACGTGAATTACGTCTTAAATTTGCTACATACAGGGCAATCAAAAACTATTGATAACAAATCGGGGATACAGTTTGTGTGTAGTTTCGATCTTCCTATATCCAAAATTAATATAACACTGGTACTAAGGATCAAGAATTCATTAGATAAGCGAGACATGTGCATCGGCCGTGAGGGAAGCGCCCCTTTTGAGTTATTGCTGTGTATCGAGATTGCAATTAGTAAACTTTTGACCGAAGCAGATGTTCGTTTAAGTTAGACTATACTAAACACAGGGCGTGTCATGAACAGCCACACCATTTTTAAATGTTTAGTTTCATATCAAAACAGAAATGTATATGATTGAAAAAACAATGTTTAGAAATTAAATAAATTATCTATCATAATCTACTTATATTACGATTTTAGTAACTATTACCTTATGGATGCTTAGAATAGCCTAGCCTCAAACAATAAAGACAAAACTAACTTATCATCGGAAGATAACATGTCACCAAGAAGTTGTAACATCCTTGCTTCCTGTTTGCCATCCATATTAAAGCCCACCAAAGTTTAGTACTTTTACTTGCTAAACTTTGGTTTTATAACACATTAAACCTATATCAAGAATTCATATTTAGTAGATTATATACTATACACACATATATTAATTAAAAACAATTCGATAAGACCAACATAGTGCAAACCAACAAGATGAATTTAGGTTTTAGAGTGCAAATGGTTCATCTTCATCTAAAAGCTAATTAAAATATTATGATTGGTTGATGGAGATATAACAGTTACAAACTAAAATATTATCAATGAAAATGGAAGATAGAATAAATGTATGCTGAATTTTGCAAATATATGGCACCAGTAGTCTCAGTTTCACTGCAGCTGAACCATGTGTATTATAAATAGACGTAAACACCAAATATCTTAAATTTAACACTTTTGGAATAGAACACTTGCATTTTCGGGTGACAAAATAATTGCTGAAGATGAAGTTGAGGACTATTTTTAAAAAGGCTTTCGCCAAAAATTAAATTTATGAAAAGAGAATAATTATCGTTTGCTTACAAAAATGACATTGTTATGATTCTGCTGCTCCAGTAAAAGGTTAGGTCTTCAAGATATTTCCATATGTTAACTATTCCTATTGATTAGAATGATTAAAGCATTCACTAAAACAACTGATTTCTAGAAAGAGATCTTAGATAGGTCCAAACATTTTGTTCATTATTGTATTATCTGATATTTTTACAGCTAAAATGGTAAAAGAGCAATTTTAAAATAAGTAAGTTTCATTGAAACATTTAAAATTAAAAATAAATACAGCTCTTACTTATATTTATAGTAAGAATATTTGTAGAGCTCACATAACCTCTCATTGTCAACTCCCTTAATCTGCTATTGGGGTTAACTGGACTAAAATTTGTTCAAGTAGATTTTAACTAAATCTGATTAAACCATTGGGACCTTTAAATCATAGAATTATAATCCTTAATTTTTGCTAAAACTAGGTACATTTTTAGAGTTTGTCTATTACTTAATTCATATTCTGAAATTGAAAAATAACATCTGTACACGGGAATCGAAACCTGGACCTTTGGCTTAGTAGGTTCCCGGGTTCGATTCCCATGTCCAGGTGTCATTTTCAATTTTCAATATGTTATCTGATGGAGTAATCCTCATAAAAAGTATAAATAATAGCTTTGGCTATTTGATACTTAATAATTAATTGCAATATATATATTCAAAAGGGTCCAGTTAATCCCAGTCTTCCCCTACGTGTAAAATAAAATAATTCATTTCTAAAGCCTATATTGGTGTGATTTTGATAAAAGATTTATTCAATGAGCGTATAACCCGAACGGTATAGACGCGGGCTAAATATTTTTATTACGGCTTAAAAATTGTATCCAAAAGGTGATCGAATCACCATATTTAATTCACTACCAACAATTTACTAGGAATTTAATTTAATTACATAAAAATACAAATACAATTTTTTAGTAATATTGATAGATATTATTATATATAAGTGAGCCTTATAACTCACCTTGTGAACAGAAAACAGTAAATATGATGAATAATGAATCCAAGAATATTGTCTCTCCCCCATAGAGGACAGATAACAGCTAAATCCATAGAGAATGATGGACATTATGACGATGTTGATAAGACCACCAGCCATAGACCCATTGAAAAGGGAGACAAGAATTCCCTTCAGACTCGATTACTCTTGTCCATCTGATGTAAACACGTGATCTAAAATACAGACATAAAATAATGGGTGAGATTACTTTATGAATGAATATGAAAGTTAAACAAAATAAGCAATAGTGGTATCTGTGGAGCATTGGAAGTGATTTTATATTCAGGTGAAAATTATTTACATCTTCATAAAGTATCATTTACTCATAAGCTCAAATATATATATTTTTTAAATGATTAAAAGGTAAATTTAAATAAATCACAAATACCTTTCGCGTGAAATATAACAGTTCTGAGATCAAAGCTTTTTTTTTAAATAAAACTAGATCAGTCTTCCTAAAACAGATAAAGTCATTTTTAAAGCGTCTCAATATATTATGTAAATATAATTTAAGTTTGTTTTAGCTATAGCTAAGACTAGCTAAATAACCTGTTCTAAGAACTGTAGATGTGATGGGCCCTTTTTACAGAAAATAAACAAACAACTGTTAGGTAAAATGTTTTTAAATGTAATAACAAATATTAAACAATAATAGATATTAAACAAAAATTGATAAACAACTAACAATAATTAAACTATTTCTTTGAACACTTCACATAATTTTTTGGATTTTTAGTATTCAAACTGGCATAAATTTTAATAACCAAGTTGTTTTATTTTAACTTAACATTTTAATACGTGTTTGTACAAAGTATTTACTATTTCTTCCCCTGGTACGTTTACAAACAAATGTTGTCCACTTAATAGCTTGGAACACGCAACATAAAGCTGCCCATGTGAAAAGCATTGGCCTTCCAGATGTAAGCCAACCAACTTCATTGTTTGCCTTTGCGAAATATTTATGGACATTACAAATTAAGGTCACAAGGAAAAAGGGGAGAAACTCACATTACACACATTTTCAAAGATATCAACTGTTATATTTCAAACCCCATAAGCACCCCCAGCTACTTTCTCAATTTTTTATACATAGCTATTTTAATTATAATTTAAAGTGCATTATAAAGGTGTTATGATTGTCTAACAGAACTTACTTTAAGTTAAAATGAGACTTTCAATATTTTTCCCCTGTACCCTTCCAACGCAACACTGGGAGGAAATTGCAGTAGTTTGGATTTATATTGCAAGTCAGACTGTATAATACACGGTATAAAAACGTCATCTCCCTTCGCGCATCCAATTAAAATGGTCGCTTCTACAAAGTTACCCTTTATTCCTTTCACTATAAGTATTGTGCCATTACACAACCTGGTGGTTTCTAGGTTATGTGGAAGCTGTACCACCCACAATTAGTTCAAGCTTGTGGGAAAGAATGCCAGACAACTCTAGTGAATTTGAAAACTCAACGCAGTAATGTTCTCTTTGATCACTATCCATGATGGTGTCGATAGAAAACAGTGATGTAGCCTCGCCTGGAATAAGCAGCATTACTTAATAGTTTAGTGAGTAGATGGAATCGTTTTTGGATGCTATTACGGCACGCTCACGTGATCACTCAGCTGATGGATATTTTTGGCACTGTTTGAGTTAAATGTTTCTAATCAGTGTTTTGACAAGGATCATAGGGTTGCCAAAGTTAGGGGGAACTGAATTTGGAGCTGTGATTGCCGTCCCTAATTTCAAACAGATCAACAGCGTGTTTTCTAGATGTGGCATCAATATGTCATAAAGCACCTTGTTTTCGAACACCCTAAATTTCTTTTCATCATTTCATGTTTCGTATCCATAGAGATTAACTGGTAAAATTATTGCTTTGTACAGTGTAACCTGACTAATTCGAACTCCCGTAGTTCGAATTTTTTTGCCTGGTCCCGTGAATTTTTTATCAAAACAATGATAAAAATCGTGGATAGTTCGAATTTTGTTTTGGTTAATTCAGATACGTTTAGTAAAGTTTTTGAGCTTGGTTGCAAACTTAACTGTGTTTCTTTTCAATTTCTTTTAAGAAATTTATTTAATTCGAATCTTTGGATGTTTCGAATTTTTTCCTGGTCTCTTCAAGTTCGAATTATCAAGGTTCCACTGTATATTCTGAGTTTTACATTTCTTGAGAGCAAGCACTTCCCGACTGTATTATTTTCTTAATTTCTTATCAATATTGTTATTGCTAGTTAAAATTGTTCATAAATTTTTGAATTCATTAACCCTATCAAATGATATGCTGTTCACTATAATATCTAAATTATCGTCCTCAATCTGTGTTCTCTGTGTTATCATATTATACATAGTCTTTTCAGCATTCACTTCTAAACTTATTTCCTTACCAGCCTCTGATAATATTTCTGCATCTCTTGCAACAGCTCCTTACTATTACCGGACAAAGCTAAATCCTCCACATACCCTAATAGTGGTATTGTACCGTTTAATGTCAACCCTTCCTTACTCTCTTTCACTACCCTAAGAGCATACTCTAAGGCCAGATTAAAGAGTATTGGGGAAAGTGCATCTCCTTGTTTCAATACATTATGTAGCATCTGATAGGTGAGATCCAACCAATACCCTGACACGCGTATATATCAAACATACCTCAATTAGCTTGACCAGTTTTTTTAGTATTCCAAAATTAAATAAAATATCATAGTTTTTCCTAGTAACTCAATCGTAGGCCTTTTTAAAATATATGTATAATTGATGAACCTTCATGTTGAATTCCTACTTTTTTTCTAATATTTGTCGCATGGTAAAAATCTGATCCATTGTTGATCGATTTCATCAAGGTCCACATTGATGATCCCCAATTATATCCTCTGCATCTAGCGTCAATCTCATTAAAATTATGTTAAACAAAATTTTGTAACATGTTGGTAGCAGTGAGATACCTATGATGTTATTGAACTCTGTTTTATCTCTTTATTTGAAAATGAGTATTATTATAGTTTCCTTCCATTCTTGTGGCAATACATCATGTTTCCATATGGAACACTAAAGTTTATGAGTTTCTTTTCCTAAAATTTCACCCCCTCGTTTTATTAACTCTGATGGTATTGCCTGGAGTTTTATGATTTTTTAACTTATTAATAGCTTTTTTAATTCAATAACACTTGGCTCTGGGACTAGCTGCTCAGCAGTTTAGATTTCGAAATCCTCACCTAAATCAGATCCTTCGTGAACATTCAGAATTTTCCTGTAGAAGTCATTCCATCTAATAAAAACATCACACATATCTGTCATCAGATTACCTTTCTCATCTTTAACTAAATTGGTCCTCTATTGATAACTTTTTTATATCCGTTAATACCTAATTAAAGTTTCCTGATATTATTACGTTCTCTATTTTGTTTTATTTCGCTAACTTTACCTTTTAAATAAACTCTCTTTTTGTTTCTAAATGTAGTGCTGGTCTTCCGTTTTGCAATGATGACTGTGTTTAAACTCAATTCACTAGTATTTTCTAACCAATGTAATTTTGCTTCCCTCCTTTCCTTCATTAATATTGAACATTCGATGTCAAACCATGGATTCTTCTTACTCTTTTAACAGAAACCTACACTACACTTGGTTTCATCTATACTATTATTCCTGACACTGTTTCTCTGGATACGTGCTTTCCACACTTAGCTGTGAGCATTCTAGGGCAGCAAACCTATTTGTACTTTCAATTGCATATGTATTTCTACACTCTCCATATGACTGTTTCTCTACATCATATCTATCTAACTTGCACGCCTGACTTACTATTTTGTTACTGACAGACGCATCCTAAGTTTTGCTACTACCAAGTAGTTGTCTGAATCACAATCCACGCCCTTGACATCCGGTAAGCTTGTATGACGTCATTTACCAATCAGTAAGTGATCTGTTTGATTATGTGTATTCCCATCTGGTGAGGTCCAAGTATTGAAGCAAGTACTTTCCACAGTAAGGACCTTTGATGTGGCGCAATTTACCACTTTTATTCAATTTTCATCACAAACGTTGTGCAAGCTCTCTTTTCCTATTGTAGGTTTAAATAATTCTTCCTTCCCTATTTTTACATTAAAGTCTCCTATCACAATTTTCATGATAGGTCGAGAACTGGTCGTAGAGGTGTTCTAGCTTCTCATAAAAAACTATCCTTTATTAAGTCATCTTTGTCTTCTATAGGACAATGCTCATTGATGAGGACTGTATTATGCAGCCTAACTCTGCCTGAACTCCCGGACGGGGCTGGCGGTTGTGGGGGGGGGGGGGGGCTGTAAAGTCGCCCCACAGCAGTTCGTCAAGTTCGCGAGGATCAGCCGGTCGTAAGCCCGGATAAAAGAGGAACGTTGGAAGGGAGTTTGTCGCCCCGACCATAAAAGATCGCCCGGACACAACCCGGCGCACCGGGTCCCACCCACGGGGTGGTTGGATGGGACTAGTCAACCCTCTGTAAAATTAAAATCGGACAATACCCAGTGATCTGGGTCCTGGTGGGTTGGGAAGGGTGGAGCCAGTCCTTCCCGCAAAACAAACGGGGCTTATCCCGAACATCTGGGATATATTCCACTCAAAGCCTGGGGCCCACCCCGGAGTTCCCGGAACCAACGGTAAGAGTGGACAAAACCCGGCGATCCGGGTCCCACCCTAGGGTGGTTGGATGGGAGTTCTCAACCCTCTGTAAAATTACACGGACAATGCCCGGCGATCTAGGCCCCAGTGGGTTGGGAAGGGAGGAGTCAGCCCTTCCTGCAAAACAATCGTGACTAATCCTGAACAACTCGGATCAAGTCCACTCGGAGCCTGGGGCTCGCCCCGGGTTCCCGGCTTGCCGGTCAGAGAGTGGACTTCCCCCTCGAAAGGGTGGCGGAGGAGTGTGGTCAGCTCCTTCGCTGGAAACCGGGACCTAGCACAGGTGTAACAGCTCGCATTGGGGGGAGAGGTCACAGAAGCTGCTCGGTGGGACCGGCCCTCGGGAAGATGTGGCGAGGGCTCCGCAAGGGGTGCTTGTTGTGGCGACCTGGTGGTCTGCACAACCTCACTGGGGGTAACTCTGGGGGGGCTAGGCTAGCGTGGTCCAGACCACCGAAACTCTGTGAGGACGGGCCCATTGCCTGATTAAGCGTGGGTCCTTTGCGTAACGGTGTACTTTCGGGGAAGTAGGAGGCGAAGGGCGAGGGGTGCATCCGCCTCTCTGGATTGCCGGGAACGGCGAGTGGTGGAAGAGACCTTGAAACCTGACGTGGCTGTTGCACCGAAGGGGACCTCTTGGGTGGAAACGCCCCGGAGAACCCGTGACGGTCGATTACCCCTTGGCTACGGGCATTCTTCTGGTGGGGGGCCGTTGCAACCTAATGCTCCATCCATGCCAGAGGTGGCGGTCCGATGTAAGAGACGACCCCCCAAACCAACTTTATCTAACTAACTATGGCGGCAATAAATGGTATTAACGTTTCTGGTGCCAGAATTAGCGAGAAAAGAGATGAAAGAGACAGCGAAAGGAGCGAGTTAGGGGAAGTAGAGGCAGGGAAAGAATGGAGAATTGCGAGGGTGAGAATCAAAAAGGTGAATGCGGAGGTAGTAGGAGAGAGCGAAGGAGGTGCGGTAGGCAGGGCAGGCAGGAGTGAAGGAAGAGGAAGGACGAGGTGGTGTGACGAAGTAGAGGGTCAGGGTCTGACGACGTCAGACAGTGAAAGAGAGGTAGAGATGGTTGAGCAGAGAAAGAGTAAACGGAAAGGCGGAGACAGTGGAGAGAAGGTGGAGAAAGCGAAGGTGAAGAAGACGCAAAAGGGGATAGGTGAGGAGAGCGTTGTAGGAGAGATGGAAAGAGTTAAGAAGGTAAAGGACCCGAGATCCAGATTCATAGAGTGCATGAACATAGTCGAAATGGTCATGCAACAGGCAGGGCGTAATAAAGGGGTGTATAGGCCGGCGGTGGATAAGGTAATTGGGGCCATGGCCGAGATGAGGGAGATTGCGTTCTCGGCGATGGACCAGGTGCTGGTGCTAAAAGGCAGGGTGGAGGAAAGGGAGGAAGTGGTGGGAGCCATTAAGGCTTCGGCATGGGGGGGAGACCAGAAGGAGGTCGGGATTCCGGGGCGAACCCGAGGGACTTCCCACCTCTGATGGCCAGGAAGGAGTCAGGGAAAGGGATCCCACCATCGCCCTCAGGAATCAAGGGTAGGCAGGTAGAAAGCGTGATGATAGTGAGGGCGGCGGGGGAACCCAAGAGTGGGGAAGGGGTCAGGAAGGTAATGGAGAAAGAGCTGACACCAAGTGCTATAGGGGTTAAAGTTAAGAGAGTAAAGAACATAAGAGATGGAGTGTTACCAACGGTGGAGAAGGAAGAGCAGGTACAGAAACTGATGAGTAGCGAGGTACTGGAGAGCAAAGGTCTCAAAGCGGAGAAGCCGGGTAGGCGAAAGCCAAAAATATTCGTGTATGATGTTCCGATGGAGGGAACAGCGGAGGCGGTGATCGATGAGATTCACCATATGAATATTGTGGAGACAGGGGTAGGAGTGGAGGAGTTTAGAGAAGAATTTAAAAGGGTGAGAGAGCTGGAGATACCGGAAGGGAGGATAGGTGTAACTGGGTGATCGAATGTAGCCCACGAGTAAGGAATAAACTCGTGGGCCTAGGTAGGTTGTACATAGGGTGGCTTAGTTGCAAAGTGAGAGACTACACGGAGGTAACGAGGTGCTACAAGTACCAAGGGTATGGGCACGTTGGTAAAACGTGCATAAGAGAGATTGTGTGTAGAAGGTGCGGAGGTAGGCATAACGTAACGAGGCGTACAAGCAAGGCGAAGGGAACGTGTGTCAACTGCAAAAGAGCGGGCAGAAACGATAAACATGAAGTAACGGACAGGAAGTGTGTGGCGTATGTGAGTGCACTGAAGTTGGTGGTGCAAAGAACGGACTATGGGGATTAAGGTAGGACAGGTAAACGCGGGTAGATCGAGAGTTGCGATGGCGGAGTTGGAAAGAGTGGTGGAAGAGAAGGGCATAGAGGTGTTGACGGTTCAGGAACCGTATAGTGTTGGAGGTGTGGTGAGATTTGGGCGAGGCAGAGTGTACTATGTGAATGAAGAAGGAGAAGAGGTCTGGGCAGTAGTCATAGTGATGTGCGAAGAGCTAGAGGTACTTAGACTAAGTCAATGGTCGAACACGAGGTGTGCGGTCGTAAAGGTTATACCACCATTAGATTTGGTAGTGGTATCTAGTTACTTTAAGCATAACGAGGACGTTGGAATACATGCGGGTACAATTGAAAGAATAACGAGAGGTGTTGGCAATGAAAGGTTATTAATATGTGCGGATGTAAGTGCACGATCCCAACTCTGGTACGATCGGAGGTGAGATGGCAGAGGTGAGGTTGTGGAGGACTTGATAATGGCGTGTAACCTAGAGATAGTGAACGAGGAAGGTCAGGAGGAGACCTTTGAGAATGTGCGAGGCATGAGGTCGAATATAGATCTGACGCTGGTCTCTAGGAATGTAAGAGACACGGAATGGGTTGTACACGGAGGAGCAGTCGAGTCCGATCATAAGCTGATCACTTTCAGGGTAGCCGATTGAGAGGACAGAGAAGGGAGAGTAGCGAGAATGGAAGGTGATGTAAGGTATGATGTGAAAAGAGCGAATTGGGAACTATACAATGAAGTGTTGGAAAGAATGGAGGACAGAAATCTGGTGAGAGTAGTTGGAACGGAGGAAAAGGCGAGAGTCCTGCAGGAGAGGATCCTCCGTGCCGGAGAGGAGAGTATACCGAGGATAGGTAGGAGAAGGAATAACTGGTGGACGAGGGAGCTCACTGGTCTTAAGAGACTAAAGAATAGGTTAAGGAGGACATGGCAAACGATGAGGTACAGAGGAAGGGACGAAAGAGAGGTAGAGGCGAGCGAGGAGAGGTACTTGAGAGCGAGAGATGAGTATAAGAGGAGGGTTAGGCAGGAAAAGAGTAAAGCGTGGAAAAGATTGGTAGAAACTGAGACAGAGGAACCGTGGGGAAAGGTATACAAGGTCTCGGCTGGGAAGTGTAAACCCAGTACGACACTAAGCGGAATAGAGAAGGCAGGCGGAGGATACACAGTGGATGCGGAGGAAACGGTGGAATTACTTCTCGAAGGGCTGTTGCCGGATGATGTGGTAGAAGGAGAGAAGCAGTACCACCTAGATACCCGGAGGAACGCTGGTATCCAGAGTGAGGGAGAGGATATGGTGAGAATTACGGTGGAGGAGGTAAGGAAAGCGGTTAGGAGGATGAAGAATAAAAGAGCGCCAGGAGAGGATGGTATTAAGGTAGAAATGGTGAAGGCGGGGTATGAGATGGTAAAGGAAGCGATGGTCAGTATAATGAATAGTATGTTGGAGGAAGGAGTGTTTCCGGAGGTATGGAAACGAGGTGATCTGAAGATATTTTTAAAAGGGGCGGATAAGCCCCCGGGTAAGCTAAAGTCCTATAGACCAGTGACCCTACTGCCAGTTATGGGTAAGATTGCAGAGAAGTGATAGCGAATAGACTTAGTACATACTTAGACGGTATTGGCTTCTTCAGAGAGAAGCAATACGGGTTCAGGAAAGGTCTTGGCACGGTGGATGCACTCAGGCAGGTGAGCAGGGAAGTCGAGGAGAGTGAGGAAAGGTACGTACTCGGGATATTCTTAGACATCTCGGGTGCATTTGACAATGCGTGGTGGCCGAGAGTGCTGGAGGTGTTGAGAGATGCGAGGTGTCCCAGAAATCTGTGGAAAGTGATTGAGGACTATTTTAGAAATAGGAGGGTTAGGCTAAGAATGGAGTGGGTGGTGAAAACCAAGACTCCAATGAAGGGGTGCCCCCAAGGTTCGGTGCTTGGACCGTTACTGTGGAATGTGGTGTTTAATGGCTTTCTGAACAGAGACTATGGTGAAGGGGTGAGTGTTACAGCGTATGCGGATGATGCGTTAGTACTGGTCAGAGCAAATGCGAGAGAGGAGATGGAAAATAGAGCGGATAGAGCGATGGAAGTAGTGGTGGAATGGGGAGAACGGAACAAGCTGGTCTTCTCATATGATAAAACGTGTGTGATGATGATGAAGGGAGAGTTGAGTCATTTGAGAAGACCGAGAGTACCGATGCTTATGAGGTGGATAAAGTATGAGGAATGCGTAAAATATCTGGGCGTATGGATAGGAGAAAGAATGACGTTCTTCAGACATGTGAAAGAGGTAAATGAGAGGGTGGGAACGGTGTATATGAAACTGGCGAGACTAGCGAAGGCGAACTCAGGTTTTAGCTGCGAGACACTGAGAGTGATGTACCGTGGCATCGTAGAGGTGATCATAGCCTATGGATGCGAGATGTGGAGTAAGGTGGAGAGGAAGGTACATGTAAGGTTACTAAGAAAGACGCAGAGAACGATACTGCTGGCAGTTACGAAGGCGTACACGAGGCGCTACCGGTCCTTGCGGGGGTTCTGCCGGTGGATCTGTTGGTAATAGAACGAGTAATGAGGAGAGAGGATAGGGAGAGAGGTGTGGATAGGAGAGTAAGTAGAGTAAGGGTAAGAGAGGTGGTGATGGAGGAATGGCAGAGGAGATGGGAGAACGTGGAGAAAGGTAGAGAAACCTATAGATACCTTCCGGATGTGAGAGAAAGGCTGAGGAAGAAGTGGCTTAGGCTGGATCACTATACGACGCAGGCACTAAGCGGACACGGTGACTTTGCGGAGAAACTGAGGAGCTTTTCGCTGGTTGAGGCAGGAGAATGTGAGGCATGTGGAGTGAGCGAGGACGCCTGGCACTCGGTAGCGGAGTGCCAGAGGTTCAAGTATGCAAGGGAAGAGATGGAACGACTATTAGCGGAGAGAGGTTTGAGATGGGAAAGGTGGAGTATGGTGGAAAGTAAAGAGGTCTTCGCAGCGTTTACTAGAATGGTTGGGGAGATAGGTAGGAGGAAAGAGGGGGACAGGAGAGGATTAAAGGGTAGGTAGGGAAGGAGGAGTTGGGAGACGGGAAAGGAGAGCCCGACGCTGAGATCCGGAAACGGTGATCAGTGCTTGGGCTGAGTGAAACCGGGAAATGGATGGCCTGATGCTGCTTCTGGACCCGAAAGTGAAAGGAGGTAGCACTTGGGCTAGAAGAGTTTGAGGAAAACCGTGAATGAGGGCCCGATGACTGTCTCTGATCCCGAAGTGTAAGGGGGATGAGGCTGGCACTTGGGCCAAATATTGGTAAAAACCGGACTGAGGGCCTAATGCCTGTCTTAGATCCCGAAGTGTAAGGGGGATGAGGCCGGTACTTGGGCCAAAATGGGAGGCGGTTCGAACAACGTGGTGGGTACCTCCTCGTGGTCCCCGCTGGGCAACGGGTGTGGTGGGCATGCTAAGTGTCTGGTGTGAGCCGCGCTCCCGGCTAAACCCCACCTCCCCCAAGTGGTGTACACCCACTGCCAGGGGGGCCTCCAACTCTCACATGCGGGTGCCAACGTATGTGGGGGGTTTTCCCGGGTTACTGGTCCCAAGGTCAAGTGGTAGCACTATAAAAGGCCACGGAGCCCAGGAATAGTGTAGCTGAAAGTCCCTTCGGGGGGGAGCTCTTCGGAGCTCTTGGAGGATTCGAATGTATTATGCAGCCTCCATGCTACACTTGACACCCTCTCGACTATCGTTAATGACTTTTATGTCCTTGACTGCTGACATATTACTTCTGTGGATTATAATGCCTGTGCCTAAATTATGTGTGTCCATTCCTCCGTTAGGAAGTTGCGTTGCGCGTTTCACACTCCTCCCCAATGAGTTCCGATAGAATGAAACCTAGGTCGGGGGATTGGACGGTGACGATCGATTTTCTTTAAGAGGCAACCATTAGCTTTTCGTCCAATGGCAGCAATGTAAAGTGTAAACTGTGATCTTCTTTTCATTGTAAAAGCCATATTGTGTTCGTCCGTTTATATCTTTCCTAGCTTTGCGATTCCATGCCTTCCCCGGAGTAGTCCACGTCCGGAGATCCGAATAGGCGACTATTTTATATCTGGAATATTTTACTCCAGGGACAGCCATGGTATATTTTTAGTGTTTCTTGATTAAATATTTTTACGTTGAGAGATCATAACGACCACGCCCAACCCCCAAGCTGGAGGATCACTCCTACTGGCTTTCCACTAGTGCTTGTTCAATATATTGGCAGCCATCCTTCATATCTGAAGGTTGTATCTTCTATCCACAGCCTGAGGACGTGCCGTGCCCTGGATGATAGGGACCCACGAAACAGATTTTAACCAAACACTGATTTAAATTGTATTTCTTATATCTATCTGCAACATCTAAGGTTTCCACTCTATTAGAATGTTATGCATTAAACTAAACTCTAGAATTGAATTAAATTCTCTTACGTTGCTGATATGAGTGGAGTAGTAAGGTGAAATCCATCTAAAACATCATCTGTAAGGAAGGTAGAACAATCCACCATCAGGCCTCTAGCGAATCCTTTATTATGATCTTTCAAATATAATAGGCTTTTTCTATCTAAGTAAGAAGAACTGCAAACAGAATGAATATTAAAAGTTAGGTGAATATGTGCCAATAAATTGACCATGTTATTTAATTTAGAATTATTGATTAAAAAGGAAGTTTATGTTATACCAACGCTAATAAAGTAGCCCTGAGGCCTATAAGACATGATATATCAACTTAAGGGCCATACATGTATTACGTCACAATTTTAGGCCTTTTTTGACCCCCTCCCTCATCTCACGCTCCGTAACGCATTGGCAACCCCCTTCCACGCCTTAAGTTACATGACGCTTCCGGTTTCATCTAAGTATATGAAAGCATCTTTTCCTCTTGTCATTTTCTAATGGGCTTTTTATTTAGGAGACTAGTTATTTTTACGTCAGATCTTATAAGTTTAAAATAAATAGTATTTTGAATAAAGGACGCAAACTCTAGTCAAACAGTTTTATTTGTATTTACAAAAAACAGGATTTTAAATGTGTGGAAAAGCTTAAATTTATACATGACTATTTTTTTTGTTTATATTATAAACTAAAACTTCGTTACGTTACGCTAGCCTACTCCCCCCCTCCCCCCGCATGTTACACAGCGTAACGCTATGATGGACCCCTCCCCCCTCAAGTACGTTACGTAAATCATGTATGGCCCCTTATTGTATTGTATTTTCTGCCAATGCAAATAAAAAAATCATATATACTTCTAGTGGCTGGTGGTCCAGGGTTCACTCTATTTAGCCTAGAAAAAACTTCAGAGAAAGTAATTGGCCTAAAGTAATTTGCCCTATATTTTAGGCGAAACGACTTTAGGTCAAAAATTTTTTAAGTCAAATTAATTTAGACCAATTGAATTTTAATGAAATTATATTTAATGAAATTTATTTAAGTACGAGTATGATATCGTCTTCAGAAACATTCGCTATGATTTGTTGTGATGTTCCTATAGGGTGAATTGTGTCATTATTAATTAAATACTAGTACTATAGTTTATAAATACCTGTGGTGTTCTTTGAAGTTACCACTGACCAACTTCGATGATCAGAGATTGAAGACTAAAAGCTCTATTATCTTTGTAAAGTGGTACGAGCGAAATTAAATTATTGTTGATAATTTTGAATTAAACATTTCCCATTTTAATGTTTCAGGCATCTATTGATTAAAATTATGACACCCAATTTATAAATAAATACGGTAGCCACAGACAATAATTGACTATTAATCTGAACTATGCATAGTATTTTGGTCATTGATCAGAGTCATATATAGTACTTAAATAATGACATTCTGCACTGTGTTTTTTCTTGTTTCCCTTGTACCATCTGTTATCTGTATGCTCCCAAGCTGTCCTTTTTAATAATTATTATATATTAAGGAATTCCGCATGGAATTTTTCGCTACATTGTTAAAAATTGAGATATTTACTCAAAACTCGTAATATGTTGCGAAACGAAATATTAACTAGCACACGCGAGCAAAAATTGCGTTATACTTACGTAAAACATATTTTGACTCTCGTTCTTAAATTTATATATTGTGACCAATAAAATAGGTAAATATTGACTATTGAGTCTAAAATGCTAGAGAGAGATCATTGGTGTACAAGCATTTTCTCTGAGAAGTTAAAGGAAAAAGAGCATAGACTTTTGAGAGAACTACCTATTTACTTACTCTATGGCATCAAAGAATTATTGCACTAAAACTTAAGTAGTATCTCTGTACAACAAAAGCTCACAAAATGGTATTAATATATTTGCCAGTATTTCAGAAACAATTAGTTTGATAAAGCTATAGTTCAAATAAAAGTGTTTTATTTTTAATAGAACTACAATTTTTCAATGATAAGTTATTTAATATCTCAAACACTAAAATTTCTGCTTCTGTAAAGCACCCTAAAAGTCATTTTCACGGAAAATGAAAATAGCAATTTTATTTATAATCTTAGTCAACAACTAGAAATGAGTTTTAATCAAAATCGTTAGAGCCGATTTTGAGAAAATAGATTTTTTCTCTTTTTGACTCTTACTAAAGTAATCTCAATTTTAGGGTTAAAGAGACAAAGACACAGACAGATGGCATTACAAAAAACACTTTTTAGTGTTCGGAGTGTCATGTAACGTCGACATCCATAAACATCTCGGATTTGATTTTTTTAAGGCCACAATACTTTAACTTTAGTTTTATAAAAGTTTATATATATATATTTGCGTATAGATTGGAAATTATTAATTTAATAAAAATATGTTTCAAATAAAATATTTTTATTTTAAATAGATCTACATATTTGCAATAATAAGTAATTTCATTTCGCAAAGAGTTATGGAGAAATTATTAAAATTTAGAATATACGCATTAGACCCTAACCCTTAAAGTCATTTTGACAAAAAATTTAGGGTAGCCATTTTGTTTGAAATATTGATCAATACTTGGAAATGAAATTTAATCAAAATTGTTAGAGGTGATTTTGATAAAATCAACTTTTTCTCTTTTGGTCTTAAGGTAACTACCCTTTATTTTAGGGTTAGCTATACCAATTCCAAAAAAACCTCAGGGAAATTATATAAAAACCCTAGATATCAAGTTTTAGCCTGGTCGGTAAAATAATTTAGGCTCTACTCCAAGGTACAGATAAACAGACGGCAATACAAATAACACTTTTTCGGATTCATGGTGTCATGAAACGTCAAAACAGATCAAAATCTCGAGTTCGATTTTTTTGACGATCACAATACGTTCCATACCTCTAACGTAACGAGAAAGTAAAAAGGGGTTAAAATATCAATGACTAATGATAAAATTTGTTTATCATGCATGAAACTTTTCAATGAATATTATGTACCTATCATGCATGACTGATTACTGACCAAATGACATGTAATTATCAGGCATGAGTTTGATCTGACTAAATATTGTGAGAGTATCATTATAGATCTAATCAACGGTCAAATTTGGTGCATTGCAAGGAATTATTATATAAAATACATCTAATTATGAAGCATGACTGATCAATGGGCGTTAATCAAATGTTGTGAATATCAATGGGCGCATATCAAGTTTCTTGATAAAAACTCTGATCAATAGTTTACTATGATTAAATTTACTATACGTATAATGCACGGCTCTGATCAATCATCAAATCAGGGCCGTAACTAGCACCAGGGCAGTGGGGCAGTGCCCCAGGGCCCGCGAGCATAGGGGGCCCTTGAGCGAGGAGGTTTTTTTTAATATATACATTTTGAACGAAAGCAGACCAAAGCTTTAATCAAACGCATATCGTCTCAATATATTTAACTCTAGCTGTTTTTCCTTGCCAATCCGTTAAAACCTTTGCTACACTAGGCTATTCACTTTAATCATTAGCTTTTAAGCCTGCCAATACATATTACGAGGCATACGAGATAAGATATTAATTTTGTTTTTAATAAGTTATTCATATTTCTGTCTTTTATCTTATTAATCCAAAGTGTATTGTAGTAGCCTACTATTGTATTTTGTATGTAATTGCATTGGCCCAATGTAATTGTTAAGAATAATTGGCATTTTAACTTTATACATATTTTACCTTAAGGCTACCGCCTACCTTAGTCAAATTGCATGATTTATATTAAATTCCGTATTAACTTCATCGGATCAAAAACACCCAATAACTAACACACATCAACAAGACTTATTAAAAGAAAGTGGGAATGTGAGATTTAGAGGTGGGAGGGGAAAAAAATAAAAAATGGGGGGCGCCATTATTATCTATTGCCCCGGTGTCCCAAGCCTCCAGTTACGGCCCTGCATCAAACGTTGTATAAGTACGATATATTGGTCCAATAACTAACTTATGATAGAATTTCAGGTAAGTATAATGCATTATTGAAATGAATGAATGAAGATCACATGTTGTGTGAGATTGATTCATAATATAAATGATCAAATTCACGTGAGTGTACTGTGTGGCTACAATCAATGAACAAATATTGTCTAAGTTTGATGAAAGGGTCTGATCAATGATAAAATATAATCAATGGATGAAACGTGGCTCTGATCAATGACCAAATGTCAGTCAAGCACGACGCGTTAATCTATAAGTGATCAACAAGTATAGAAATATTAGACATTGTTCTGATCAACGATCGAATGTCTGAGCATTTTGTATTTATATATATATATATATATAAGACCTATGATCAAAATATGTTGTCTAAGTATAATGAATGGGTCAGATTATTCGAATGTCTTCCTAGCATGGTGTTTGAGTTTTATCTATGATATAATGGTATTCAACTAACATGTATGGATGGCTAAGATCAATTATCGAATCTTGTCTGAACTTGATTCATAGCGATGATTAATAATAAAATGTTTTTAAATCAGTTAGAATGCCTCTATACAATGATCAATGATGTGTAAGTATAATGTCTTGCATAGTGATTGGTCAAATATTGTATATGTAAGAATATATTTTCTGATCAATGATCAATTGTCCTCAAAACGATTCATGACATTAATTGATGATTCAATGTCAGGTAGGTATCATGCATGGGTCAGAATATTGATCCAATTATGAATAAGTATGAAGCAAGGCAATTATGAATGATGAAATATTGTAAAGATATTTTATGATCAATTGGAAAATTACATCCAAAGATGATCCATAACTTTAATCGATGATCTAATATCATATATATATATATCATGCATGGTTATGATCCAGTCTAATTACAATGCAAATTTGGAACCAATAATCTAATGTTGTCTAGTTATAAAATATGGTTCCGGTCAATGATTAAATGTCATCCATTGATGATTTATGACTTTCAATGATCATTAAATATCTTGTTAATATATTTCGTGTCTATAATCAAGTCTAATTAGGATACAGGTTCCACATCAATGACCAAATGTTGTTAAAGCATGAATCTTGTATTTGATAAATTATCATATTCCATGTAAACATCATGTATGAATCTGATCAGTGATCGAATGAATTGTATGCCAACATCAATGAATCAAATGTTGTATAAGTATCTATGTATGAGGCAGATATCAATGGAATATGATCAAATAATGTTTAAATACGATAGTACGTTTTAGGTCATGATGGGAATCGAATACAGGATACTTAAATCTAGACCTACTCACGTAAGATTTCAGAAATGTTTCAATAAGTAGTAAAGTGCTATCAATAATGATTTTGGACCACCTAGCTAATAATATGAACAATTATTAATAAATGTGTTCTGCAACTTACCTAAAATTCATTACATTCTCTAATAATTTCCAGACCTCGCCAATATATCCTGTAACAACAATTATTCCTTTTGGGTCCTCAGATACAATCGTGAATGGAGGATTCTGTTGGAATTAAAATAAAAAATCCCTTGTTAAATTAAATAACTGATACAATATTATTGTGTTTACGTCATAAATGTAAGTGAGTTTACAAAGATTCATTAAGTTTAAAAAAAATTAAATAAATGATATGGCACAATATTACAAATATCTCTTAAAGTGTGCTATAGCTTGGAACAAATTTAAAAAATAAACATATTTTCATAAACAATCCAGTAAACTTCCATTAGGAAAACCAATATATCATCATGTTTATCACTATAAATAAACCTCATATTTCAATTATAACAAAATTGTTCAATCAGCTCTAAAAACCATCTCAAATTTTCAAAAATAACTTATTTATAAGCTATCCTATGGTTAATTATTTTTGTAAACATGTTTATTTTTCTTATTTATCACAAAAAAAACGCATTTATATACACCCAAATGGAACTAAATCTTAACGGTCAAAGTACAATATTTTTAAAATTTTAATGAAAAACAAGTAGTTACGGTATACAATGCTATATTTCAAATCAAAATCTCCCTAGATGTCAATTTTAAATAAAATCATTAAAGCTATTTTTGGTAAATCTTTAATCTTACAAAAAATCATCAGTAAACTACCCTTAATTTAGAGGCTATAGTTAATATAAGATAATATACTGAGTAATAGCCATAAAACATATAAATATCAAGTTTGAACAAAATCTACTAACACGATCTAGGAATCGAGAATCTAGGCCCAGTGACAGACATACATACAGAATTCTAAAATCAGGGACATATACAACATAAGGATTCATCATAATTTAGAGGTCAAAAATATTCATAATTAAAATACTTTCTCTTTAGATGAACAAGTATAAAATAATTACATCTATTCCTTATTTTGAATTTAAATGTCACTTGATATTTATCATTTATTCACCCAGACCATAAATAGCGTACTTGAAAATTTCTTATCCTTAAATATAAATGTCTTTTTATTATTTTGCTTGTATGTGTAGCTCATATTTATGAGTAAGTCTCCAATTGTACTTATTCTACTCCAAGATGAGTCTGATATGTTTGCGTTATTCAAGTACTTGTTTGTATTAATATGCACTGTATATAGACTTTTTGAAGCACAAAAATAGCTTAAACTTAGAGCGGTCACGCCCCTAGGCATATTATCATGAGTGGGTCTCGCGTTGTTCTTTGTACAGCACTCGTTTTATAAACTGATCTTACCCTTTTACATTCTTTTAATGATAGTTTTCCTGCTGTACTACATCTTTATCTTCTTTAGTTTCCAAGATAAAAGATAAATAACGATAATAAAACTATTTTTTTAATACTTGGGTATATTATTTCTAAATTTTAAACCATAAATATGCCTAATACAGCAAAAAAACTTCTTTCTTTCAAATACAAACAATAAGAAAACAACCAAACATATTTGAACAGACATCAATCAGACTTGTTATATTCATCAGAATTCATCATTATTGGATTGAACGTATGCCTTACATTTAATTTTAATGCTTGAGTGAATTTAATTTACCTACAAAAACCACTAAAGCTTAAAATTACATGATTTAATATCTTAGGTATCAGCCTAGATAATACTCCTAGATATTGTGTGTGTATATTATATATATGTTACAGTTATAATTTGAAATCCGTTAGGACCCGATTTCACTAAGTAGAACTTGTTACAGCAAATTAATTTCGTCAATACTAGTTTTAACTAGTTGATTCTAAAATCTACAAAATGCAGTCGACAGTACTAGAATAACTAAAAAAAACCTGTAGTAAATACCTGTACTGACCAGTAAAAAACAGTATTGACTAAAGTCTCTGAACGTTAAAACCAGATTTTAGGTAAAAATAGTAACAAGGGACAATTAACAACAACACTAATCCACGAAACAGAGTTTAGTATTTAAAGCAACAATTACGTTTTTTGTCACTTAATGCTGCAATGGTACTTGGAGTTGCTGAAACGACCCTGATTTCTGCACAAGCATCTCTTTGAAGTAACTTCTTCGCGCATGAACAGCGTACAAAGCCTTGTCCTGTTCCGACAGTTGCTTTCCTCTCTAGAGTCCTCAAAGAAATTTCATGATCGGGCACCTGATCGCCTATCAGGAACACTTGAGGGGAACCATTAAATTCAGTCCAAAATCCTCTTTATTTTCATCAAGCACAACTCCTACTCGGTTTAGAAGGTCTGCCATGGATTTGTTTACATCTGATATAGGTATGATGACAATACCTCCAACTTCAACGCTAGGATGTTTTCCATCGGAAATCAATTTCATTCTCTTAGCCTGTTTCGACAAATTTTCATGAGCTTATTATCTAGCTGAATAAATATTTGAGTGAGTACCAACACGCGTTTTCTCTTCTCATTGGCCTCATTTTCCTTCGTCTTTGCATTCATCTGCTCGATGACTTCTCGAAGTTCATCCTCATCCTGGACTCTTTCATAACTTTAGATGGCAGCGTAGATGGTGTGGCGAGTCCAACTCTGGGCTAAATACCGAGCATAGCTTAATACAATCATTTTATTATTAATATTTTTTACTATAACCGTGTTTAGTTTAATTGATTAAATGTAAGACAAGGCAAACTAGCCTTAACTTCGCCGAAATGTTACAAAATAAAGACAACGAATAAATAAATAGCTTTGTATGGCGATTGTTTAATCCCCGAATGAAGATCTCTGTTTTTCATAAACTGCACAAAGCGAAAATCATTGGACCAATATATGGAGTGGTTGTCTTTCATCCATGAAGCCAGCATGTTTTCGATGTCTTGGTTGGCCTGTTATACTGAGCCCTGGCTTTGACTATGTCTTGGTTTACCATCTCTCACTCTGGCCATAATGTAGTTATCTCAGTTATGACCGAGTTGACAAATTCTCTACCATTATCTGAATGTAGAATGCACGGGAAACCAAACGTTATAAATATATCAATAAACTGATAGGCAACCTCTCCGGGCTGATTACTTTGCAATGGTCTCAGTAATACAAACTTGGTCAAATGGCCCTGGTAGACCATAATTAATTTGAACCCATTATCAGCCTGAGATTGCATTTCAATGAGGTTCACCTGGCAGTGGCTGTTCAGTCCCAAATGAATGGGCTTGTTAACCAAGCCTTTCTTTTTCTTCAATTGGCAGGTTTCAAACATATTTAAGAACATATTTACATCTCTTTAGTTACATTGGCGTATTTTCTTGAAGTTTCCATTTTCAGCCTATCTCGACCTTTATGTCTTACAGCTACATGAGCTGCTTCAATATAATTGTAGATTTGTTCTGCTAGTAAATATTACTTTACAGTTTCACCTCCTGAGACCAACTTTTTCACTTCATCAATTTCGATAATATAAAATCTTTTCAATCAATGGTATTGTAAAGGTGTCTTCCTCGCGGCAGATTTTGCTTCTTCAACCTCCATTAAATGAGGATTTTAATCTTCTCTTGTCATTACATTGCAACGCCTCTCTTAATTTTTCTCTGAATTAAGTAATAGCTCCATGAAACACACTTTTCACTTACTACCTAAATTCTCCCAAAATTGATTTTCAACACTCATAGTGTAGGAACAATAAAAAATAAATAATACCCCTAGTTAACACTCTCAACTCACTACCCAGCCAGGCGCACTGGTTATCCGCAGACAATTCACAGAGACAAGTAAAACATACACAGCTCAAGGAACACGTCACACCTCCCAGTACAAGTTTGAACCTGCAAGAGCACTTTAACTTATAGATTTCAGTGATAACTATTTTTGCCTAGTCAAAACTGCAAACAAATTAATTCAACATATTTTTTTCCATTTCAAATATATTTTACTGACAGTAAACAGTTAAATATAAAATTAACTAGTTAAAACTAGTATTGACAAAATGGCTTTGCTGGAACTAGTTTTACCCCTAGTGAAATTGGGTTTTAACGGATATTGGGTTCTAGCTGTCATATATATAAGGTTGGTCCAGAAAAGTGAAAGGTATAAATTGGTTTTCCCTCAAGACAAATCTTGTTCCATACATAAAATGGATAAGCCCTACAATATTTCTGGTCATTCGCACTTTATTTAGGGGTCACAACCAAATTCAACTTTGTGAATACGTTTGAAAATAAAAGCAAATATACCAAAAATCATATTTATTTACTTTACAAATTGGAACAAACAACAATTATCACCGTCAATAACGTTCTATTCATTGGATCAGTTTCAATTTCATACAAACACAACAATTCTCGATCACTTTCGAAACAAGACGCTCTTGGAAGGGTTAAGGTGTGATTTTCTATGGAGCTCCATCAGGCACAGAAAGTACTGCTTCTGAGTCTCATCTTTTGTCAAACTCTGATTATAGTGCTGGATCGAGGCGAATACCCTCTCGGCGCAGTCGTTTACCACCTTCGTTTGTGCAGCTTTCTCCTAGAGTAGCTTGTAGATTGCATCCTCTGGCCACTGACTGGGTTCCTTGAGAAAGAAACTCTCTGCTGCCATTTTCTTCCCGTTGTCTAAGAGAGCATCAAATATGTTGGCTGCTTTCTCTGTGACATAGGAATATAGGGTGCTGGCAGTGACAAACAACTTCCCATCCAGCCGTTTAAGTCCCTTGGCTTTGGCTGGCAGAAGCAGATTTTTCTGCATTCTGGTTTTTGTTTCGACGTCGAGGTCTTCGTCGAACATCGCTAGTCCGACAAGCTCTTCCACAAAGTACCATATATCTCGCTCGAAATCCTTGAGAGCCACATCAGACACTGGTCGGTCCGGGAACTCTGTTAATTCAATGAGGAAGGCTTGGTCATTCCACGGAGCCTTTGCAGCAAGAGGAGCTTTGTGCCAATACTTGGCATACATGATGGCCACGAACTGACACACGAGGTGTGGCTATTAAATAACCGGACTGAAGTCATAACACTTTTTATTCGTCACCAATTACAGCAGAAGTATTATCACCTTTAATATACTCCCCTTGGTGATCCCTACGACGTTTCCATTGTTGAAAGCAGTGCTGGAAGTCCTCTTCTGTCAGCTGGTTGAGAACCTCCGTCACTTTTGCTTTAACCGCTTCCACACTTTCAAATCTTGTCCCCTTCAGCGTCGATTTGACCTTGGGAAATAGAAAAAGTCACAGGGGGCAAGGTCGGGTGAGTACGGTGGATTTTCCAACACGGTGATGCCGTATTTTGCGAGGAACGCTTTCACAGACAAGGCAGAATGGGCTGGTGCACTGTCTTGGTGAAGGATCCAGGACTTGGTCTTCCACAAATTGGGTCTTCGTCTTATCACACGCTCACATAGGGCCGTCAGAACCTTGATGTAGAAATGTTGATTGACCGTCTGACCCTCGAGTACCCAGTAAACGTAGACAATGTCACGAATGTCGAAAAAAACAATCATCATTGCTTTGAATTTGGATTTGCTCATCCTGACTTTTTTTTGCCTTGGCGAGCTTGGGCTCTTCCAATGCATGGATTGCCTCTTTGTTTCGGGATCGTAAGTAAAAAAAACCACGATTCATCACAAGTAATCACCTTGTCTAACAAATCTGGATCAGTGGCAATGTTGTTTAGGATGTCAGTACAAATGTTCTGTCTTGATTCCTTTTGCTCGGGAGTGAGGAGTTTCGGCACCATTTTTGCGCAAACCTTCCGCAAGTTAAATGATTCATGCAAAATCTGTCCAACACTTTCTTTGTCGATTCCTGTCATTTCAGCAAGCCCTCGGGTGCTCAGACGACGATCAGCACGGATTAATTTTAAAAAAATTTCAATGTTTTCGTCCGTTTTTGACGTTGAGGGCCGTCCTGGGCGCCGATCGTCTTCGGTCATTTCACGCCCTTCTTTAAACCGTTTAAACCACTAAAAACTTGTGTGTGGGATAAACATTCATTCCTGTAGACTTCTTTCAACATTGCATAATCTTCTGTGGCAGTTTTCTCTAGTTTAACAAGAAACTTGAGGTTAGCCCGTTGCTCCGTCTGACCACTTGGCATTTTTCCGACGCGTCACTAGTGCGTAGACTAATTCAATCAACTGCTACAGTCAAACTGAGCGACCTGCTGGCTTGTCTAGCGAGCTCAGGGTGGGGGAAGAACTATCAGACACAGTCATGTTCAAATATATCGCGGCACGCTCGCAATTTTCTGGGAGCAGCATCAGTCCGGGTATTTAATAGCCACACCTCGTATGCTCTACAGGCCTTTCTATTCACGAGAGGTAAGTTGAATCTATTCCCTAAAGAGGTAGATCTTTAGGGAATAAATGACCTTGGCCATCCATCTGGCATAACGAAGAGATTCAGATGCTTTAAGGCCGATGTGTTTATTCGGAAACCCTCTGAGAAAAACCAGGCTTCAATGTTGCAGATAAGCATAGTCCTCTCTCAGAAACCCTCCTTTTTCTAGAGCAGTGGAGTATAAACCAATCATTTCATCACGCTGATCAACAAGGACACCGGTGAAGGTATCGTTTGAGGCAGGTGCAAACTTTGTTTGGTAGAGTGATATCCATTGAGTCCTGAAACGTTTGAAGAGAAGAATATCTTGTCCAGAAGAGTCGCCGAGGGTTTATTTGAATACGTCAGCTAAAACAACTTCGTACAAGTTATGGCGACAAGACACCCACAGTAAAGGACGATTAATGGAGCTTTTAATAATCGGACATACCCCCCCCCCTTCTGTGAGTCCAGTGTTTGACGTAGTGGTGTCGAAAACTAGCCCACGCAGTTAATTCTTTAGGCCCCATTCGTCAAGTGTCTTGATGCACACGTCGACTTGATCTTGATATTATATTATAATTCTGTGAATGATGAATGTACTAGTGAAAGTTTCACGAGGTTGCGACCCCTAAATATTGTCCATTTTAGCTGATTTTTTTCCCCAACATGTATTTCATATCAAATGAACGAGGGCAAGTTTCAGGAAGAAATTTTGGAAAATAATTTCTAGGCTTTTTTTTGGACAACCCTAATATATATGTACATATATTACAGTTAGAGCCAAAAAATCATATAAATATATATATATATATAAGGAGAGGGATAAAATGTGTGATTAACTCATTATATGGAATATAAGATGAGCGTTAGACATGAACGTAAAGGTTCTTTGTTTAATGATGAGCAGTCAAGTTGGAAAAACATGTCCCTCCACCACGTGGCCCTCTGTTTAGACATTAGTGGGGGAGTGTGTCTCATCTGGCAGTGTAAGCGAGTCAGTGGAACAAAATGGTGTACTCAATTGAAGAGCGTTTGCTTAACGTGAGTCAGAAATGGGTGACCGGTTATTTCAAACAATGTCAGAGGGAATTTCTGAATAAATTTGGTGTGCATACACCACCCACCAGAATCACCATTTTTAACTTGTCGAATAAGCTGGAGAGAACAGGAAGATTGGTGGATCTGCACACAGGCGGATGGCCCAAGAAGACGGAGGCCACAGTACTGGATTTGAAGTGGCAGTTGTTAGCATTCCCAAGAAAGCTTCTTTAGAGGCTATCCCAAGAGACTGGACAGTTGTATTTGGTCTGTCAAAGAGCAGCCAAACAAGCACAGATTAAACCCTACTGTATCAGGTCTGTGTATGAGTTACGTTTATCCGATCTTAAAAAGCGACTGATTTATTGTTAATGGTTTGCCCAACTTTTCGCTGAAAATCTCACCCTGTTGGACATAGAATAGTTTACTTACGAAACATGATTCCATTTATCCGGCTTTGTAAGCTCGCAAAATGCACTGGTGTGGGCCAGTGATTATCTCCACGCCCTCCATGAAGAGCCATTGCATCCAGCGAAAACTGGTCTCTGTTGTTCGATGTCCCGTCACCGTATCATTGGGCCAATTATTTTTAAGACACACTGAATACTGACATATAAGTGGAAAGTTTTATTGAGTCTGTGAACCAGCTGGATGATCAAAAACTTACAAATGGCTACTTACAACAGCAGGACAGTGCAACTTGCCACACATCTAATAGTATCATGACAGAAATTCTAAGATTTTATCAGGACAGGACTATTTCCAAAGACCTGTGACCACCTAGGTATCCTGATCTGACACATCGAGATTTCTTTCTCTTGGGACTATTAAAAGGCAAGCTAAGGTCGATTGAGGTATTTAAATACACCATCAGACGTGAAATTTCTCCCATCAATGTCGCTACACTACATTGCACATTGGCCAAGATGGAACGTCGGATGAATATGTGTCTAGACGCTGGTAGTGGGTATTTTCAGCAACTTCTATGAGACATTCCTACTTATCATGGGCCAATGTTTGTTTTACATAAATCAAATGTGACTTTCCAATCATTAGTTAGTTAAAAATATAGGTGTTCAGTCGTGAATCACACCCCTCTCTCTTTCTCTCTCTCTCTCTATATATATATATATATATATATATATATGGATACCATGTGTTCGTTTGAAAACTTTTCCCCTAAATATCTCAAAAACCACGCCTAAAAAAAAGATTGAGAGAAAAATTGTTTAGCTTTAAGGGGGAATCTAAATGGTATGGTTGGTATGGCCTTGGGTGGAGTTGCTAAGGCTATGTTAAGTTCTTTTTTTTTTAATGAATCTTCGTATTGCTTATAGAATATTCTTGTAGCTCACGCCATGGCATTTACAAAATAGTGGAGTGCTTTTTCAAGTAAAAATTATCATGAGATTCGAACCTCACAAGTTGTGGCATCGCCAGCGCCGGGCTTAGAGTTATTTATTCAATCATACAGTGAGACGATAGACGTGTGTGTTTGTAGCTGTATTCGTAGAGGACACAACTAAATGTTATAAAAAATGTAGACAAAACATCGTAATTCCAGTTTAAAACACAGTCTCATTTATTTTTTACTGTTGGTGACCTGGTGGTCTACGGGTAAGGTGTCAGACTTCTGTGCTGAGGGTCCGGGGTTCAATCCTCAGTCCCGGCACAGATTTATATGATTTCCAAACCCTTCCTACAGCTCTGACAAGATGTGTATTAATCACAACTTGTGAATGTGAGGAATGCCAGGTCTCCACCGTGGTTCGGATTCCACGTAAAACTGTAGGTCCTCCATTTCATCTCATAATCACCCTACCATTGCACATTAGCGTAAGTGCGTATAACCCGAACGGGTAGTAAGACGCGGTGCTAATAATAATTTTTTGCTGTTAACAGCTGAAACACTGATGTTGAATTTCTCTTAATGGAGCCGAGAATCAATGTGCTCAAATAATGGAAGCAGCTTTCAAAGAAATAGATCAAATAAAAACGTATCGCATCATTATATTTAGGATATTGTTTCAAAATCTAAAGAACCTGAATCTGTCTCAAATAAAAACAGACAAATCCTACAGTTTTGAATGAATTAACTCAAGTGAACATTCTGGGCAATTATGTGGCTAATCATAACAGTTTGGTGCGTGAAGTGTCTAGTGCTACAGGTGTATCATTTGGTTGAAAACCTACTTTAATATGAAAATTTTCAGTAATTATTTTGTTTGTTCTTTTACCAATGTCCACAAAGGTGTACAAATATACACGCACGCCTTTATCTTCCCGAAGTAGGTCTATGTTTGAATAATTCTAATGCCGCACCAGAAGCTGTCGATGCTTAAACTTGAGAGGTTTGTTCATGATGAAATTTAGTTGAAAAAGCTGTACACCACCATTATGAAAACACGAAAAGCTCTACAAGAATATGCGATACAAAATATGGGGTCTAATACCACATTACTTCCCCCTTAGAACTAAACAACTTTGTTTCAAACTATTTTCCAACAAGACGTTGTTTTCGAAATATTTAAGAGGAAAATATATCGACAAAGGTAATAAGTGACTAAGAACATTTACGTGATTAAAAATTCAAATTGGATTAAATAATACGTTTAATTGTGTAAATTCAGCTGTTACTCAAAAGTAAATATTGTAACACAAATATTCTCACGTTTCATAAAATACAAAGATCCGATTCGACGCGGTTCAACTTGCAAACTAAACGTAAAAGGTTCTGGAAAGTGATGCTAAGGCACGAGGAGGGGATGAATGGGGGTAAGTACGTAGGCACTTAAAACACCCCGGTAATCTCTCAGGTAGATCTAAACAATTAAAAATACTTTCAGTGTTGTAATTTATACAATAAATATTTATATGACTATGGGAAGGAATATTTTTATAAAAATGTTTCTTATACACTTTCAAGAAATATAAAGGATTAGTACCTTAAACAAATGAGTAATAAATCGATTCAGAATACTTACATTGAAGGTGAATACTTTAAGATTAAGTCCCCAAAGGTTATTTCTCCTTTGATGGAAACTCATCCTGGAAAGTAATGCCTTATTTCTATGATACTTGGTGCCCAATATAAATGCCTTGGGAGGGTTTTGAAATAGAAATATCTTGTACAGTTCCCAAAACGTTAGTTTGTCTTCCTTGCCCTCCACTATAATGAACTCGTTGTGATATTGCAGAGGGACATCTGAGAAGAAGTTTTCCTTTACACCAGTTGTCATAAAAATGAGCCAAGTTCTTTGTAAACGCGCCTAAAAACAAATAAAAGGGGGTCAAATGTATTTTAATCTTATGTCATTTAAATTTCACCTTTAAAGTATTGTTTAAATTATTGTATTAAAATACTGTAAAATAACATTTTTCATGGACAAGCCATCACTATTAAAGCTAAATCTTCAACTTGATAGCTTGAAGTGAGCACCTTACATCATCTGTCTTTATCTGTCTGTCTGTCGGTCTGAAACTTACAGTCTGAGAAGGGGGATAGTTAAAGGGTTAACTTATCTTTCAAATTAACAATAATAATTATTTTAATGATCGTAAAACAAATATTAATAAGGACTGGTAGTTCAATCTCTCTTCTTTGAATTCATATAGCTGGTCTTAGATGTAGATCTAGCTCATAACTATATTGAAAATTCGAGTTCTATATGTTAAATAAATATCTGGCGAAGTTATAATACTATATAATCGTCTAGATTGGTGCCAGGGCTAGTTGTAAATAATTGAATCAATTGACATAACAAATAATGTTGTTTACATAATGGAGGCAGTATTGTATATTGTAGTGAAGTAACTGACAGAAATTGATAAAGAACATTTAAGAAGAGAAGAGAAGAGACTCAAGATAGCTATAACCTACCATTTAGAGGTTTGTAAAATTAAGACCATTAATATTTTACTTTAAAACATCACACACATACCATCTTGTTTATTTGATTGGTAATTTACAAAAATAGTTATTTTTGTTTTTGAAATTGTTTGAATATAACTAATACATGGTTAAAAGTATGGGAACTAATAGCTAAATTTTAAAAGGGTAATGATAGTCTAGCAAGGGATCTTGTGGATACGAATGAAAGGATCACTGTATTATATTTACTACGTGGTTGCAAAAACCCAACTCCCTCCAAATTAAAATATTAGTTTTGATTTAAATGCATTTTTTATGGTTGACCTAAAATAAAGAAGAGTTGCAAGAAATGATGGACCAGATGGTGGAGATAGGAAGAAAGTTTGTCATGAAGATTAACAATTAGAACTCAAAAGTGATGGCAATTTCAAAAAATGAAGAGCCACTGAAAATCATAATTGGAACCAGGAATTTGGAAAATTTAAATCAGTTCAAGTACATGCGAATCTTGCCGACAAAGGATGCCTACTGCACCAAAGAAATTAGGTCGAGGATCGCCATGGCCAAGGAATCTTTCAACAAGAGGAGGTTACTGCTGACCAGCAAGTTGAGCTTGTGACTGAGGAATAAACTGATGATATGTTATATTTGGAGCATCACACTCTATAAAGCAGAAACTTGGACTCTTATTAAGTTGGAAATGAAATACTTGGAGAAGTTTGAAAACTGGTGCTGGATAAGACATGAGGAGATCAGGCAGAGAGACAGAGTAATAAATGATGAAGTCCTAAAAAAGTGGGTGGGAAGAGAAACATTTTAAATATGCTTCTTCGAAACAAAGCAAACTGGATCGGACACATTCTCAAGAGGAACCGTCTTCTGCACGACATCATAGAAGGAAAGGTTGAAGGAAAGAGTAGTTTAGGAAGAAGGAGGATTCAAATTTTATATGACTTAAGGAAAGAAGAAAATTCTGGAAGATCAAGGAAGGCGCAGAAGACAGGGCGAATTGGCAGTCTAAGTTCACTGACGAGAGGAATGGACCTGTCTAATACAAAACACATAATAGTAGTAATAATAATAAAGCTCTCATCATTTTTATAGAACTTTGAGCACATTATTTACTCCCTTTTAATTTTGTATATGAAAGCGAGACACTTTCTCACTCTTCTATTGCTGTAAGTATTAGATTGTCCCCACCTTATTTTAATTCAGCACACATATGGTTTTATGGGTATTTTTATTGTAATTTTAGTTATGACATTAATGTTATTTCAATTTTGTAAATATAGCCTAAGCTATACGTTTTGAATAAATTTTGTTTTCACAAAATTTACTATAGTGACTTTAATTATATTTATTTTTTGCTACGAGTAATTTATGTGTAAACTTGAAATTTAAAGAAATATTTCAGATTTTTATGAAGTTGGCCACTTTTCTCTTCTCCTGCACTCATGTGAACCTGTCGTGGTCCCCAGATGGCCAGTGTCACATTTCTCATTCAGCACAGTCCTCCTCCCCCCCTCAACAAAATGATACCACTCACTTAATCAATCATTAAACTGCACACGGAATATCTTTAACATTTGAAATAAAAAAAATGGGATTATGGGTGTGGAGGTAGTGAAATGGGAAATTAGAAGAAATTTCATAAATTTTTAAAAAATACCACCTTTTGGTATGTTATAGTTTATAAATTTCGTATATCTGGGTTGAAGGAGAGCTAAGAATTTCAAAATCTTATATAAAAAGTTTATAATTATGGAATAGAACTTAGATTATTTCAAGCCATTAGAATGACAGTCCCAAATAATAAAAAAAATTTAAAACGGAAATTTCAAATTTCAAAATTGATTTCAAAATTTCTCAAAATTTTCTAAGCCAAGAAATCCCAATCTATCAGTGTGGAATAAAATTGAAGTCTGGCATGTAAGTAAACATACCTGCCCGGATAACCGAATGATGTTTGAATAAATGGAATTTCAAAATTAAAAAACAAGAAGTGTATCAGCTTGAAACTGATACAACTTATGTTGAACATACTATTCAGTGTTGTTAAAAATTGAAACTAGGCAAGCACGTAAAACTACCATATCAAACAACCAAATAATTATTGAAATTTCAAAATGGGAATGTGAAAACTGAAGTGTGTTGGGGGAAGCGGCAGTAGATTGAAATGTCTCCAAAACTATTAGAAGATCTACTTTTCAGTGTGGAAGAAAATTCAAATTTGGCAAATTGGTCGAAATATCACCTCATATAACATAAGAGTTGAAAGGTTTGGAGATAGAAAATAGGGGTCCTGGAAATTTGTGAAAAATGTGTGTGGGGGGGGGGGAAGGGGGGCTCCAAAACTGCTAAGATAATATAAACAAAATTTGGATGTGTTTGAAAATGCAGATGAAAAAACATAAAAATAAAAAAACATAAAAAGTAAGATTATTTTGAAGGGTATTCATAGCTTTGCTATTACATAGCTGAATATCGAAGGCTAAGCTATCGCCTACACAGGAGTGACATGATCATGAACATAAACAACTTCTGGTGGCACAGCTTGGTGAACCATGATGATCTTTAGGAAACCATGATGCTCATTAATTCTATATCTCTCTATATTAGTCTATCATTTCATATAGTTATTTTATAGTAATATTAAACAAATACTGAGGCTATTTTATTATTTCAAACGAGCACAATCTTCCTGAGGAAGACGGGCTCAAATACTAGTAACTTATAACATGAATGTACTCACGTGGTTGTGGCGAAAGTGTTGTTTAACAAATTCATTGGTTCTAAGCATGACAAACAAACATGGTAAACAGTATTCTTCTGGTTCCCGCACCATACGTAGGATCGATGTTTGCGTGAATCTTGCCGTCAGGATCTTCCACACCTTAATTACTTCTAACCATTCTCTGGAATAATACCCTAGAGAAAGAAACAACATTGAATTATGTTTCTAGAATTGTATATATGTAAAATAGTGTCAGAAAGATCATTAAATAAATATTAAGATACGATCTTACATGCATTACCATATTATAGGCTATTATAGCTCCGAACAAATTTAATAATTTAATAATCAATAAAATACCCTATTATGAATGATTTTGGGAAGACCGGTATGCCTTCATATTTATCATATGAAACAATCCTCAAATATCAATTTAAAAAAATATTACCTATTTTAAAATAATCTCAAATGTACAAACAATATTATTTAATAAACTACCCTCCAACAAATGTATTACCAAAACATAAGTATAGATTGTTATTTGTCATGTTAATCCATCCACAAATTTTAAAAAATCCTTAAAGTCACTGTCCGAATATTTTTTGAATGTTAAAAATCAATCAATTATCCTTAATTTAAGGGCTTGAATAAAAAAATGCCATAAAGTGTGGCCATAGAATATCTAATTATCAAGTTGAACTAAATCCATCAAACAGTTTCCGTGTAAGCTCAACGCCAAACAAACAATAAGGACTGATAGAACCCTTTTTTGTTTGGAGTTCGGGGGCAAATAAAACATTAAGTTTCATCATAATCTCTGTGTGTAAGAAGTTCATAATAATTTATAATAGTTACAATAATTATTGAAATAGTATTTTAAGACTAAAATAAGTTCCTTACGGGACCTTTAAGAAAATTAAATTCTACTTTGTTTGTATAATTTTTTAACTTAATCTGTCAGTTGAAATAAGGTTTTTTTCTTGTCGATATGAATGTCAGAGATTACATAGTAAGTGTAAAAGTAATTTCATTCGTATAATAAGAGTATATAATCAGTACGTTTTGACAAAAAACATGTGCCTTTACAAATATGAAAAAAAACATTTTTTTAAATGTATTCACTTTTTGATACAGTGTCTTTAAATTGAAATACATTACTATAGAATCATAATAAAATTTAAAATATATATATCTGGGGCTATAAATTTATAATAAAATTTGTTATCAAACGTGAAAATTTTTGAAAAATTGGTTTTCTTATAAGAATTTAGATTATCCAGCGGGAAGGGGGTGCTAAATTGAGACTCATCCCTGACATCAAATGCTTTGCTCCGCCACTGCGATATACAAAACAACTTTTGTAAATTGTATATAAGGAGAGTGTGAGGCTGTGCAAGAACCCAACTAGACAAGTACACACTTTGTATATTTATAGGATAAGAACGTAGGATAATATCAGAACTCAAAAATTATGTAACCTATATAGAAGAATAACGTAAAACAAAATCAAGCTAAAACATTTATATACAGTTTTTTTATTTGCATATTGCAGGAATTATAATATTAGACCACATAATATAATTAATGCAATATTATAGTAGAGGTATGTAAGTCAGCGTTCAAGACCCAGAATACAAACATTTGTATTGTCGTTTAGACGTATGATAATAAAAACATGTACAATGAAATGAAATATCTCTTGTAACCATCTTGAACTTGTGATGTGTAGAATGTTGTTAGGCCACAATATAAAAACAACCGTAGAGAACCTAACCAAACATTTTTAGCAGCACGTCTCAATACCCGTTTGGGTTATATGCTTATGTACAAATCACGCTAGTGAGTTAGGTTTTAGGAAGGTTATAGTTATAGGAAGTTCACCCGCATTCACGGGGAGGGAGAGTTAAAAAACTATTTTGTTAAAACCAGCCTCAGTGCACCCGACTGAGATTTGAACCCCGATCTCCCCGTCATCTGCAGTCTAGTCTCCTGCAAGAGTAGCGCGTTAGACCATGCGGCCACTGAAGCTCGTTACAATATTAGTTTTACTCCAAGATTTTACAAATAGCCGAGAAAGTACTCACTTGGCTCCAATGGTGCCCTCCAATCAATAGATTCAGGGAGAATAATCACGACACACCTACGTTGTAAATACTGTCTCAACTCCTCTATGACTTCAGCGTATAGTTCAGTTGCGAAGGTAAAAGTGGGACCAGATATTTTCCGTCTGTTCAGGGAAAGTCTAGAGTGATTGTCTGATTGTCGTTTTGTCCGTTTATGACTGAAATAATGTTTCTCCAAACTAAAAGATTTGCTAAGGCCAGAATATGGCCATTTAGGATGACCCAAATGTTTCTGGGGTTCAGATTTAGTTGGTTTGTCTGAAGATTGTATGTTTGGATATTTTGAAATTTTAAATTCGTTTATGTCAACTGATGTAAGATGTGATTTGATGTTTTTAGTAGCGGTGGTTGTTTTTGAGTCTGTCGACTGAAACTGATATGTATTTGATTTGACTAAAGAAACATTGTTGTCCAAGATTTGATTCACTCTATTTGCATGATGAGAGCGAAACCGAATATCATTTGTTTCATCAGAATCTCTTTGAATAAGTAACTTTTTGGTGAGTTCCTGAATATTTGTTTGCTGTAATTGAAGTTGGGTCAATTTGAATTGTTTTGATCCAGTATTGATTTCAATAAATTGTTCTCCGTAGTTAATAGAGCCGAAATTTCCAGAAATGGTTGAGTTTTCCTTTAATGTTTGTAAGTTTTTCAAATACACCCGATTTGTTTGCGACCCTTTGTCATGAACAGTTTTAGTACGTAGTTTCGGAACAGTCATGGTGTGTTTCTGAACATGAACAGTGTTAGCACGTAGTTTCGGAGCAGTCATGATGTGTTTCTGAACATGAACAGTGTTAGCACGTAGTTTCGGAGCAGTCATGGTGTGTTTCTGAACATGAACATTGTTAGCACGTAGTTCCGGAGTAGTCATGGTGTGTTTCTGAACATGAACAGTGTTAGCACGTAGTTCCGGAGCAGTCATGATGTGTTTCTGAACATGAACAGTGTTAGCACGTAGTTTCGGAGCAGTCATGGTGTGTTTCTGAACATGAACAGTGTTAGCACGTAGTTCCGGAGCAGTCATGGTGTGTTTCTGAACATGAACAGTGTTAGCACGTAGTTTCGGAGCATTCATGGTGTGTTTCTGAACATGAACAGTGTTAGCACGTAGTTCCGGAGCAGTCATGGTGTGTTTCTGAACACAGAACAGATTGAGCCGAGAGCATTTTGGTGTGTGTTGATTGCCAGTCAGTCTGTGAGATATTCCGAAGTTGATCAGTAACACCAGAACGAGTGTTGATAACATGTTGTATATCTCACTGTTCAAACACAAATAGAACTTCTGGCTGTGTAAACTTGTGATATATTTGTGACCAAGACGATTAATATTCTCTTAATGTATAATATAGTAAAAAATTATAAAACCTCTTTAGAGACCTAATTGTATATATTAAAAAAATATGTATAGCTGAGTTTCATTGAGTATTCATGTAAATAGATATCTACAGTCTTGTAAATGGCGTGCTACCGTAATTCTCAATATTTTTAATTTTCTTAGAAAACAAATCCCTAAGGATATGTTTTTTCCCTCGTTATAATCTATAGCAAGTAGGTTTTATATCCATATCCAAATGTTGAGTTTAGCTAAAATGTTTTAGTATGAACATAATGGCATTCAGTACTATTTCAAAGGCTATAATACAATAATGCCATTTTTTTTTTTAGAAAAATAACAATTTAGATCAATATAAATGAATCAATCATACAGAAAGTGTTTCATTTTCACAGATGTTATCAACACAAACATAAATGGTGTACTTTTTATTTGTAATTTTATTGTGACCTTTATTATTGTGTTATATAAAACTGGTGTTCTTCTTCAAATAGTGATTGATAGGTTTATGGGCTGCGGAAACATTCCCGTGATGGTATTAACACACAAAGAGACAAAGGTTATTTGTTAAATATGATACATTTTTCTGAGTATCCAAGTATTGAAATCCCTTTTCCATTCTTCACAATACAAGACTTCACAGTTTTGTAAGTGTTGTATATAAAATGTTTAAAGCTTTTGAATAAACAACTTAAAGAATACATAGCACTTTAATATGAAATATATCGATTTTGAGTGTAGAATAATTCCACAATATAAACCAAATAACATTTTTACACAATAGAAAAAAATTAGTTGAGATAAATTGAATATTCTTTTACAAGAGTATAATTTATGCTTGTTGATTTTAATAAACAGCCCTCATTTTTTTCCTCGACCCTTCCGAGAGAAAAGTGTAGTCATCGACAAAAAAGTTGAAATCGATATTTTGATAAATGTTAACGTTTCATGACTTCCTGAAACCAAAAAGTTGTTTTCACGATGCCGTCTGTCTGTCTGTCTGTCTGTCTGTGTGTAGCTTGGCCTGGAGCCGAAATTATTTTAACTATCTCGCTAAAACTCGGTATCTTGGGTTTTGACCAGGTTCCTCCAAGGGTTTGGGAATTAGATAGTATCTAACTACAATCTTAAGGGAAATCGAGATACACTTTAACGAGTTTGATTACATTTTGTATCTAAATATTATGTAGCACTAAAAACAAAATGGATGTTCTCATTTTACTTTAAAATGAATTTAATGGTAGTTTACATTGGCGAAACATTCTAATAATAATCATATTATCTCGGCTTCTACTACAGGTACGAAGTTTATTATCATAGTAAAGTTTTATTTATTAAGAATAAAACAATCAAATTGAAATATATTTTTATAAAACCAATAGTTTCTGAGCTAAAAGTAAACATTATTGTATATTTTTATAGAGCATTTGAAATTGAAATTGAATATTATGCTCTTTGGTGGACAGAGATATTCCTCTTTCTTAGTGTTGTAACACTTTATATTACTTCATTTATCCTCTTCGGAGGAATATTTATGCAAAAACATATCTTACTTACGTTCACAAATCTTACGAGTTTTAATAAATGTCTCTAGTTTGAGATAATAGAGAGAGAAAGTATTTGTGGTTAACAAGCTTGGACTTAGGGGACCCTAGGCAGTTAATAGAGTTGAGTTTTTGTAATACCTTTAAAAAAAACTTTACTTCTTTTATTTAACATACTTTGACCTTCAAGTAAATAGACAAGTACCTTTGTACACAATATGCACTGACATTTAATTAGAAGTTTACGATCTACATTACATCGCAACAAACTTTCTTTTCTGCAGACTGTAGATTTCTGACTCTATGTACAACACAAAGAGCGGACTAAGCCGGTTCTCTTCTGTAGAAGATCTCAAATAATTCTTCACTCTCTCTAGCGCCAAAAACGACCTTCCTGCCGAGCAGTTTGATCCTGGTGCACACAACACCACCTGGAGGGCTGTTCCCACGCACGGATGGATGTCCAAAAGGTCTATTTTCAGGGTGAACTTGTACAGTTTTAGTGACGAAAAGTCTGTTCCTCACGTAGCCTCAGTTGACGATAAATGAGTTCGCTGTTGAAGACACTCGTTCTCCAAAGTTCCCTCAACATCTCCAGGATAGAAGGCTGCTCTGTCACGGATATCTCGTGGTTACAACCTATGATGCTTCCTAAGAAAGTCAAGCTTTTTACTTAACTTCTTGTAAGTAGAGCAACGTCTCTGTAGTTCTGCAATCAAACTGTCGACAATGACGTTGAAGAAGTCTGAATCTCTCCTTGCTGAAGAGTTCGAACCAATTGCTCTTTACTTCATCGACCTGAACCTTTCGGTTACGTTTCTGCTTCGTGTCGTTTGCATAAATATCTTCATAACATGTTTACACAGCTTTCGTCTCATAATAATCAAAGGTAATGTACATTCCATATCTCTTCTAAGTATCCTAAAATACGTCATACATTCCGCTTCTTCACAGCTCGAGTAAGGTGGCCGGAGGAAGAGTGGGGTTTGTTACCATTCGATTGGGTGATGTTTCCCACCCCAGGGGGCTGAAGGGTGGAGGGGGGCAATCATTGGTGTTAGGGCAAATACTGGAGAGGAAACTAATATCCCCTGACTGTCTTGCTACACCTAATTTCATTACTGAGGGAACTGCATGCTTTCTAATGAGCAACAGCGTTGTCATTCTTTTGTTTTCCATGATTAGTCTTCCTTCGAATGTATATCAAATTTGGCAATGCTGGGCTGTCGTTGTTGCCAGTAGTTGGTGGTTCTTTCTCCAGCACAGTCGTAAAGTTACAGTAGTCTGAGTCTCGTGTTCCTAATAACTAGCGCAAAAACATTAACCAAACAAACACTCATATTTTATTAGTACTCTGTGTAGAAAAATATTTGTTATTGATCACGTTAAGATTTTTTGTGTATCTGTATGTGTCGGTTGTGTGTTTTGTATTTTTTCCGTAAGCTTTTTGAATTATAATTTTATGTGTATATTAATATATCTATTTGAATTATAGTGTATTGTTAACAGTTAAAATATAACACAAATTATGAAATCTCCTGCATGCTACAAACAATTACATTTCAAGAGGAAAATATTGAGTAGTAAAGAAAGGGCAATGGTGTTAAAGATTCTGCACCTATTTTCGTTAAGGCGAAAATTGTTCAGTAAATCATGTGGCAATGCAGACTGCAGAAGCTACAGGTGTATCTTATAAGTTAGTAATCTCTATTAAACAAGAATTCAAAACTAAGGGTAAGTTATTGACACAAATCAAAATAAATAACTGTACTTAAATGAAGCGTTTGGATAAATATGACAGTTTTACTCAAGCAGCAATTCGCAGAAAGGTACATTCACTTTACAGTAACAATGAATTACATTCCATAGAAAAAAATTAAAGCTTTGATTGATATTGATAATGAGCTTCCTAATTTTCTGATTAAAAACAAGTAAGAATGTAATTTATAGCATTTAGTATTAAATGTATGTTGTAATATATTTGTTTGTATATTAATTATGAGGAAAAAAGATTTCTACATAAAATAGTTTTAAGCATAATTACGTGGGGAATAGAAAAAGTTGATAAACTTCAATCTTGAATAAAACACGAGTGTGGAAATAGGTAATGTTTCTAGAAAAGGCTGTACACCGATAGGAAATGTATTTGTCTGTTAATTGAACCCTCCAACCACCCCATACCGCATTGTTTACAATGAGGGATTTCCAAGTAAACCCAACCCCCTCACATTCCAACAACCGAAAGCTAGAAAGTTTGGCAACCGGTAACAGAGAGAGAGAGCGAAGATACATATTTTCTCCATAAGACCTGCAGTTCCCTCAGCTATGGAATTAGGTGTAGTGACCTGCGTGCTATGACTATAGGGAGCTGTGCTCTAATGACCGTCCTGTAAGTGCACTGTGTATGTATAATAATCCCATTTAAGGGGGCAGGGACATGAAGGGGGGCTTATTGTGTGGCGAGGTAGTGCATATCCTTTTTTACTTAAAATCTATCTTCCAGCACTACAGTTTCCAGGTGACTCGCTAATATTTAAATTTAGGTCAAGTGTTTATCAATATAGATTAGGGGTGACCTGGTGGTCTAGGGGTAAGGTGTCAGACTTCTGTACTGGGGGTCCGGGGTTCAATCCTCGGGTCCCGGCACAGATTTATCTGATTGCCAAACCCTTCCTTCACTTCTGACAAGATGTGTATTAATCATAACTTGTGAATGTGAGGAATGCCAGGCCTCCACCGTGGTTCGGATTCCACGTTAAACTGTAGGTCCTCCATTTCATCTCACAATCACCCTACCATTACACGTTAGCGTAAGTGCGTATAACCCGAACGGGTAGTAAGACGCGGTGCTAATAATAATAATAATAATAATATAGATTAGGTTTTAAGGTTTAGAGGTATAAATATAATAAAACATATAAAATAATAAATAATGGAACACAATTAAACGTAGCAATATATGTAGAATCAAATGACACAATCGTTAATATATTTATTTGAAATTGTTAGATTTTACAACATTATTGATCGCATCAAAATACAAGCCCAGACGTAAACATTAAGAGACAAACAGTCTCTTAAAATACAAATGTAGTCACATTGTTTATGTTAATTAGATCACATCAATCGAGTAATTACGGTAGCGAGTTTAGAACGAGACACCCGAGTAGTTACTGGAATCAAGGTTATATTTAGCGGAGTCAATACTGTAATAATACTAGTCAACAAATTTCAATTTTGTATTGTATTGATGAAATTAGCTGTTTTCTTTACTAAATCAGATGTGCTGATTCCAGAAATAGAAAGCAAAACTTCATAGCACCAACAGTTTTTATGTTGCAGGACTATACCTCAGGTTATTAAAAAATAATATCACTGCCCACGTATATTAAAAAGGTTTGAGCATTCGAAAGTGTTTGCCATAACTTTCATTTTTATAAATGGGTAAACAAAACCTCCAATATACACATATTCATAAATCTTGTCCATTTCTTCAGTCATTAAACCATTTATGCAAACACTACATATACAAATAAACTAAAGGTTACTTTCTTCTTTTATGGGGTGTTTCATCTTCCCTAGGGATAAACCAGCAGTAATAGCCCATCATTGCTGGTTCCCACCTTCCTTGATACCTTTGTTTCATCTTCCCTAGAGATAAACCAGTAGTTGCTGGTTCCCACCTTCCTTGATACCTTTGTTTCATCTTCCCTGGGGATAAACCAGCAGTAATAGCCCATCATTGCTGGTTCCCACCTTCCTTGATACCTTTGTTTCATCTTCCCTAGAGATAAACCAGCAGTAATAGCCCATCATTGCTGGTTCCCACCTTCCTTGATACCTTTGTTTCATCTTCCCTAGGGATAAACCAGCAGTAATAGCCGATCATTGCTGGTTCCCACCTTCCTTGATACCTTTGTTTCATCTTCCCTAGGGATAAACCAGCAGTAATAGCCCATCATTGCTGGTTCCCACCTTCCTTGATACCTTTGTTTCATCTTCCCTAGAGATAAACCAGCAGTAATAGCCCATCATTGCTGGTTCCCACCTTCCTTGATACCTTTGTTACATCTTCCCTAGATATAAACCAGCAGTAATAGCCCATCATTGCTGGTTCCCACCTTCCTTGATACCTTTGTTACATCTTCCCTAGAGATAAACCAGCAGTAATAGCCCATCATTGCTGGTTCCCACCTTCCTTGATACCTTTGTTACATCTTCCCTAGAGATAAACCAGCAGTAATAGCCCATCATTGCTGGTTCCCACCTTCCTTGATACCTTTGTTTCATCTTCCCTAGAGATAAACCAGCAGTAATAGCCCATCATTGCTGGTTCCCACCTTCCTTGATAACTTTGTTACATCTTCCCTGGGGATAAACCAGCAGTAATAGCCCATCATTGCTGGTTCCCACCTTCCTTGATACCTTTGTTTCATCTTCCCTAGAGATAAACCAGCAGTAATAGCCCATCATTGCTGGTTCCCACCTTCCTTGATACCTTTGTTACATCTTCCCTAGAGATAAACCAGCAGTAATAGCCCATCATTGCTGGTTCCCACCTTCCTTGATACCTTTGTTTCATCTTCCCTAGAGATAAACCAGCAGTAATAGCCCATCATTGCTGGTTCCCACCTTCCTTGATACCTTTGTTTCATCTTCCCTAGGGATAAACCAGCAGTAATAGCCCATCATTGCTGGTTCCCACCTTCCTTGATACCTTTGTTACATCTTCCCTAGAGATAAACCAGCAGTAATAGCCCATCATTGCTGGTTCCCACCTTCCTTGATACCTTTGTTACATATTCCCTAGAGATAAACCAGCAGTAATAGCCCATCATTGCTGGTTCCCACCTTCCTTGATACCTTTGTTTCATCTTCCCTAGAGATAAACCAGCAGTAATAGCCCATCATTGCTGGTTCCCACCTTCCTTGATAACTTTGTTACATCTTCCCTGGGGATAAACCAGCAGTAATAGCCCATCATTGCTGGTTCCCACCTTCCTTGATAACTTTGTTACATCTTCCCTAGGGATAAACCAGCAGTAATAGCCCATCATTGCTGGTTCCCACCTTCCTTGATACCTTTGTTTCATCTTCCCTAGAGATAAACCAGCAGTAATAGCCCATCATTGCTGGTTCCCACCTTCCTTGATAACTTTGTTACATCTTCCCTGGGGATAAACCAGCAGTAATAGCCCATCATTGCTGGTTCCCACCTTCCTTGATAACTTTGTTACATCTTCCCTAGGGATAAACCAGCAGTAATAGCCCATCATTGCTGGTTCCCACCTTCCTTGATACCTTTGTTTCACCTTCCCTAGAGATAAACCAGCAGTAATAGCCCATCATTGCTGGTTCCCACCTTCCTTGATACCTTTGTTACATCTTCCCTAGAGATAAACCAGCAGTAATAGCCCATCATTGCTGGTTCCCACCTTCCTTGATACCTTTGTTACATCTTCCCTAGAGATAAACCAGCAGTAATAGCCCATCATTGCTGGTTCCCACCTTCCTTGATACCTTTGTTACATCTTCCCTAGAGATAAACCAGCAGTAATAGCCCATCATTGCTGGTTCCCACCTTCCTTGATACCTTTGTTTCATCTTCCCTAGAGATAAACCAGCAGTAATAGCCCATCATTGCTGGTTCCCACCTTCCTTGATAACTTTGTTACATCTTCCCTGGGGATAAACCAGCAGTAATAGCCCATCATTGCTGGTTCCCACCTTCCTTGATACCTTTATTACATCTTCCCTGGGGATAAACCAGCAGTAATAGCCCATCATTGCTGGTTCCCACTTCCTTGATAACTTTGTTACATCTTCCCTAGAGATAAACCAGCAGTAATTTGTGGGCCAGCAAAGAAACCCTTCTTTAACTTTGGCATCACTTAGATTCGGAAACCTGCTGCACAAATGTTTAAAACCTTCACCATTTGTGTCAAAGATTTTAACAAAATTCTTCTAAAGCCCCAATTTTATGTACAGTGGAGGCAAGAATACATTTTCACCACTCAACACGGGAGCGTTCTCCATACAACATTCATAAACTTGTAAATGTTGATTGTAAGGTACAAAGTATCAGAATAATTATTTACAAGTTTAACAAATCAATTTATTAATATTCAAACAAATCAAAAGGAATTACATAGGACTAAAGGTAGAAATTATTCAAACCATCCATTGTTTAAACATGAGAATATAAAGGGTTACAATAATATAAATAGCTCGACAAGGGTGCATCAGGTGTGAAGCACCCAAGTACACCCTATAACCCACACATATTGGTCATAGGTGTAAATAAGAAAGCCTGTAACTCGTTGAAGCAGGACCATTACTAATTCATCAAATAAAAAAAAGCAATATAAATCAGTGGCGGTAATCAAATCTAATTACAAATGTATCATACATAGCTCTACTCCAGCCTGCTGACTGTGAAGCCTCCAACTACAACACATAATTTCAAATATAAAGAACTAAGCAACACAAATTGAGTCTTAGTTTACGGAGCTACAAGGACGGTAATTAGCATGAGCTAGCTAACTTGGGTTAACTTCATAGAGAGTTAGACATTACAAAGTTATAAGCTCCTAGAAGATATACTATTATTTTACAACTAGTAAAAGGCGAACTACCAGGAATCTAGATGCTACATATACTACGGCTGGTCAATTCCTAATTAGTACTACCTGAGCAACCAATAGTATATTTATTCTGTTGCCCTGGAAAGGGGGAAAATAATATTAGACTAAATATTGATCATTTTTTACTAGCGCTAAAAGCACAAGGGGGCCGTAAACTCAGTTAACACAAGTGACCTGCCTCTGGTGACGCCAAGTTGACGCCTCGTCACAGCACCCGGAGCAGTGCCCACGAGCGACCTGCGTCAACTTATCGTCACCAGAGGCAGGTCGCTCGTGTTAACTGAGTTTAGTGGAGACACAGCGCCCGGAGCAGTGCACACTAGCGACCTGCGTCAACTTATCGTCACCAGAGGCAGGTCGCTTGTGTTAACTGAGTTTAGTGGAGACACAGCGTTACAGGATTTGACTGCAAAGATAACGCACGTCGCTTGTGGGCACCGGGCCTAAGTTAGATACACCTGAAATTAGTAGACTACAGGTAATAATGAATTACAAGGACAAATGACTCGGCACTAATAGCGGGCAAGTGGCCAGTGACATAATATTGGCTGAGACAGTGAAGCACCAAATGCACCATCATCTGCAGTAGATGAGCCAAGCAGACGAGCAGTCACCAATGACTAAAGTAGGACCTTTCCTTTTCAAACATGACTGTTATTAAAGTCATGGGGACGAACGTTGACCTCCAAACTGCCATTGATCAATTAGCTAGGCAAATATCCACTTTTAAAATGAAAATGTGGCCCTTAGAACATAGCAGGTTGAAATTAATGTCAAGAGCCTTAAATTAATAAATAGTTCCTTTTTTTCTATAGTAGACTGGAAGATAATGTTTTGATTTTTTTTACTAAAGTAGACCAATCTGCGACTATTTAAAATTGGAGAGATCTAGAATGTAAGGCCGTTACCAAGTTACGGTTAGCAAACGAAGCTTAGATTAGTTTCAGACCCAGAATGCACTGAAGCTAGTTGTCACATATTGTCTACCCAACGTAAATAAATTTGACGTAATATTTAAACAAAGATGTAAAGAAGAGTTGTATCTAAAAACACTGTTAAGATGTATTTTAAATTGGAGCCACAAAATGCCGACAATCTACAAAACAAAGAACAAGATTAGAGGCATATACAAATAACAAGCTATATTGTGAAACAGCACTTAACAAGTCCGTCTATTGAAACAATATGACACCTGTAATTTTGGAAAATTAAAATACACTCCAATACGGCAGTCTAGTCGAAAACAAACAAGTTATTGATAGGAAACAACTGACGAAAATTAGACTCAAGCTGAGAGAAAACATTGAGACATTTGCTGACAGGATGAAGAATAATATAATTACCTTTTATTTAGTGAATGATGCCGTGGGAAACAAAATATTTGAATATGAGGGGGATCAAAGGGCGTTGAATGCATTTTTGAATAGATTCACAGGTAGGTAACTTAAGTAGAATGATTAACCTAACAACACCGAAGAACTTCCAAGATGGGATTGAGGACGCGATCAGTATAATGGAAGCTGACAATCAACAACAGGAAATCGAAAAGTTTTGTTCGAGAATAACATGTTTAGTAAACAGAGAGAAAAAGTCTCGCATGTAATAGAAAGGGACACATACCTAGAGAGCGCATAAGTTGCGAGTGGAAGCCAAAGTTACCGAGTAACGCAGGGAAGCCATGCTCTAGCTATGGTATAATATACCACACCGTAAGGCCAGCCGCCAAACTCCGTTGAGATTCCAGCGACGGTTTAGCTTTGACGTAAATTCTGATCAGAGCTCTGACGTCGGTGAACTGGGCACCACGGTAGCTTGGACCTCCAACATACCCTTCACAGAGGGTCACTCTCCACCAGAGCTCTGACGTCGGTTGAACTCGGCCACCACCGGGTAGCTTGGACCCTCCAACATGATCCTTCACAGAGGTCACTCTCCACCAGAGCTCTGACGTCGGTTGAACTCGGCCACCACGAGTATCTTGGACCCTCCAACAAACAGCCAACATCATCCAAACTTCGATGGGGCTAGCAAAGCCACACAAGTTGGTCCCCGCTTAGGTTATTTCCTTCAGTTTCTCTGGACGACAGCAACATCACCGAAGAATTAGTTTTAACATGTAACTATGAAGGTTGTGTCAATTTGGGGGACAATGGAGCTCATGGCAAAAAGCATGCAGAGAGTGGGACTCTTCCAACAGAAATTTGGAATTTCAGGTGTAAGTGGACGTAAGCTAAACAAACTTGGTAAAATGAATACTGATTTAGGGTTAGAAGAAGAGAGCTACCCGATATTTTTCCAAGGTTTGCATTGTAAAAACAACTAAAAAATATGGTATTATATGATTTAATTTCCTGTAATAAAAAACTCAGCGATTATTGATGTACTAAAGAAACTCTTCAGTTAGGATTACGCAAGTACACCCTTATGTGAAAGTATGGAGAAGGGTACACGAGGATAATATTAACTACCAATAAGGAAGTAATTTACCCTTCATGTGCTATACAAAATGTCCATGTTCCTATTTATCCTACAGTCACTGAGAAATTGTGTTCTGGCCCCAGGAAAAAGTTAAATGTCCAAGTCAAAATACCTCAAAAGCAAGGAAGCATGGAATTTTTTTGGTTTAACCATTGTTGACAGACGACCATTTGAATGACCGGTAGGTTTTTATTCAGTGAGTCAGATTATAACCACCCAAGGTCAGCAGTACGTAACATTTAGTATTAGTAGTCTGAGAAGTGCTGACAGAGATTCATAGAGCTTCATAGAGTTGGAAAAGAAGTCCATGGTAAATTAAGAAGATCAAACCCGGAACCAACAATTCCAAGGAAGTTCACAAAATAATCCATAATTAGATATCAAAGGGAAAATATATATGTGTAAAAAATGCATACAGGGAAATATAAATTTCACGAAAAAAAATAGTCATTTTACGTCCGAGCAGAAAAAAGAGTTATAAGCCCTTTATGAAGATATCAGGGAGTATTCAGAAATAAAAATAGCTGCTCAGCACACCACATGTTCAATACAGGATTTACACAGGTACCTCAAAACCAATAACCCAAAGGGGTTACATTATAACTTAAAGTTAACAGAAATTAGTAGAGTTCATAGTAGATAAACAGTTAGGACTCATCGTTTCTTGGGGTCCTCAAGATAAACCCTAGTCTACGCCGATAGCACCCAATTGGGAAGTTATCTAGAGGTTCTGTGCTGACTATCAAACATTCTAAACAGTAACACCCCCATATATATATCCTTTGCTTAACACCTTAGATACTCTTGATAGATTACGAGGGTTTAAGTACTTCACATGGTTGGATTTGAACTCAGTATTCCAGAAAATATCATTACACCCAGAGAATCGAGCTAGAACTTCCTTCATCACACCAACAGGAGTCTATAAAATATTTACGGTTACCGTTTGGACTCGAAGGAAGGAGCCCCATCTACGTTTCAAAGGATGATGGACGTAGTTTTACTTGGTTTAAGCCCTACACAAGCATCTACATATTTAGATGACATCAATATTTCTCCATTTGACTTCAAACAACATTTGAAAATACTTGAATTAGATTTTGAGAGATTGGATGGAGCAATTTTATCACTTTATTTGGGAAAATATCATTTTGATACTAGTGAAAGAGAGTGTTTAAGACTTGCAATCTCCGCTGATAGGGTAAAAAATGATTACAGTGAATCTGTAAAAGAATTTTCCTCCCCTGAAAATGTAAAAAAAAGGTAGGCCTACAATCATTATTGGGATTGTGTAACTTCTAGCGTAGGTTTGTGCCAAACTAGCCAAACCAGTAAACAAACTATTTAAAAAGGATCAAATGTTTGTGTGAACAGTGGAGTGTGAACAGGCCCTAATACAGCTGAATACGATGTTGAGCTCTTCAGCGGTTTTGGCTTATTCTGATTTTATATAGGCTTATAAATATTGAGTACGGTCGCTTCTAGTTACACAATAGGTTGTGTATATCGTTAAGAGATAGGTGAGAACAAGCATCCCATAGCCTATTCCTATAGACAATTGAGTAAGGCAGAAATAGATTATAGTGTAACGAACGTGAGTTGTTGAGTGTGGTTTGGTCGGTCATTAACTTTATAAGTTAAATATATGGTCATTCATGCGTGAAAATAAATGATAACGGAGCATTGAAATAGTTGTTTACATTAAGGACCCTAGTAGTAGATTATTTAGGTGGACGTTACGCCTAAGCAGTATTAAACTATACCGCAAAACATCGACCCGGTGTAGCTCACGGGAACGTTGATGCGTTCTCAAGAAGAGTAAAGCTCCCCAACACGACCCTCTTTGACTCTATATCAAATCTTCAAAATTTCTAAATCACACATCTTATTTAAAACTTGACCACCCAACTTCTCCCTTTTCTACAGTGAAGCCCCACCTTTCCCGGATCATATCCCCATCATGGCAACTGTTGTTGCACCAGATGCAAACAATATATCCCAATAATTCACTACCTTCTCTCATAGCACATTTACACTTGCAAGCCCCAGCAAAGTGGAAACAAGCTTGGACTTATTACCGTTAGTGGTGAACATTGGTCAAGAGTACAGACTAGTGAGTTCATGATCACAATCAACTTAAGGTTGGGTGCTAGTGAGCGTGAGTTTAGGGAAGTATTTTGAGGTTTTTACAGCATAAAATTTTTGGCCAAAATAAATCAAATATTTCTTCTATAGAAACATATAGTTTAGTTTTCTGCGCCTGCTAATCTCAACAGTGCTTGAATATCTGTCAGATGTGTCCTGGAATTTAATGACAGCTTTTTCATTAATTAAAAAGTTTGTCACCAAATGCCACCATGCTCAGCCAGATATTCAAAATGTTGAGATTAGCACGTGCAGAAAGCTAAACTCTATGTTTCTATAGAAGAAAAATTTGATTTATTTTGTTCAAAAAATGTTTATGCTATAAAAACTGCAAAATTAGCGCACTAAATTCGCTCACTAGCACCCAGCCTTAAGGTTTCCACACACCAGCGTGGTGGTGATAATCATCGCAACACTGAAGCAATCATATCGCTGTTCAAAGCCTACAGCAATATGTGTGTGTATATTATAATAACTATTGATATCTAACGCATTAAGAAGAGGAAGTTCATAATAATGTGAGATCTTAAGGGAATTTTAACACTCCTATGCTCAGGAATAAACAATACATAATATATTTTCACAATTTCAATTCAATTCTAGAAACATGACACAGATGATACAAGCAGGTGGTCGAACTCGACCTGCAACTTATTATCACCAGAGTAGAAAACTGCACTGTCCAAAATGTTTCCTACCTAAACCTGTCAGTCTGAACATGTCCATTAAATATAGAGTAAACTAGTACAAAAACACACTAATTTTGAGTTTTGGAGTTTCTCGAATATGTGATCATGTGCTGTAAGGCACGTATGATGAATACACGTGAGGTGTTGCTTTAAACGTTTCCTAAGTACGTATGTAAAGCTAGAGGTTTTTAGGTTGATACGATTTCAAGTTACCCGCATCGGTGGTAATGTGTTCAAAAATATATCTGGCAGTTAAAATTAAATTTTAAAAAATATTCCTAAAGTGGACATTTTGAGGTTTCCTAAAGTGCATTATACAAAGTTTCTGCTTTCAAGGTTTCTTTTCTTTATGCTTCCTGCAGTTATGGCCAGGTGGTTTAAGGTGTCAATCTCATAATATTTAAAAGTTATATAATAAACTCTTAAGGGTAAATCATCTTCTGCACCCAAGATTCTCTTTAATACATGCCCTCTCAACTTTATCCATTTCTCTAATCACTATAAAAGAGCAAAATGGGGCCAGAACGGTGACATCAACAAATACGTCCTAATTTGCAATTTCTTCGACCAATGCATACGTGAAGAATTTACTTCCAAAGTCGATACTAATTTATTTTAAATAGCTACTGAAAATGGCAAAAATAAAGATATTACTAAACTTTTTTTTTGTTTGAGCCATCAATTATATAAAGTAGGTGTATTTCTGAATACTTTTATAACAACAGTAAGAACCTATTACTTATTATAAAGTACTTATCCATATGATTAGTTTAAAGCTTTGTTGCTCTATTAAAACATTTATAGTAACAATATGCCATGTTTTATAAATAAATTGGAACACGTCATCTTTAGTGGAAAGACATCTTAGTATTTAGGAAAGTACAAAACCTCTTTGGATCAGGAGAAATAGTTCTGTTTATTGTTTTAATTGATGTCTTTTTGTTACATAATAATGAAAGAAGTGTCAAGGTGCTATATGAATCCACAATGCAACGATACCAGATTGGTAAGAACTTTGTTAACACTACAGCTTACTCTAGATGGAAACAAATGTTGGGATTGCAGGATGTACGTTATTTTGAATAATATTTTAAAAACTAATCGGATTACAGTTAATTAACATGTTCTGTGGCACTAACCATGAGTTGCTCTTATTCTCAGTAGCGAGTGTCAGGGTAGGCAGGACAAGCTCAGCTATCTCAAAAGGTTTTGAAAAAAGGAGAGAAACATCCCTTTACATAAAACAGATGTATTATTATATTATTATTATATTAGCACCACGTCTTACTACCCGTTCGGGTTATACGCACTTACACTAATGTGTAATGGTAGAGTGATTGTGAGATGAAATTGAGGATCTACAGTTTAACGTGGAATCCGAACCATGGTGGAGGCCTGGCATTCCTCACATTCACAAGTTGTGATTAATACACGTCTTGTCAGAGATGAAGGCAGGGTTTGGCTATCAAATAAATCTGTGCCGGGACCGGGGATTGAACCCCAGACCCCCAGCACAGAAGTTTGACACCTTACCTCTAGACCACCAGGTCACCCTAAAACAGATGTAAAATTGAAATTTTAATGGTCATATTTTTAAAGTGTGGTGATATTTTATCAAGTGCGTGAAGGGCATGTGTATCCTTTTGATAAGATAAGCTGACACCTTTCCGCCCAACGCAGTCCTGCGGAGAGCTATAGAGGGTGATGCGCGCGCAACTATTACACCCAGCCACTGAAAGCGACCAGTAATCCGGCTATCCCCCCGACTCGTGAGTGTTAAATTCTGAGCATTCAGAATATTTTTCAAAGGTTTATTTCAGTTAAGATTAGTGTAGTAGTTTTGTGATTGGGACTTGAATTTTATTATTTTATTGCGTTGTTTTAAATTCCGTATCATGATATAGCTAATATATGAGTAATGTTTTAATATTTAGTGTATGTACCGTAAAAAAAAGGGAGATTCTGTAGACATCAACAATGACTCTTTATATTCCATTGACATTTTGTTAAAATAATTTTACTGAGGTTTTGTCTTTTGAACGAATAGTGCGTTTAAAATAAAAAACCAGCTGAGACCAAAATTAGATATTTCACAGAAGTGATGACCAAAAATAAAAAAATATACCTATTATTATAATATTATTATTAGTAGTAGTATTAGTAATATTCTGCCAGTACTGTATTACATAACTTCATAAAAATCCATTTGGCATTGTTAAGTGTGCTCCTTTATGGGGGTTCATGACTCAGCTTACCCAACAATTATCATCACGCTTCGCCACTGCTTATTCTTGAGGGCGTGAATAAACGACACGATTTCTCCTCGAACTGTGCCTGTGTTATTAAATTAATATGATTTGGGTGCATCTTTGAAAGTTACGCTGGCATATAATTAGGATCCAAGTTAGAGATGTTTACTATTAGTTTACTTAAATAGGTAAGCCAATTTCAAATTTAAGCTACCCATATTTTTTGGTTTAGCAGCTACCCGAACTGGTATTTTGATGCGAGTGTGAGTAATAGTATTATGTAAAAGTAGAAAATGTTTGAGGGGTATACCCTAGGATCTCTAAAATAATAATACAACTTTTCATTTTATAGTTTTATTGATTTAGCAATTATGTTTAGGTTCTACTTCACATGCTTTCAATAAGCTCAATTATTTTAATCTATATTATAACCACACACATTTGGCATATCTTTTATAGTGTGGAGTTTTAGCTGCCTTTTAATAGAAGAACTCATCTGATTGTCCGAATACATTTTTTTTACATCCGTGACTGTCTCCAGCATATGGTCTGGGTCATTTTTTGTTCAAGCTATATATTTTCCACTACCGACTTGTCGGACTCTTGTGGCTTCATATGCCTTATAGTCTAATTTAAGACTAGGACAGGCACAACATCCAGTTACCAGCTGTTAATTTATCAATGTGGAAGGGTAAATCCACATTTAACAAATGATAAATTTTTCAGCCCTGCCAGGAATCGAACCCGAGACCCTTAAATCAGTAGACAGACACGCTACCAACTGAACTGAGGTGTCAATTGTCTGAATACATATATGTGTAAATGTACAGTAAGATCAAATCATATAAATATGTGAAACTTTACATGTATAAATGCTGCTTAACAATAAAACAATTTGTATTCACTAATTCAAATACAAACCAAACCATAAAGTGGGTGATTGTATATAAGCATTCATCTTTGGATTTGATGGATTTGTGATCTAAGTAAGGTACAAAACAAATGAATACTATATTAAATAATACTTATTGATATTGAATAATTGAGGTGATCGGGGCAATACATGAACATTTCATTTTATGAAAAAATGTGTTAGCACCGATTTCAGGTAGCTTACCTTCTGAACTAAAAGTGGTTTTACAGTCAATCGATATTTTGAAGGTAGTTAATATCAATGAATATTTATTTATTTATTTTAGTTAGATATACGGGTTTGATATATGTTTAAATAGCGAAAATATTCTAGCTAGGTCTGTGAGAGTTATCATGTTTTTGCCCTGACCCCCTCAAATATGGTTCATGTGATTTGAGGAATCAGATTCGCAACGAATGTAAAAATATATAAATAAAATACAGATGAGGTGTTACTCTTAAGCACATACTAATGCTACAAGTAAATGTTCTGGTTTTCTTGATATCGGTTGGGGCTCTGACGATAACACAAACATACACACATTCAATTTGTTTCATTTATGATTTAATATGTTTAAGTGAAAAATGTTATATTTCTCTCTCCCAGTCATTTTTTAAATGTTAACCATCACGTGGGCTAATTTGTTCCAAATCTAATTGGATCCACCCATTATTTAACCCACATTTCTCATAAAGCTAATTATTTTAACACTTTCTTTGAGTTTAAACATTTTAGTGACGTCAAATACATTAAAAATAGATACAATACTATATTTATGAGTATTATCAATGTTAATTTTTCAAGCTAGTTAAATAAATGTGGATAAAGTTAATACTAAGTTATTGTTTGGTGGATAAATCTTTTAGAAATTTCCACAATAAATACAATTATAGCTATCCCCAATCCCATTGCGAGAAAACAGAAGGATCCTTGCAAGTGATATATGGTTAAAATAACCAAATCTCCTTCTATTTTTCCTCCAAACTTCATAATATTCTTCATCATATGATCCATCAGAATGTTCTGATACCACTTATCAACAAACCCTCCCTCCACAAGACGATGGATGACCCAATCGAAACTTTCCCATAAATGACTTCCCTTTGCCAGAATCATTACCTTATGAATGTTCTTAACTTTTTCGTTGAGTGGCACAGCTAAGGGAACTCCCTGCTCATCAACATAGTCTTGAATAGTTTTGAACTGCATCATGCTGTGCATGACCATCATGGCAAAGTTTTTGGTCTCAACAACTTTATTCATGCAGTAGGAAAGGTCCATACAAAGCTGATGATCTCTCACTATTCTAACGGAACGTGGATCCGAATCATCGGCATAGACCAGATCCCAGGTAGGGTGATAACCAAACCCCATTCCGGAATCAAGAAGTTCGTCTAGTGTGGAGATCTGATGCTGGTAGCCGGGGTTAGTCAACACACTGATAAGCTTACAACGATAACTGGCATTAATAATAAAACAGAAGAAAACCCAAAGAAAAATGAAAGAACGATATCTTAGTTGCTTTGATATGGAAGAAATAGGATTTTCAAGAATCATAGACCATATAAAAATAAAGCTATCACTTAAGGACTTCCCTGAAGTAGTATATTTCAACGATGTCTTAAATGGAGTACGATTCCATAAAAAATAAACAAATACGATTATTCCAATCCAACTTAATAGAACAGTGAGCCAAAGTTTTGTAGAAAAGGTTTTAGAAAGGCTCATCCACTTTGGGAAAGGGCTTGCCTTTGGAACATACCATGTATGTTTGTCTTCCAAGTAACTGAACGTGAAATCAAAATCACGGATATAGTCCGCTTGTAATATTAAACTGCCAAATGCCACGGTTGATTGTTTGTTTAAAACTTGACTAACTATTTTAATAAATGTATCTTTGGGTAATAATTTCCCTCCTTCAGAGTCCCTTGGTATAGGCTGAAATAATACATTGAAATTCAGAATATTGGCCAAAACATTCAAAATCTCAATTTCTAGGCCTCCTTTGAACCGAATTGTTGCACCAGATTTTTTTTCTGGACACATAACAAAGGGCTCTAGGTGGAATGTTGAAACTTTCAAAGTACAATTATTCATCTTTATAGGAATATTTTTATTAAATATGTCCTTGTTAATGATAAACTTTTCTTCACTAATAAACCATTGACTAATCAATATTGGCTGAATAGCGTTATTGCACTCATTTTCTTTGTATGGGAACCAAGTATAGATTTGTATAAGATCCTGAGATATTTTTCTAATAGGTTTTATTTGACTAAACATTGAACTATCATCGTTGTTATATTTATTTGAGGACATAAGAACCATTGTTTTAAAAATCTCTAATTTTTTCAAAATACCTAAAATATTTTGTACTATTTCATATTTTTCTATATCTGATTTTTTTGCAAACAAAAATGTATTTTCTATTGCAACAAAGAAACAAGCTCTAACATTCCAGTGATTACTCACCTTCATGATATTAATAAACATATTGAAATCCTGTAAGTCTGTGCTGTCGTTAATCTCAAGGAATATGATGTACATGTTAACTGTTACATCCCTACTAGTACTTATGTTCCGTGCAGCCATGTTGGTTGATATCACTCTCACAGTGATATTAGTGGGTAAGTGTAGATGCATCACCAGCTTAATGATGATGTCTTTCCATTGTGTTTGATGAGTATTGTTAAAACAAGCTAACAAACCTTGACAGTGTGGAGTTGACTTGACTGTGAGCTGTGGTGGAGTTTGATTATGGCTGTCATTATTACTCTTGAGATGAGCTACAGTGAAATGAGAGCTTTGGACACATTTACAACTGCTTAGGTCCACATACTTATGAATATAGCTTCCAAATGCACTGTTAAGGCTTAGCAATACATTTAAAATTTGAATATTATGAATAATTCTCATTTTAAAGAATTAAATTAAAGCCCAGATTTGAGAAAAACATAAACCATTCATTGGCATATGGATTTCTATAAGAAACAAGATTTTCAAATAAAGACGCACATTTCTCCAGCAATTCTTGCAACCTGAAAAATAGAAACACTGTCAATGAAATGTGACTAATCATTTATTTAGAAAGTTTTAAGAAAGTTGATTGTTTTGTCACCTAAATGGGCCTAATCCAATGCTCGAATTGGGCCGGAACGCCGTTCCGGTTGACACAAAACAATATTACGAGCGTTCCAGTTGATAAAACACAAGTTTAATGCGTTCAGGTTATCAACACCAGGTTCCTGAATTCCTGTGTTCAAGCTCATATCAGACGTCAATCAAGTTTATACCAGATGTAGAAACTTGTTATTTAAGTCTAGTGACAGCAACAACCATAAATTATTGTTTAATGTGTCTATATTATTATTATATTTGAAGTTTATGTATAACATTATTGATAGGTGTGGAGCTTGTAAATAATATATTAGTTTAGATTAATTTGTTTAGAAGAAATATTTTTATATTAATACTTTATTCCTAGAAAAAACTAAGTTTTAGATTTATGGAGTTAATTCAATGAATCACTTACTATTTTAATAGGATTGGTTTCTTTCTATGTTGTACATGCTGTAATAGTATTTATTACAAAGACTTGTAATTGCCAATTATTTATTTTCAACCTTAAGTGATATAAAAACTCTTCTTTCTCATGTGTGTTGTATGTTGTAATGTAAATCCTTTTAATTCCTGATGTAGAGCTTCACCATTCCAGTCTATTCTCTGCCACACTTTTGAGTTCGTCCTAATATTTTACGAGTTTTCTGCCTTCGGCCCTGCCTTGTATGTAGAGTAAAAACTGTAAAATATATTATGTTTAAGTCTGGATACTTTCATCACACACAAACAATTCCCAAATAACCAAAACCTCTAAATGAATTGTCATCTATGACATTATATATAGCCACATGACCTGTGTAGGAAGCAATAATAATTTACAACAAATGTCATGTACATTTTCTCCTATGTACACTTGTTTACACTTAACTTAACCCGATGCTACTATATGATGTGGCTTTTAAAATAATGCCAGAGTGTAATCTGTCAAGAGAAGAATGATACCTTTCATGTCGAAGGGAAGGTACACTACAATATTGTATGTTTTTCAAAATATATTTATGGTTCACCTTTAGTAGATAGGTCATTAGTCCCATGAGTATTGAAAATTATATCAATACACACATGTGATATGTTGTGGGGAAACTACTTTAAGCACGAGGTAAATAATAATACAATAATAAACAATATTGAAATTATAGCTCTGGATAAGAGTGTAAAAATTTTCAAACAAACAAAATGGTGTGAAAATGAGACTATAGAGAGTGAAATTGAAGACAAATATACTGTCAACCATAATAAAATATTCCCTATATTAATTATATATAAAATAATTATATATATTAAAATATATATATGTCCTAACATTTCTTTGCAGTGTTTGTTTGAGAAGTTCAAAATGAGCAAAGTAAGGAAGAGTGTCAATATATGGATATAAATTGCTTTTATTTAAGGGCTATTGATATTCCTCTAATGCATTTGGCATTGTTGACGGTGACCAACTGTAATGCCACAAATGGAGCTGAAGGGAGAGATGAAGGCCCATACTTCAAACTGACAGTTTAAAAATGATTGCAAAACATACACACGCGCACGCACGCGCACACACACACACATACACACACACAGGATGTTCAGAAACTCAAAGCCCAAACTGCACATATAATTTTTTTTAACCAAAAGTAATACAAAATCCCTACATACTTGAATCGGGAAAAATATGCTAGTACCATTAAAGTGTGTCCAAAGTTTCGGCGTACAGCACCGGGAGAGCAAAGATATTCAAGCATGAGTGTACAATAGGTTGCGTAAGAGTTGGGCGCGTGGCACTGCACACCTCGTCATCTTGTGTAACATTGAGTTATAATAGGACCCGCCCCCATGTTAACCTTCACACGTAACTCGCCTTTTTGATTCATACTACCTGCTCCAAATAGTATGGAAACTAATAAAATTACTACAATAGTACTCTTCTCTATTGTAGTTCTCGTAGTTTGGTACAATATAATAAACAATTCTGAACAATATAAAAACAGAATACTATAGGATAATATTCTCTCTACAAATAAAACTGTTCATGTACTTACTGAATGTATCTTCTGGGTAGAGCAACCACCAAGACGGGCCAACACCTAGAGAATCCTAGTACGGGGAGTTGACCGAGCGAGATATGATGTTCCAACAGCTGATGTACACACAGATTTGATCAAAGCAACACTAAAATGGGCCAAGCAGAATTGGCCTCGACTAAAGGAAGACTGCTTACCTGCCCTCTGATGGGAGAAACGTGAACTATATCCACAACATCAGGTGATCGAAGAAATGTGCTGGAAGGCGGATGGAGCTCTAACAACAAATGGGCTATGTGACTATCGAAAATTTCTAGAAGGACGTCACCGACTGAGTGTTCTTTTCCCCCACCTTGCGTCCCTAGCAACGAAAACCCTATATAGAGTGATGTACGTGTATGCTAAAAGGACTATTCAATCCCAACACTTGATGGAAGAGTGCTGTCCTGGACTTGGACAATGTCAGGATAAACTTTCATACTCTACGGGCTTAAACTATGGCAGTTTATATTTTGGACTCTGACTTAAATTTAACTTTTAGTGTTAGCCAAGTTAGGCATCGTAATTTTTCTATTTGATATTTTTTTTACCTGGACATTTATTTTGAAATGAGACTCTAAATTCTGTCTGTCGCCACTTGGGCGCTAGAGTCTGCTGTATTTTTTAAAACTTTTTAGATAGCCACAGTTATTAGTTGATTTTGTGTTGGACACGTTAAATATAATTCTTTTTGAAATTGTGGTTACTAGTAATTGTTTTGATAATATAAGGTAGTCTTTTTGTGGTTTATATTTATATAAATGAATAATTGTAACGTGATATTTCTGAATAATAAAATTAATATTGAGATTAATTCACATTGGAATATTTTCAAATCTTTTGCTATGCATTGTTTGTACTTAAATCAACTTTATGGGTTGTTCTGTCTCTTCAAGACTGACCAATTTAATTGGAGGATATGTTACGTGTCATGTAACATTCACTCAGTTTAACAGCGCTAAATAATTGTTGATTTTTTTTTATTTTCAACATACCTCAGTTGGAATTTTGAGACCATGTAAAGATTTCTGCTTTGCTGTTATTGCTTTGAATAAACCATTCATATTGTTGTTATTAAATCTTGCATATGATTTCCCTTTTTATATGTTCCTTAGTTTACGCCCCCTCCCTTTTATATTATTTGTGGTCGTAAATAAAAGGTAGTAGAGTGGGGTGTAACACTTGGAGCATGGCAACAGAACATACCACAATCAATAGTAAACAGCAAACCAGTCCATATAGAAATGGGAATACGTTCTGAGGGTCTTCATTAACGGTTCAACATCACAGATTGCCATCATTACATGTGCAGTAGGGTGTCCCAAAAAAATGAAATTAATTATTTTTTTTTCGCATACCCTTTTATTTTTTTCCTTTTATGTCAAAACAACTGTAAATAAAGTTTCATGTAATTTGAACCACGGCAACCCGTGCCGACTTGCATCTAAGCGTGTCAGTCAGTACATATGTACTTAAGCGAGCGAACGCTGACGACACGTGTCTGTAGCGGAGCACCCAACAGCTGTAAATGGTAAAGATAAAACAAAAAATAAAAAGGAAGGTTTTGGAATGCTTCGACAGTGAGATTGTGCAACCCGTGAAACGTGTCAGTACCAGTCCACTCAGGACAGCACACGTCTACGTGTCAATGTGCTTATTCCAAGTTGTTTTATTAGTAAATGTTTGTATAGTTTTTAATCAGTGAACAGAACATGACAGTGGAATTGCGTGGTTCTAAAAAAGTGATATTTTTAATAGGGAACATAAAACATCAAATAACGGGTTCAAAACTTCCGTCTAATGGACAAGTTCTCGCAGTTTTGTTTTACAATATTCGAGAAGTGAATTTAAGTGTTAATGAAAGTGCAAATCTCGCTATTCACGAATGTATTATCTTTTGGGAAAAGGCATGCATACCTACCAAATCGTTGCCAAATTGAGTGAGGAAGCTTGTTAATATGTATCAAGTTTGGAGAGACTTACAAAAAAATGCAAAGAAATAACAAGACGTATTCAAGCGGCGACAACAAGAATTTGTAAGTAATTTAGACAATTTGTTCGACATTGCACATGCTGATGCACTTCAATTAATGAAAATAGAGGAATATAGGATGTTTTTGCAGCGCCAAAGAGAGCCGGGCCGACCCGGTCACTTAGGTGGAGTGGATAAAAAAACTGGCCAAGAAAGAGGAAAGGGTGCGACTTCGAGCTGTCAAATAAGACAATCAGCGAATGAGATATGTTTCCTCTTCAACATCCTCGGCATCATACGAACCATTGCAAGAAGATTCCTCTTCGAATTCTAGTGAAAATATGGATTCAGAAGATTTCCCAACACTGATCGAAAGCTCAGAACCTGGGACAAGTAAATCAGTATTGAGGAAAGATTTTATTACTCCAAAGTTAGTTGCTGCATTTGACAGGTGTCAGTTAAGTATGCGAGATTCTGTGTTTATTCTTGAAGCTACTATTGATGCACTTGGATTTAAGATTGACGAATTTCCGATAAGTAAGTCTTCAATTCAAAGAATCCGAACAGAAAAACGGAAGGAACGCGTGGAAAACATAAAAATTGATTTTCAAAACGAGGTACCGGATGTAGTGACCTTACATTGGGATGGCAAACTGTTGCCTGCTTTGAGTGCTCGAAAATCAAAAGAAGAACGCTTGCCTATAGTTATTTCATATGGACTTAAAGAACAACTCATTGCTGTGCCAAGACTGGATAATTCTTCAGGCAAAGAACAGGCGCAGGCTATTTGGAAGGCGATCTTAGATTGGAATCTCGAAAACAAAGTCCAAACTCTCTGTTGTGATACTACGGCTTCGAATACAGGTCGTTTTAATGGTGCTTGTACGCTCCTCGAGCAAAAATTTGATAGGGAAATGCTTTTTTTCGCTTGCCGCCATCATGTATACGAACTGGTGTTAAAGGCCGTATTCGAAGTGAAAATTTAACAAGTGACAACAAGCCCCGATATTCCACTCTTTAAAAAGCTCAAAGAGAATTGGAAAAACATCGATCACACTTAAATACAGTGCTATAGAGAAACAGTGGAACTGTTCAGAACCGTACCCGAACTTGAAAATTTGCTTGACTTTTACCGAGATGAACTTAAAAATGTTATGGTCAGAGAGGACTATCGAGAGTTTATCGAACTTTCTATGGTATTTTTAGGTGGAGATGCAGAAAAAAAATTTAAATCAGACCTCCAGGTGCCATGCACCAAGCTAGATGGATGGCCCGAGTGATTTACGCCCTAAAACTATCGTTATTTAGTTCTCATCTGAAATTAAACACCAAGGATAAGAAAGCACTGTTAGATGTCTGCTTGTTTATCGTAACAATCTATGTTAAACCATGGCTTCAATGCATTTTGGCAGTTGAAGCACCCTACAAAGATTTGTGCTTTTTGAAATCTTTGAAAGCTTACGAAAATGTGAATGAAAATATCTCGAAAGCTGCTTTACAGAAATTTCTCCAGCATTTATGGTATTTGACTGATGAAATAGCAGTATTAGCACTTTTTGATGATGATGTAGACGAAGAAACAAAATTTAAAATGGTGGCAAACTTACATAGAGAAAATTTCTCGACCCATGAGAAAAGATACATTCCATCTAAGGAAGAACTTTATGGTTCATTGTATGGTGAGTTTGATACATTGATTTTGTAATTGTTTATTTAGTTATTTATTTATATCACGCAATTGTTACCTGTTTTTTTTTTACAGAAAAAAGCATCGATGATTCCATATCAGTCAAAAGCCATTCATTGTTTTCTAGACTCAAAACTGATGATAGTTTTCTCAACGAGAGTCCCTCTTCATGGGAGGATAACGCTTCTTTTCTAGACGCGAAAAAGACGATATCAATACTTAGAGCAGTGAATGATACAGCTGAAAAAGCGGTAAAACTAATGCAGGACTTTCATGGATTAATAACCGTTGAGGGGGATCAAAAACAATTTTTGTTTCATCGCGTACAAGAACACACGAAGATCTATCCTGACTCTAAAAAGCAAACATTGACACGAAAATATGTTCAATAATGTTTATTTTACTGTAATATGTTAATAAATATCTGCTTTGAATAAAATGGTATCTTATGTACCAAAGAAACATATATTTTACAATCTTTCCATAGTATTCCCCGTACAAGATCTCACGTTCAAGTTTGAAGTAAAGTCGGCACGGGTTACCATTATCTTATTGCAATAATAAATTTTATTTAAGTTACTGAGGTGAAATAGAAAAAAAATAGAGGGTATGCGTATTCGACTTTGCAAAAAAAATTTTTTACCTTGTATCTTGGGACACCCTAATGTGCAGTGCCGCGCGCCTAACTCCTATGCAACTTGTACACACATGCTTAAGCAGCTTTGCTCTCCCGACACCGTACGCCAAAACTTTGAACACAATTTAATGGTCTTAGCTTAGGTTTTTGGCTGTAAGTGTATTGGGATTTTGTATTACCTTTGGTTCAAACAACATATATGTGCAGTTTGGGCCAATACGAGGGTTATACGGAAAGTAAGTTTCGTTAGGCTAGTAATAAAACACAATTTAATTTTAAAATAGAGGTATTTATTAAAATTTTACAAACCTTATACTATTTACCAACAAAGTCACCATCATTATTGTGGCACTTATCAAAGCACAGCACAAGCTTTTGTATACCATTGTTGATCATCGTCATCCACACGCTGACCACCGAGGAACTTCTTAAGGTGTACGAAAAGATGGAAGTTGCTGGGTGACTTCTAAGGGTGTTGTAACTCACTGTTCAGTCGGCCCTTGTATATTTCCTACGAAATGCACAGGCCCCGTCCCCCCACTTTCTCTACAGTCTGGACCATTCCACAGTCCCTGATCTCTAAGCCGTACGTGACGATTTCCCCACTGTCCTCAGCGCCCACGAGAACTCCCCTCGGGGCACGTTGCGGTACGGAAGGTGACCGTGACTCCAGTTCCGAAGCCAAAGCCGCTGGTGCTAGCTTTCTCCAGTGCGCTGTCAGGGAGACCAACCCCTCCACCTCAGGCTGAGGCACCTACCAAAACCACCCTATCAGAACCGGTTGCATCCGGTTCATCCCTCTCGGTCGAGGACCTGTCCATGACCGCTCCTCTCCCAATTCCAACCCTCCCCTCCCCCGTACCATGCACATCTCTCCCCCACACCTTTGCACCCTTCCAACCCTTTCCTACCACTCCCCACTCCAACCCCTGTCAACCCTTCTACCCCCACACCCAACCCTACCCCTGAGAATGATGCTGGAATGCTCAACATTTGTATTGAGCTTCTCAAAGGAATTCCGGGACTGGATTCATGGGACTTTTCATCGAGTATCTTGAGGAAGGTCCAGGAGACTCCGAGGAGTAACCGTGGCCTCCTGGTCATGAAGCACATCATCCTCTACCTGGTCTCCCATGGCGTTACACCCGAATAGAGGACCACCAGTACTGAAGGAGCTCACGGTCGCACTCTGGAACGCAAACGGAGTCACGAGGAAGAAGGCTGAGCTTGAAAGTTTCCTGGCAAAGCATCGTGTCGATGTAATGCTGTTGGGAGAAACCCACTTAGGCTCCGCAATGAGGTTCTCGTTAGCAGAGTTCATCTGCCATCGGAGAGACCGAGCAGGGAATGTGGGAAGGGGTGGGACGGAGGTCCTGGTCCGAAGGGGCCTTGACCATCACGTCATCTCGCTTCCTCCCCTCCAACACATGAAGCAACGGTTATCAAACTGATGACTCTACCGCCCAGTGCGACTTATTTCCATCTACTTCCCTCCCTACCGCCGGTTCAACCAGGCCACGAGGGCCGACATGGAGGTGCTGCTTCGAGGTACCACGCCTGTTTTAATCGGTGGTGACTTCAACGCTAAGCGCCCTTCTTGGGGCTCTAGGATTATGTGCGCTCGCGGCGGGTTGCTCCACGACGTCATAGATCTACACGACTTGGTGGCTTCCAGCCCCCGACTCCTACCCACTTCCCTCACAATCCTCTTGGTTTCCCGGACGTCCTCGACTTCGTTGTCTCCAGAGGGATCAGAAGGCGGTTGGTGTTGAAGTCTCTAGCTGAGCTAGACTCGGATCACAATTCTGTTCGTGTGAACCTGGGACACGCAGTGTCCTTCACAGACCCCCCGAAAAACCTGACCTTAAGCGCACTAACTGGGACAGGTTCACGAATGTGTTGAGAGAGATGGTTGGGACCCACCCCTACCTTTCGAACCGCAGCAGAAATCGATCGCGGTGCGGAGTTCATAACTTCCGCCATCAAAGGTCACTCAAAGCTTCGACGCCGAGAACCGTCCTAAAAGGGCGCCACAGGCTTCTTTGTCCAATTTTATCCTCAGGCACGCCGGGAGAAGAATTTGCTGAGAAGGAGTTAGCAAATCTTGAGGGACCCAGTAGACAAGGCCAACTGGAGCCGCAAAATCCATGCGGTTCGCGAGATGGTCCAAGATTACTGGAACAGTGTCTGGGAGGACAAGATTGAGAGCCTGTGCATACAGGACAGGCTCCTGTAGCACTTGACAAGGAACTTGATGCGGGTCCCCGCACCAAGGCCACCTATTGTAGGTCGTAACGGGGTGGCTAACTCCGACCAGAAGAAGGCCGATGCTCTCGTTGATCACTTAGAGGCACAATTTGTACAGACCCGGTGCACATTGGGCACGTGGCTCAGGTCATCGCAGCGGTCTCGTACAGACCCTTGGATGAACCTGAACCCACGGAAACGACAGAAATGTCGCAGGCATTAGCCGCTCTAAGACTAAACAAGGCCCCCGGAAGCAACGGTATCAATAACGCGGTCCTCAGAAAGCTGCCCTTAAAGGCGATTAACTTCCTCGTGGAGTTATTCAATGCCGTTCTGCTCCCGAGTCACTTCCCCGAGCTCTGGAAACACGCCGTCTTCTCTTTTCATAAACCGGGTAATGAACCGTCCCTAGCTTTTTCTTACCGACCAATCAGCTTGCTCGACTGTTAGGGCAAGTTGTTCTAGAGACTTCTACTGACGAGACTGACCCGACATGTTCGAGAGGCGGGCATCTGGTAGACGAGCAGTTCGGCTTTCGGGCAGGACACACTACGTCTCACCAACTCATCCGGCTCGTGGAGCAGGCCACGAGGAACTTCAACATCAACAGGCTGACCAGTGCTATCTTTCTCGACGTGGCAAAGGCCTTCGACCGTGTTTGACACTAAGGTCTCCTTTTCAAACTCCTTTCCCTGAACCTGCCCTTCTACCTAGCTAAGGTTGTACAATCATATCTTTCTCACCGCACCTTCTCCACTACCTTTGGGAATGCCACATCCCAAGTCAGAAGTATCCGGGCTGGAGTGCCGCAGGGTTCCCTTGTGGGCCCGGTGCTCTTCATTCTGTATGTGAACGACATCCCAAAATCCCCAGACACCAAGTTGGCACTGTATGCGGACGACACGGCTCTAGTAGCGGAGTCGTGGCGAGGGCATCTGGTGGAGAGGTGACTCCAGACGCACCTGATGCAGTTGGAGGGGTGGCTGACTACCTGGAGAACAAGTATTAACGTGGAGAAGAGCACAGCAGTGCTCTTAACATGGAAAAGAAAGTTCTACAGACTGGCCCCACTCCGGCTGTTTGGAGAGCAGATCAGATGGGCGGACAGTGCTAAGTACTTGGGACTTACGCTGGACAGCAAACTGACCTGACGACTACACTGCACTGAGAGACTAAACAAGGCGAGGCAAAGGCTGGGAGTCCTAGGCCCACTGTTTAACAGGCGCAGCGCCCTGTCTACTAGGAACGGTCTGACACTGTACAAGCAGTTACTCAGACCTATCCTCGACTATGCGTGTCCCGCTTGGGGTCACCTGGCGGACACGTATATGAGGAGGATGCAGGTGTTCCAGAGCGTGTGTCTAAGAATCATTGTGAACGCACCTTGGTATGTTCGGAATGTGACTCTGCATCGTAACCTGGATATGCCTACCATCAAGGACCACTTCCGGAAGCTGGCGCAGTCCTTCTACGAGACTTCCCGGTGCCACCAATTCTCTTATCCAGGGACTTGAGAATTACGTCATCGACCCTGGAGGGTGCCATCGACGTCCCAAAGCCCTGCTCGGATAAGCGAGATGTGTCAACAGTGATTTGGGTGGCTCACCCAGCGTCGCATAGAGTAGTGTCTTCGCACGTAACTCTAAAAACCCATATTCGGTTTCCCAACACACTTTTGTTGTCCTGTTGTCCCACACTAGTATTAATAATATGCTTTTCTTTGTTTCAGAAACATCTTGAAATGCGACAACCCGTCTGTTTTAGGATTGGAAACCACTCGGTGTGACCAATTGGTCGGTACGTGTTGGCATTTGCTCTCGTACTCCCCTTCAGGGTGCATCAGAGCATACTAATATGTATCTGCGTCTGCCAGAACTCTTTATCCTATTGGCTCGCTTGGCGGCCACTATCGCTCACGTTTTCCTGCACCAATGGGAAGCTCCCTTTTCTATAATATGTCAAGGCCAGGCAGAAGTGGAGGGTATTTAACACGGTGGTTCCACGGTAAAAAGTCGGGCGGAGAGTAGCTACCCAACCCGGGTGTCCCACCTTACCCCCTGCCCACACGTGTCTGAAAACACCGTCGCCGTCGTCGTGACATCAACCAGTTCGAATCCGGACAACTGGGCGCGGCCAACTGGGCGCCAGGACAACTGGGCGCTAGGACAACTGGGCGCCAGGACAACTGTGCGCCACGACAACTGGGCGCCAAAAGTAACCCCACTTTTTTCTTTTTTTTACAAAAATTCACTTTTTTGCAATGCATTTTTTTCAAGTAACCTCACTTTCTTCTTTTTAAAAAAATTCAATTTTTTACAATGCAATTTTTCTTTTTCAACAAAAATTCACTTTTTTGCAATGCATTTTTTTCAAGTGACCCCATTTTTTTTCTTATATTTCTCAATTGAAATTAAAAATTGATGGGTAAAAACTAGCATAAAAAGTGGTGGGTAAAAGCTATCATAATGCAAAGTGATGGGTAAAAAATAGCATAATGTGCAGCATCATATTTTATTCAAATGTTCTTTGTCTTGTATTAATGCATTGCAATATTATGTGCAACACCACGTAAAAACGAAATAATGTCTCTATTATTATAGTCTCTAACTAGTCTTAAAATTCTAGCATCGACTTCTAGATACTTTCTTGTTTTCGGCGTGGCTCATGTCCAGCTACAAGATGTTCATAGTAGATATCTCTTACATCTTGTACTTTACGTAGAGCAGCAATAAATTTCCATATTGTGGAATGTTGCATGCCCAGCTTAGTTCCAAGCCTGCGATGTGCAGCTTCAGCATGGTTGTTAGTACGATCTGTACCATTTAATACTCTTGTGTAAGGATTTCACATATTTGGTGGAAATAATGTCATTAGTCGTCCAACGCCTCTGCGATTTCTACGACCTAGATAATTGTCTTCAAGCCAGTCTATCAGGGGCTGCAAATTGTCTGGAAGTTCTTCTGCCAACAAATCTAAAGCTTGGTCTAAATAATTTTCTGGTACAAATGCCAGAGCTGATATCATCCTTGCTTTCAAATAAAACTCGGAATTGTTGTTGTATTGTTGAATAAGTTCCAACGCACATATTTGTTTCCTCATGTTATGTGTTAGATAGTAAAAACAACCATGTAGTTCAACTTGGGGAAAACACTCTCTATTAGCACTTATTGCAGCGGATTCAAAGTTACATGAAAATGTTTGTGGTTGAAAGGTAGGTTCAATTTCTTGTAACATTTCAAAAAGTCGTACGTACGTAGCTCTTTGTTTATTAGGTAGGAGTGCATAAATAATTGGATGCACCCCTCCAAATTGCTTACAAAGCACCATATGGATTTGTGCAAACAGTAGTGGGGCAGTCTTAAACGTTCCATCTCCATGTAAGGCCTCTGCGTCACGTAATATTTGCAGATTACGTTGTCGACCAAAAATAAGGATTAGTTTTAATTTTTTGTGGGTTTTTTTTTTATAAATCCTATCATATCAAATAGTCTAACTTTATAAATATAAATTAATTAAGTTTCCTCTATTAAGATTTTTTTAAAACAACTCCCAAAATGAATATTTACGTAATTGAAAAATATATAATGTTGCGCTGAAAAATATGATTAATTAAAAAAAATCATTTCTAGTTTTTATCCGTCACTTTTTAATTTTAATTGAAAAATATATTTTAAAAATGGTGCATTTTTTTTATTCTAAAAAATTTGCATAAGTTAATTTTTTTTAAAAGTTTTATTTTAGCGCCCAGTTGTCTTGGCGCCCAGTTGTCCTGGCGCCCAGTTCGCACGCGCCCAGTTGGCCGCGCCCGGTTGGCGGCGCCCAGATGGTGGCGCCCAGTTGTCCTAGACCGCAACCAGTTACCTCCGAAGCTGCAGTGAGGGATAAAAGGGGATATAGGGTGGGTAATCTAATTGTTCCCGTCTAAAAGATGTAATGAGATTTGCGTCACAGCTGAGCATTATAGTGGAGCAAAAAAAAAAAAAAAGCCTAATTCAACATCCTGCGCCTTTTGTTCTGGATAGCAAGTCATATTTTTTATAACATTTCACAATAAATAGTAGAATTTATTGTTGTGCCTTGAGGCACAAATTCCACCCAAAAAGAATACTGTGCGAATCCCAGAACATGGTACAAATGATCGTTCTTGTTGAGATTGTCTGCTTAGACTTTATGCTGTCAGTGAGGTGGTGTGCTTCCACTGTAACTATTGTTATTTAGTTTCAGGTGTGATGTGCGACACCCAAGTCTCAACTCCTGTCACAATATGGCTCTCCTTCTTCCTGTTAACATATTAGAAATGTCAAAGCACTTTCAAGACGTTTGCTCCTCTTTGAGCATTCTGGGCACATGACCCACACACACTTTTAGATTATTCAAATGATCGGTGACTGCAGCACAGATCGTGATATCTCAGAAAACTCTTAAGTAAAGCACATAAATTATTAAACGTTGGTCCATACAAACATTTTCGTTGACCCTATGCATAAAGTCATAATTCACCAAAGATGGTCATTAACTGCAAGGTAAGGAACTGTTGAGATTTTACCCAATATTCTAAGGGTTCCTCCCAACAAAAAAGTTGGGAATCAACGTTCTGAATAATAGAATATTTTAAGTTTTTTTTATAAAAGTTATCGGCAGTTCCCGTACTAATGTTAAAGTTGAGTTCAGTGCTAGAGATAAAATGAGGTCTTCCAATAATCTTTGTTGGACTTTGAAGACTTTTTTACTCTTTATCTACTCATTACTATTAATGAGTTGCATGATAAAAATTATTGAAGATTTACCAGTTTATTTAATTTTTTATTGAAAGATAACCTCTTAAATAATATTTTTAATGTATAAACAACTTGAAACATGCGTTTCTGATAATATATTCAATAAAATTATATTTGTGAACATAGTTAAACAAATTAAAAGACTATAAAAAGATATACAAACACATTTTTAAAATCATCTTTCAATGAGATTAAAGTCATACTTTTTTATATAACCAAGCAGATCATACAGAGATACTCAAATAAATAATGGTCATATTTAAAACTAAAAAATATCCAAACAAAACATTTTTCACAAATTTTTAGTTTTAAATAGTGTAGTTTGAAAAAAAAAAAAGATATATTCTATTATTCCATTTTGAATTAAATGAAATGTTCTTTATACAACTTTAAAATAATCCACAAACAATTCATATTATATTTTAACAATAACTAACATTCTAAAAATATAAACATAGATCACATATATTTTTATAAATTACCATTAGAAATTATATATTCAAACATTTTTATAAGCATTGATTGATTTTAAAATGTACTCTCTCAAATTCCTAAAATTGTATGGTTATTTTATTGAAATATAATCTTTTTTTTTAGAACCACATCTTACTACCCATTTAGGTTGTACACTAAACATATATTAAAGACAAAATAATTTGGCACAAATATAATTGGAATGTATTAATATTCTAAAGTTACAATTGATTTAAGTTTAATTAAAATAAGACCTGATGTTAAACAAATATAGCTAAAAATATATTATTTAGTCCACATAGAAAGTTCAACACTGTAATAACGTTATCAAGAGCATACATCAGGGTCATACCAAAAAGAATGATGGATATGAAGTATTTAGGAAAAATACCGCAAGGGAGACCAAGAGAAATAGATAACAGAAAGCGTGCAAGTGAAAGGAGACATTTTACTAAACTGACCTGGCCACAGGCTGGAAACAGTAAAATGACACAATCCTTTGAACAAAATTCAGACTAACTCAACTTTTCAATAGTTTTAAGCAACATAACTTTTTAAAATATGTATTATAGGTCTAGTTTAAATTAATGCATGCATATCTATTAAAAGAAGAGTAAGGCATATAAATATTCATAAGTAGCCAAATTAATCCTATAAATAATATTGAAACTATACTACTATGCTGGTGAATGGGCATGAAATTAAAAAAATTGTAGTGTTATACACATAAGATGCCAAAACACACAAATTCTTCTAACTACTATTATTTTATTTCACTTAAAGCTTTCTTAAGGGTTAATATATTCTCATCTGAGAAAAATATATTTTAATTGGCAGTGAAGTTTTTATCTAAGCATGTACACTCAGGATGAATGAACAAACAATATTAATTTAATTGTAAAATCTATATATTACCTGTGCTTTAGGTGTCACCTACGGTTTTCTTGGCAGATAATAATTCTGTTCCCGTTATGTAATGTTTCAGTTGTACTAATACGGAAAGATTTTTTGCTCATCCTGTACGAATAAGCCTACTAGTCCGATTTTAATAGTAATAACCTTCTATGATATCCCACACTCCTTCAGCTTGAATGAATAATGGAGATCTACATGGACGCTTTTTATTGGTTATCACAAGAAAGACCAACCAGACCCTTTACACAGAGGAAAATATGTAGTCACTTAAACTGTAACTGTAACTGGTCATGCAATAACTAATGCAACACTTTATAAGTGGGGAACAGCCGAAAGCTCCCACTACAGAGCAACGGAACAAACAATAATGGATATAGCTTGTTAATGCCCTCTCAAGAAGGTCCGAGGGTCCTGGATGATCGTACAACCATACCAGAAGCAGTTAAATGATTACTCTAGTTGGACATTGATCTGGGAATTTATTGTATTTTACTGTAATGACCATATTTCTTATATATTTTGTAACGTTATGTCACATTAACATTGTATATACCCTCTGAAAATAAATACAAATCTGACAGTTATAAAAGCTACTAGATATACTTTTATAAAGTCATACATCAAGTCATGTGATTTGCAGGTGTCACATTTGATAGATATTATCAATATCTATAAAATAACAATAATAGTATGGTACAATGCTATCAATGTTGACCATCAAAAACTATGTTTGTATTTCTAAAATAGCCTTCCTATGAAAATTGGACTGTATTTAAACAAATTTAACATGCTATTAGAAAGTACACAACAGAGATGAGGGTTGAAACACTTTTAAGTTTATGTATGAAATAAAGTGCATTGAGCATATTATAATGTCATTCAATAAATATAATGAATTGTAGAAAAATTCATCTCAAATAAACTTATAAGACACTAGCAATATTTTGATGCTTTCAAGATTTATATTACATAGATTAAATATTACAGGAGGTAAAAGAATCTGTTTGTTATTAACTGTAGGTGTTTTTTTTTGTTTACTTGTGCTACATTTAAAAAAATGATGTTTTATTAATTTTATAACTTTGTGCGTTATAAAATTCTCTGAATTTTCTAGGTTTAAAAAAAAAAACAGAAAAATATGTATTATCCCAGTATTTTATATTCCAGGTTATATATGTAACAGTTAGAACATGAACTTCGTTAGAATCAGATTTCACTAGGTAAAACTAGTTCCAGCAAAGCCATTTTGTCAATACTAGTTTTAACTAGTTAATTCTAAATTTAACTGTTTACTGTCAGTGAAATTTATATCAAAGAGAAAAAATATATTAAATCCATGTGTTTACAGTTTTGAATATGCAAAATTAACTCTCACCGAGATCCTTTAGTTAAAAGTGTTCTTGTGGGTTCAAACTTGTACTGGGAGGTGTGACGTGTTCCGTGAGCTGTGTATGTTCTACTTGTCTTGGTGTATTCTCTGCTGGCTGCAGGCTTGGCACACTTTATTTTTGACAATGATAACTACGCTATTGTTTATTTTTCATTGTTTCTACATCATGAGTGCTGAAATATCAATGTGAGGAGGATTTGGAGAGAAGATGGAAAGTGTGTTTCATGAAGCAATTACTTAATTCATAGACAAATAAATAGAGTTATTACACTGTAATGACCAGAGAAGATTAAAATCATCTTTTAGCGGAGTTGAGTTGAAGAAGCAAAATCTGCCGTGAAGAAGATACCTTTGTAGATACCATTGATTGAAAAGTTTTGATATTATTTCAAATTGATGAAGTGAAAAGTTGGTCTCAGGAGGTGAAACGTAAAGAATATTTACTAGCAGAAGAAATCTACAATTATATTGAAGCAGCTCATGTAGTGTAAGACATTAGGTCGAGATAGGCTGAAAATGGAAACTTCAAGAAAATACCCAATGTAACTAAAGAGATGTAAATATTTTCTTAAATATGATTGAAACCTGCCAATTGAAGAAAAAGAAAGGCTTGGTTAGCAGGCCCATTCATTTGGGACTGAACAGCCGCTGCCAGGTGGACCTCATTAAAATGCAATCTTTAGGCTTATAATGGCTTCAAATTCAAATATGGTCTACCAGGGCCATTTGACCAAGTTTGTATTACTGAGACCATTGCAAAGAAATCAGCCCGAAGAGGTTACCTATCAGTTGATTGATATATTTATGACGTTTGGTTTCCGTAATTCTACATTCAGATAATGGTAGAGAATTTGTCAACTCGGTCATAACTGAAATAGCTACATTATGGCCAGAGTGAGAGATGGTAAACCAAGACATAGTCAAAGCCAGGGATCAGTATAACGGGCCAACCAAGACATCGAAAACATGCTGGCTTCATGGATGAAAGATAAACCACTCCACAAATTGGTCCAATGATTTTCGCTTTGTGCAGTCTATGAAAAACAGAAATCTTCATTCGGGGATTAAACAATCGCCATACAAAGCTATTTATTTATTCATTGTCTTTATTTTGTAACATTTTGGCGAAGTTAAGGCTAGTTTGCCTTGTCTTACATTTAATCAATTAAACTAAACACGCTTATAGTAAGAAATAGTGAAATAAAATGATTGCATAAGGCTATGCTCGGTATTTAGCCCAGAGTTGGACTCGCTACATCATCTACGCTGCCATCTAAGTTACGAAAGAGTCCAGGATGAGGATGAACTTCGAGAAGTCATCGAGCAGATGAATGCAAAGACGGAGGAAAATGAGGCCAATGAGAAGAGAAAACGCGGGTTGGTACTCACTCAAATATTTATTCAGTAGATAAGAAGCTCATGAAAATTTCATCGAAAAGGTAAGAGAATGAAATTGATTTCCGATGGAAAACATCCTAGGTTGAAGTTGGAGGTAATGTCATCATACTATACCAGATGTAAACAGATCCATCGCAGACCTTCGAAACCGAGTAGGAGTTGTGCTTGATGAAAAATAAAGAGGATTTTGAACTGAATTTTAAACATAAATTGAAGAGACCATAAACAAATCATATTTATTTTAGATCTAAATTTGATGGTTCCCCTCAAGTGTTCCTGATAGGCGATCAGGTGTCCCGATCAGGAAATTTCTTGAGGACTGTAGAGAGGAATGCAGCTTCGGAACAGGACAAGGCTTTGTACGCTGTTTATGCACGAATAAGTTACTTCAAAGAGATCTTGTGCAGGAACAGGGGCAACTTTGGCATAATCCAAGTAATTTGCAGCCTGCCTTCTTGCAATAAGTGACAAAAGGATGTAATTGATGCTTTAAATACTAAACTCTGTTTCGTGGATTAGTGTTGTTGTTAGTTATCGCTTGAGACAACTATTTTTACCTAGTGAGATCGGGTTTTAACGAATTTTGGGTTCTAACTTTAACATACATATAAATATTTAAACCAATTTCAATCAAACTTTTTAGATTTAAAATACTAAAGCGATATAAATGTGCCCTTTGAAAATCCTATAAATTGGAGATAAAACTTATAGTTTACCTTTCACACCTTCACATTTAAAAACTATTAAAAAATAGCTGAAAATTCCAATGACTTTTTAAAATTGACCTGACTTTTCATTGTAACACCAAATTCCCTGAACTTTTCAGATTTTCCTTATTTTAAAGTGCATTTTATCACTGGAAGTTTAAAAAATATTTACAAAATTGAAACATTTAAAAATGTAATAAAATATTGTGTGGTTGTTGATCACTTATTTAAGCATTCTCACTTAATTCTATAAATAATTAGAATCAGTAATATTATAAAATACTTATGAAAGTAAATTTACACCATATTTAATTAATAACACAATATTAAAATTCAATAAAAACTTTCTAAATTTAAAATCATAGCTTAAGTAGATTGTATCTTAGGAACAAGTTTGATTCAATAAGTAATTTAAGCATCTGCTTTTCCATAATTTAATATTAAATATTATTTTTTGATTGTAATAACATGCTTTACAAATATTGTTTTAAAACAAAAAGATAGTAAACTAAACACAAACTAAGTTAATTTTTTTTTTTCAATTTAGCTCTGGATTTCTGACATAACCAAACCTATTTAAGAGTTGTAGAGTGATACATCAAAACAGATATAGATTGATACAATAAATACAATATAGTAGGTACAATAACCTTGAGTGAATATTAAATTGTGCACAGATTTCATAATACATCTTTAAAAATCAATCATTATTTTACATATAACTTTTAAAATGGCAACAAACTTAATAATTAAAGACCCACTTTTAGTCTAAAACGCTTTACAGCAATTCACAAACCATGTCAATAACAATTTCAAGAGAGTTGACCACTACTTCCTGATAATAATAAAATAACATTATTATCAAGTATGTAAAATAAATTCTCTCAAAGTTTTTTTTAGCTCTTAATACATAATGAAGAACTGGAAACTGTTTCAGAACATGGGTTTAACATTCATAGTCCTAAAAAACAATGCATCAATAAACTTCCGCATAACAACATGTGTATAAACATATGATTTTTCAACTGTCATTCAGGTAAAAAGCTATGAACAGACTTTACCCTAAGTATTAATATTCACAATATGACCCAAGTATATTCCACAATAACTAATGTGTAATAAGTTCTACCTATCATTTGTAAATTAAAACATTCCACAACTATAACTCAATTATTACAACTTTAATAAGTCTATGCAGTAAATGGAAGAAGTTGAGTTTCATAATGAGGTAAAAGAACAGCCTTATATTTATCACAATTTTTCTTCTCTTCTCATTGAGCCATGGGGAAAATAGGGCAGGGGTCATCTTACATTTGAAGCCTTATTAGTTTTTATTTAGCCAAGGGAAAAATTGGGGGGTCATATTATATTTAGAGTCTTATACTCGGGCCAATACGAGATCTAAAACTCCATTAGAGACTCAATTAATCGAGATTAGGATTATCCAAGAAGTAAAAATTATCCTATGATGATCATTCAATATGAGAGGTATTGACAAGATACTTGTAGAGCATGATTTGCTGAATGGAAACATAAAGGAAGATCATACATTTTAGATATCAAATTTCAAATAAATAAAACAGATATTGTTATTTTAATGTGATTTTGATACCTAATTTTTTTGTACATTGTATACATGGATGGTGGATTGTTTGAGACTTCTCTATCTTTATGGTTTATTAAGTATCTAGTGTATTCTTCTTTAAGTAAAAGATTTTTAGTCATTTGATAAAGGCACAAATTTACATATTTATGGGAGTTTTTAGGACTTGTACCATTTATTTTCAGTAGATTCCATTTAATTGGACAATAAATTTTAAATCAATTAGCTATTCTATTTTTTTTATATTTACTTATGATTACAGTATTTGGACAAAAAGCAACACGAAAACTTGTTCTTGTGCAAAACACTTTTCGGTTTCTTAAGTTCCCAATGGAATTAAATCAAGTGTTTTTTTTCTGCTTGTAAAATTCAACATGTTTTGTCAAATTGTTTTCGAGAATCTTGCTACCAGTCAAATTGAAACTATTATCTTTACACTCATTGTTTCATCATTATATTTATAGTTATAATATTTACAAGAATGTAAATACAAACATTAAAAAACTAGGTTAAAATTTAACAAACACATTTACCAGACTATTAGAAGTTATTTGAGTGAATCAATACAAATAATAATAAAACAACTACAAAGAATAAAAACTGCATTGGCGGGCATGCGGACCCAACGTAAAGTTCTAGTCTGGTTTGCCGGTGATGAGGAGGTCAGGGTGCCCGGTGGGCTTAGGCTAGTTTTCCCTAAATTGTTTCTCACTTTGCCTCAACCAAAATGCATGTACACTTCCTCTCAACTCTATGCTCCTCATCATAAGAAAATAAAATGTTAATAGCCTGAGTGCTGGTAAGAAGTGGTGAAAAAGCAGAATACAGATCTGATTATAAATAACACATTCTACTCTCATTAGTCTAAACAACGATAATATTTGTTTAAAACATCATTTCCTTTGTTTTTTGATATAGTATTTACCAGCTCTAATATTAATAAATGTGTTCTTATTTTCACTGTAAAAGCATATTGTGTTCATTCCCCTTTTCCCTTTCTTCTCTTTTTACTGTTTCTTCTTCCATTTATAGCAAATAATACTACAGATAGATATTAAAGATGTAAATAAATCATGTTGCAAATCATTACATTTGTACATTATCAGGGTTCCACATTTGTAATACATATTTTCCTGTTTCCGACGCAGATAGTATAGCACCTTTCCTAGAATTGACTATTGTGAAGTGATATTATTGGTTTGTAGAAAGAATGTGGGGAAATATATCAGTTGTAAGTGACACATTACTCAAGGAGGAACAAAGAGGAGAGGGAGGGCTTAGACCTGTGTTTGGATCAGGGGTGCTTATTCATTTAGTTCACTTTTTATTTCATGCTAAGGTCTACCATTTAAAACATACATGCTTATTTGCCAAGTTACACCAATCATACCTTGATTTCATCACCAAACAAAAGTACTTGTTTTGATTTAATAAAATGCTAGTGGAGTTTTGGTATTCTTTCACTAATAATAAGTTTTGTTTACAGTGTATTTGACGCCAAGGTTAACAACTTGGTCTATTGAGTGGATGGATCACTGTAGGAATTCTACCTTCAATGCCTCCAGCTGAGAGTTGGACCTTGACGTTACCACCATAATAGTCTGTTGAGAGTTCACCTCTTCATTTACTTAGGTCAGTACAATTAGTGTGTTTTTCTACCAAGTCTAACATCTCAAATTTTACATAATGTTTAATCTTATTAAGGGTTAAGGTTGAAGAAATGTACCAGAATTTAAGGAGAGAGACTAAGAGAAAACATTTAGGGAAAAAATACCTTCACCACACCTGGCCAGAATACAAACTCAGACCTCCGGATATTGTCAAAACATACTAGACAAACATGGCTACTATTCTGAGTAAAATTATTTTATTTATTAAGTTCTCAACAAGCTGGTGTTTTTATATTTTCAAATATTTGATATTCTAACATTTATTTGAAAAAATCAAATTATATATGTTTTAGTATGAATTTAACCACATTTAGATATCATTTTCTGAAAATTGAAAAATGACACTTGGACACGGAAATTGAACCCAGAACCTTTGGCTTAGTACGCAAATGCTCTAACCACTGAATTATCCAGGAATCGCGCTATTCACTCATATTTTTAAGGCATTGTCTATGACGGACGTGCGGAAATCGTCGTCTAAAAATGTGTGATTTATTAAGATCACGAGCTATCAGATAACGCAGCCACCTACGACTCGATAGTTAGCTTAATGCTACCACTTGTACAATTATTAAATTCCTAGATAGCTCAGTGGTTAGAGCATCCCTCCAACACAGGTATGTACAATCATATCACTTTCTTTCCAAAATGCTCCTTTTCTCTATTTATTAAATAAATAGCAAACAGGTGACGAGAACTATGGTGATGTCACCAAAACAATCTGTGTGAACGAATTAACTTCAAAGTGGTTTCCAAACAACCTTATTAATTATTATATAAAGTACTAATTTATATAATTTTTAAAATATCTTGTTATATTAATAAAACTTATATATAAAAACTTTAAAAATATGTTCTAAGACTATACTTACATGACATATTACGTGATGAGATGTTGGTTCCATCTTTTCTTGTTTCATTTGGTGATCTTTTGTCTTTTAATGGCGTTATATGAATGTGAAATGAAACAATACCAGGGAGATTTGTTAGCCTTACATATTAATATAGATTGAAACATATTGTATACTTCAAATAAGTAGAGCTAGCTTCACTATCATTAATTGGAGTACACTTAATGTATTAACAAAGTATAGTCTAAGGGATTACAATATATTATACAACATTTAAGATTCTGAAAATTGAAAAATGACACCTGGACACGGGAATCGAACCCGGGACCTGTCCCGTGTCCAGGTGTCATTTTTCAATTTTCAGAATATAATATCTAGATGGAGTAATTCCCACTAATAAGCATAAATAATAGCTCTGACTATTAATTCTTAACATTTTAGATGATCAAAGTGACATTATTTAAAGTTGCGTCTACTTTTTAATGGGCGCAAATAAATAGAGCAAATTTGCTCTCAAATTGTGGATGTTATCTTTAGGATTAAAAGTTACACATTTTTTATGTGTGGCAAGTAAAACTGGGTTGCCACAGAAAGAAGTAATGTTATTTGGTGAGAAATATCGTTCCTTTTCCTCTCTTCTCTAAATATTATTTTCATTTTTTAATGCTTTATAAATGGCACTATATAAAAATTGATACTTTGTTTATTCACAATGGCGTTCCCTGGTTGTCCTAGGTTGGACACCTGTGTAGTGTATAATAAGTTGGAGAGCCAATTCTTCATGTAATGAATCAATTACATTCAACTTATCAAATTATTACTTTGAGGATGACTTGTATATCAAAATAACAGCAACCAGCTGAATTCATCTGCTGAAAAATATAAAGTACATTTTATTAAAAGTTAATATAACCAAACTAAAAACACAATAAAGGCATTGCGGAAGTAGTGTACATTAATGTAATGTAAATTATAGGGAAGGAAGCCAACCTGAAAGGAGAGTCGTCATGCATCCCTTTTATACACTACGTTGCTTATTAGGGTCAAGCGCTAATGTTCCCCGTAACTGTATAGCACCCCACTAGGGGAAACAGTCATTCTTTCTACACTCCTCATGTGAGTACAGTCAGGAAACAAAGTAAATCAGTCACTCTTTCACTAGCCTTTTGTTGGCGAGGTTCACTTTAACCTCCAGTGTTGTGATGTGTAAATCACGTTCATTCATCAGACAGACATTAAATACATTGCATTTTTTCAACACTACAAACCATTCTATAAGTATGGATTAAATAAACATATTATATTTATTAACTATGGTTATAGCCACATTTAAATGTCATACGGTCATGGGTTTGATTCTCGTGTCCAGGTGTCATTATTTAATTTAAAGAATATGTATTCCATCAGTGTTTATCATATAACAAAACATCTATTCCAAAAAGGAACTGTTCAATGAAGTATTTATTTTAAATTTATAAACCCTGTATCATACCAAATGATCCATCAATCCATCAAAGCAAGAGTACTTTGAGTACCCCTAGAAAGCGATGTTTCAGAGTTTGGTCGGGCCTTAGTATGAACAAATAAACTTCCCTTTAGCTTTTCAAACTTTCAACTTTCACTGTTCACATTACTTTAAACTTGCAGAAATATTCCTTTTCAATAGTAAGGAGGGGGGGGGGAAAGAAAAAAGAAAAGAAGTTGGACACAAAATAATTTTTTAAAATGTGTTTCTTATTATGAAAAAGGAATATTTCTGAAAGTTAAAAATAATGTGTATATTTGGGAAGTAATATTTAGTTGGAATTGTGAAGAAATGAAGAGAGGTTTGTTGTTATCAAGGCATATAACCTAGCTCTCCTTCCTTCGCTATCACTTACATTATGGTACTGTACACTGTATCCACACAGTTTTTTATTATTTTTTTAAGACATTAAGATATTATTTATTTTGCAAAAAAACTTAAAACTATTAGGTTAATAAAAATAATCAAAATCCTTAAAGCTATAACAAATAATTTAATTTTATGAGCTTTACATAATGTTAAACTTGTGTTACAATTGGTTAGGGGTCTGTGAAGCTTCTAAATGTCTACACTAAAGTTCAAATTCAGCATACATTTGGATCAACTTCAACACCCTAACTTTTCTTCACATCTTTGAAAACATCTAGAAGCAATCTAAGAACTTTTACAAATGTCAACAGGCCCAAAATTTTCAACTAACTGAGGGATATCTTTTGTATCATTTTATTTTATTTTATGATATAATTTGTTGAATTTTTTTGATAAAATTTATAGCAATAAAATTGGCTTGGTGTATCTAGAATGAAGCGATTCATTTAGTAGTACAAACTGGCAGAATGTCACTTGTCGGTCATTTTTGTCTAGGGATTTAATAAATATTACAAAATGTTATTCATAAATTTCATGCATTTTAAAGAAATTCAATGTTGTGTTAAGATACAGTGGAACCTGGATAATTCGAACTTCGAGGGACCAGGAGAAAATTTGAACTATCCAAAAATTCAAATTAAATAAGTTTATTAAAAGGAATTGAAAGAAAAATACAGTTAAATTTTCAACCAACTTGATTTAACATATTTGTACATAAACTGTTCACAATTTCTTTAAAAAGTCAGAGATTTTAATCTGTTTTCCTGATTTAAGTCTCTCAGTTATAGTGTATGATTCTAATTAATTTATTGACTGGAAAATTGAATCACTAGCATGCGCCATGGTTCATGGTTTCTGCCGCAGTGGACAGTGATATCACGATACACACAAACACAAACACTACTGTACAATACGTACTAAACAAAACTAAAACTAAACAAAAACTAAAAAAACAAAATAAACTTGCACGTCACAAGAATATCGCTATGACCAAATGACTAAGAGCAGCGCACGTAACCGCTCGAGAGGTTTGACCTTGACTAACTGAGTACAGAACTGTATGTGTAAACAAAGACGTATGGGTGAGCGGGGGGCGTGAAGAAGGGTACTGACCGCAACCCAATGTCGCCTCCCCTGTTTACAAAAATGGAACAACACAGCGCAGCAACTAGAAGTAGGAAAACAATACTGCACACTACATTACAACCTACAAATGTTTGAATTAACCAAAACAAAATTCGAACTATCCACGATTTTTTAACATTGTTTTAGTAAGAAATTCATGGGATCGGGCGAAAAATTTGAATTAAAGACGATTTTGAACTATAGAAGTTTGAATTAGTCAGGTTTGACTGTATGTGTTTTGGTTGAGAATGGCCAGCATACTACAGTTCTTTAATTTGCCTTCTTGAACCTCGATATGCATTGAGACATATAATATGTTGTTCATTTGGCACCATCCGGGCTAAAGGAATGCTACAAACTGGAATACATCAACCCTCTTGTTAGGAGATGCTAATTTATTTATTTAATATTTTATATTCTACCCCCTTTACAACATCTGGTTGTATTTATAATTCTTACAAGTGAAAATTAAATAAATGATACAAAACACTTGAGCACAATTTCTCATGAAGTTCTCATGATTCTCATGATTTCAACAATCTCTTGAAAACGGGTTTCCCCATACTGCAATCCTCCACCACTACACAACATATCTTCAAGGAGCCTCCAAAACCAGCCTATAAACAACCAGCCAATCTACGCGACTTACTTGTAAAACCCAAACTGCCAGACCCCACTATTCAACCACAACCCAAACAAATATCAGGTTCATTTCCCTGCAACCGCACCCCCTGCAAAACCTGCACCATACATAAACCAACAAATTCATTCTCCAGCAACATAACTAAAATAAATTATCCTATAAAAGGCCACCATACTTGTGATTCTGAAAACCTCATCTACCAACTGGAATGCAACCAGTGCCAAGCACAATACATTGGTCTCACAACAGAAACACTAAGAAGGAGAATGAATGGTCATTGACATGACACAAAAATGAAGAATAAAGATAAGCCTGTAGCAGCACATGTCGAAACCCGTAATCTGGACTTTAATCAGTGTTACACAACCAAGGTGGTTAAATCCCTGAACAAATAAATATGCAACCCTTCACAACTAAGGATATGGGAACTGGCCCATCAATATATCATCAAATCCAGACAATAATTCCTCTCCTTTCTACCAGCACACTTATTTTTACATTCAATGTCACAACAATAATAATACAGTATATAACACAATTTTTAGTTTTTCTATCTATCTAGATACTCATAATGCTACCATCTATACAGTGATATCATAACTGAAAAACAGTCAGCTGTGGACAGTCAACCTTGAAGTTCAACCAAGAGCATCAGTCTACTCTCTTGACCTGATGAAGCTGTGACAGTTAAGCTTGTTCTTAAAAATGTGTTTGTGTTTTTAGTGTTCTATCTAAACAATTTCAACTCCAGTATCACCAAGGTAAGTGTTGTTTAACACAGGGATCCCCAAATGACATCGCTAACAAGGGGTATTTCTGTAAGTAGTTAATTTTAAACATGGTTTTATTAGAGAGAATACACTAAAATATCATCATCATCATCATCAACTGTGGCCGGGTCAGTTTAGTAAAATGCCCCCATCTTGCTCTCTCATTACACCCTATTCCTCCTTTAATCACTTCCATTCATTTTCCTCTCACTTCCACCTCATCTGTTATCTGCTCCTCCAATATCCTTATTGGCCTCCCTTGCAGCCTTTTTCCTACATACTTTATTGCCAACATTATCTTCGGCATCCTCTCTTTTCCCATCCTCATTACATGTCCATACCATCTCACCCTTGCTTCCTCTACTATCTCATGTACTCCCTTTACTCCTACTCTTTCCCTAATCACTTTGCAATATTTATCCTGTTTCTCCTCATGACAGCTAACATGCTCCTCATAAACTTCATTCCCATGTCCTCCACTTTCCTAGTCTCTCCTACATTCAATGTTTATGTTTCTGCTGTATATGTGACAATAGGTACAAATTACGCCCTGTACAACACTTCCTTACACTTCAAAGGAATTTCCCTTCTCCAGAGCACGTCTCTTACACACCTATAGAACAATTCTCCCTATTGTCCTCTTGTCATTAAATCCTCTCTACTTTCACCTTTATCCTCAATCACGTTCTCAAGTTATTTTACGTTCTGTACTTTTGTCAGCTATACTCCATCTAACTTTATAGCTTTATCAGGCCTTATCCTTTTCCTTCTCATCACCACCACTTCACTTTTCACCATACTAAATTTCACTCCACACTCTCACTTCCACATTATATTCCTGTAATTGTTCCTGTACTTCCTCTTCCTTCTCCCCCATACCATCAAGCCATCAACAAACATCATGGCTTTCATACTTTTCCCCCCAAATTTTCCTGCCACTTTGTTCATGATCATTTCCATTACCATAACAAATAGTAATAGGGAAAGGACACTCCCCTGCTTCATTCTGTCCTCCCACTATCCGTCTTAAGACAACTTCTATTATCCTTTTACATGCTTTTCACTCTCATACAACTCCTCTTTCCACTTCTGTTTCCTCCATCTCTTTCAAAACTTTATTTCTATCCACACTATCATATGTCTTCTTCAAATTCATTACTACTATTACCAAGTATTTCCATATTCATACCTCAGTTCCATCAGCTGTTGTATGGCAAAGATTAAGTCTATTGTAGACCTCTGTTCTCTAGATCTGTGCTGGCCATCTCTCTACCTTCCTTAATTTTATTTCTTATTCTCTTTTCCAGTATCTTTTCATAATTTTTTTTACAGTGGCACACCCCCCATATTTTGTACACCTCTTCCTGCCTCATTTCTTTAAGATAAGTATTATAATTTAGAACCAGTCTTCGGAAACCTTGTTCTCCTTCCAAACCACTCTCAGCACCCTGTATAACCATTGCATACCACAGTCCAACCTCACAACACACCCTTACTCAATGCTGCACATTACAATGGGTTTTTATTTTGTCAAAGAAATTATTTGGCGACTGACCAGTTGTAAACAATCTACGAGTACAATCAACTGGGATATCTTTGAATGTCGCCTTTATAGTGAACATGTTAAAAGTGAGTTGTTTAAAAACTGCTCTCAAAAGTGCTTTTATCACTGATCACAAACACTAGCAACCTGTATTGAAGAGCTTAAGTTGTTTGAAAGAATGCAGCAAAACTTCCATAAGTCTGTGGATCTGGTGTATATCTTGTCTCTGGGTTGGGGTCAAAATATAGAAATAGACCTGCAGTATCGTCATATAACATCTAAATATCATGTTAAGACAAATCTATAAAACCGTCTTGGATCTACCTCCAGTAACAAACAGGGGACAGACCAAATTGTAAAATCAAACTTTCGAGTTTTCATATCTCGAGTTAGAAAATGTTCACAATTAAAATACTTTATGAGAAAGAAAAAAGCTAATCTTAAACTTTGACTTTAATTCGTATGTGAAAATCTGTTTTTTCACACCTCTATTGTTAGTATAACTGTTTTAAGTAATCTCTTTACCTGATTCACAAGGTGACTAGCAGAAGAGCCGGGTTTTCTATGAAATGCTTCCAAGCATTGGAGAATCTTGCCATGGTAGCTCCGTCAATCACTCTATGGTCACCCGCCCAGCTGACACACAACACTTCAGCTCGAATGAGCTTCCCATTCAGGTCAAAGCGTGGTACACCCTGGAATTCAATAATATCTTGCCAATATAATGTGCATTCTGGGACAAGTGTAACACTATTCTATTTTAGTGAAAATTAAACACATGTAGTGTGGCCATCTAAATACTGATTTTTATAGGAAGCCAACTTCCGAACACTAATATCGATTTAAAGACACTAAAAAAGAGCATTATAGAGATATGTTTTATTTTCTCACTTAATATACTAACTGATTATTGTATAATAAATCTTTACATGATTAACTAAACAGAATAAGAATATAAATAGAATTGTAATATTTTTATTTACACCAGTGTTGCAATATGATTTTCTAGTTTTCAAATAATGGGCTTTCTATGAAAAACAAACTGTATTTTATAATGTGTATGGAATTAATTAACCATCTTGACAATCATTCTCAATTGTTCAAGGAATTTGATTTCCTAAATGTTAAATGAAATACATTAAAATAAACTTTAAATATTCACAAATTATGGTAAATTATTATTGTTTAAGTAAATATGCCAACCTTTTAAATATGACTAATCATTGCTATACAAAGTTAATTTAGGTGTGAGCTGGAACTTTTAGCATAATAATTTCCCCTCTTTCTCCTCCCCCCAATTTCATGTAATACAACACAGGCATGTCATAACCGTAAGTGCAAAACCTAGGTATCAAAATGTCACAATCCTGACGGTAGTTGTGAATCCTGGTGCCAGCTTGGTGGACATTATCAACAAGATATTGAAACAAGATTTAAAGAAGTAGACTCTAATTTAATTTGTCTGTGTATATTGTTAGTGCCTAAACATTTGGATAATTTTCTTGATTTTTGCTATTTAAAAATGGTCAACCTTAAATTGACTCATACTTTTAAAAAATAACTTAAATCAACAAGCTCAGGAATAGCATATTAAGTTAAATTGTTTAGTATCAGTTATTTAATAGATCAACCCTAAAATATACACAGTGAAGAAAAAAAATCTTATTTTTTGACGTATGCACTCTTTATATCAGTTTAGCGCATGTGGGAATTTTTGTCTTTGGTATCAATAGTTTTTTTTTATCAAGGCTAGCCTAGTGCTCAACCAATATTAAGAAATGTAAAAGTGGACATGCAGAAAAAGATGCCAGCATAGTCTTGTCTGGTTTTCCGGTGAGTTCAACGTAAGAGTCTCGACAGAGTATGGCAGACTGCTCTGTCGTGTGTGCTGTGGTTTCAACTCTCGTGAGAAACAAACAAAGTGCAATCCTGAGCAGCATCATCATTCAGAATAAGGCAGTGCTTTCCTTTGAATACCTCAAGAAGATTACACATGATTAGTATTTATTGGGGCTCAGGAACTGATACTAACTTTCAAATATAAATTAATGCAAATATGGTTTTAAATTTACGGTTTTTCATGTTGTAAAGGGTTTTTGAAGAAAATATTACATTTATAAACTGGGTTGTGGGTATTTTATATAGTTCACTATTTTATATAAATCCATGACATGGATGAGTTGTCAAAGCCGTCACCCTCACATTGGTATTAGGAGGTGGTCAATTTCAAAACCCAGTTGGGTGTATTGAGAGTGGTTTTCCATTCTATTTTCTCGAGTATGGGTTTGTTTTGGCCACTGGCTTACTAAATGGTCGTGGCCTGAACCCGAGTAACGGGGCTGCCGCTTATAGGTCCTCGGGTAGACCTTCTCTTGGTGGTAACCTGACCTGAGGGTACGGGTGCTCGTCATGACTTAGCTCATCATCACCAACCCTCTCACTTCCAGCCCACCCAGCTGGGAGCCAAATAGTTTTCCATTCTGCCTCCACACAAATGTTGTCACACTTACTTTTGATAGAACCTTTCTCATACCGAAAAAATAAACTTAATTAGTAAATTATGTGTATAGCCCAAACAGGTAGTGAGCCAAGGTGACAAATAATTTTAAAAGCCATTTTCTCTCCATGAATACAATACATTATGATATATACCTCGATTTTCTTACAAATATACATTTGGAACACTTTAAAAAAAATACTAATCTAATTTTTCGGGGAAACAATAACATTTTACTGTTTTATTAGTGTTAGTTTACAGGTATAGATAATATTTACCAAAAAGGGAAAGCTGCAAATCATATAGCCTTATGTATGAATACATGAAAATAGATCTAGTACATTTACTATTCTTCAAATATGCCCATCCATAGAGGATTGGGGTATAATATTGTTCATTTTATTTATTTATTATCATCCTAGGTTTAGAGTGAGTGAAGCTTAAGTGTCTAGCAACATACCTGAATTTTTCCGAAAGCACCAATAGCGACCTCTGGATGAAGAATAACGGGTTTGGTGTAGGTCCCACCAATCTGAAAATCAATTTAAAATTACAAGCACATAAAAAAGAGGAAGCAGATGCACATCATAGAAGATAATACTTAACACCGTTTACTACTCGTTCGGGTCATATGCTTAGGTACTAATTATGCTAATGGGTTAGGAATTTTGCATGGAGGGAGAGTGGAAAGCCAATTATGGAAAAACGACCCTCAGTTCCCGCGAGCGAGATTCAAACCTCAATCTCCCCATCCTCGGCAGTCTAGCTCAAAACGAAACTAGCATGTTAGCTAACAAGGCCACCGAGGCAGGTCATCATGGAAGAAAAAACACATAAAGACATAGCCTTAACTATGTCCACCCTTCTATCTGCAGTCACTCTTCAGAGCCCTGCTGAGTTGTTTGTATTGTAGTTCTGTTAGATGGTTAGAAAATAAACATTCTGAGATAAGTACGTTTATCTCTATTAACTCTTCATAAGTACATTTAAAATGGTTATCAAAACATTTTAAAATTACATTCTATGTTTACTTTTACATGTAAAGAGAAAGTGAAATATTCATTCTACAAAGTTTATGATTCAGCAAATGTAACTCTGAAAAAAAAAAATTTTTTTGCAATTCTGTCAGTCCTTGGACATAAATCCCAAACAGTTTGATGGATTATGTTCAAACTTGATATATAAATGTTTATAGCTATACCTCGGGAACATATTTGAATTTGACCCTAGTCCTTAAATTTAGGTAGTTTATCAATGATTATTATAATGCAACCTCCTTCCTACCCTAATTGAGTGCCAAACATAACAAGAAATACAGACAATCAGAGTGGGCGCTTGAGTCGAACAGAGTAACATTGTCTGAGAACAGACGACAGTTACTCAGTGACACGCAACCCGTCTGGCTGCCGTCCTCCCAATCTGACTTTACAAATAAATTACTACCTTAGAATGTTCATGGAGAGGGTGAAGACAGGAATACCATATTTAAAAAATGAGGTAAAGTGCGATTTTGTAATTTATTTATCAAAAATACGTAATATTGGCAACAAATACAAATCATTGAATAGTGCTCAAGACAAACTAGTACTTCCTCCTACATTCAATTAGTTCTTAAATTTTAATTCAATATTCCTATTAGTAACCATACAAACTAGATCTTTCAACAGTTCACCCACGTAAAGTTTAGTTTGTATATTTGGAAGTTTCTTGCACAACATATTTAGAAGCTATAATTTCAAGTATAATCACCCTGACTATTCAAAGGGATATAAAGACGACTTAAAATTGCTACCAATGAGCCAACAACAACTAAAGGATAACTATAACCAAGATATTAAATCCAAGATACCTAATAATTTCAAAGAAACTTCATTTAGCCAAAAAGCTAGATCAACTTCGAAAGTATTACACAAATTAAACAATTCGTCCATAACCCTTCCAAATACATTCCCTCACTTCGCCTGGAAAAAAAGTTAAAGAAAATTCATTGAATATTTCTTAAATTATGGGCACTTTACTCAAATAGAAATATCCTTTAAAACCCAAGCAATAAACACAAAATGGACGTTAAACTCACATTATAGTCAAACTCTACATATATAGGTATGCTGAGTTTATTCCAAACAATAAATTAGTTTTAGTGTCCAACCTAGACGAGCCTTGTAACCTAGTAAAAGTTCATCTGCATGCAGACATCTCACTTTAGTCTTTGACTAAGTATTTAGTTTTTATTTTTAAATTTACCAAATAAAATATTTGATACTTGAAATTTACAAGTTTAAATAAACATTAAACATTACCAAAAAAATAGAATTGTAAGTCCGAAAAAGAATTTTGAAAAGTATATACATATATATCTATAAAAAAATAAAAATAAATGATAAATTATTTGCTTCATTTTAAAATAGTCTCATAGCTCGGACGCTACACACCCAGTTCTAACAGAGTATTTCCCAAAAGTCATTTACACTTTGACGAACACCCCTTTATTGGCATTTCCAGAGGGTAGGGGGTTAGTAAGCATGGGGGGAGTCACACACACGCTTGGGCCGAGACATTCGGTGAAGCAGTCTAGAAGGTCATCAAAACGACTCCATCATTCTGGAACATCGCTTCGTCGATGGTAGTTCCTCCTGGCAGTGGTCTTGGAGGTGCAGTTCCCAGTGCAAAGTGTTGTCGTGTGGTTGTGATGATTGAGACAGGCGATGTTGTGTTGTTGCATTGATGGTCAAATAGGACAGCAGGGTGAGTTGATAGTTACGTCTTTGTTATAAAGTATTCCTTATTTCTTAATACAAGGAACGATGGTACAATAATTACAAACTTTTAGAAAATTTCTCTGACAATTTTATTTAAAATGGATATCTGAAGAGTAATTGACATGAAAATTAAAATTGTATACTAATTTTTGGTGGTAAATTTGTTTTAAGAGTATTTTATGACAGATTTTTTAAATTTGAAATATTTAAAAAATATTTGAATGATTTGGTTAAAAAGTTATTTGTTAAGTTTTTCACAATATAAATAATGATATAAAGTTGATTTCCTTAAAAATAAAATTAGTAGTTTTTTGCTGAAAGCTGATTTATGAAAATAATTTAATTCTTAGGATTAACAAGATGATACATTTTTTTTCTGAGAAAACTTAAGGTAGTTTATTGAAAACATATTTTTGAAAATTTTATCATAAAATATATTAATATATGAGAAAAGTTTGTATGGTTGTGTAAACTATTTACTAAGTCATTACACATTCACAGTATAAAAATAACAATAATTTCATGAAATTGACTAATTGGCCCTTCAAGTGAGGATTAAAAAATAATAATTTAGGTATTTAACATGTATTTTCTGAACCCACTAAATATATCAGCACACAACATATAAACCAACTCCAATCTGTAGCATCCATCCCTGGCCATTAATTTATCACTGTGAAGGGGAAGTCCACATTTCACCAATAATACATTTTTTCAGCCATGCTGGGAATTGAAGCTGGGGCCAATGGCTCAGTGGGAAGACACACAAACGATTGAACTAAGGTGTCCGACTATGAATTATGGTCCGTTTTGTTGATTTAAATGCAAATCAATATTAAAACTATAGGTATCTTTCTCAGTAGCAAAAGTCACAGTTCTTTTCACTTGTCACCTGGAATTGTGGAAAAAGTAATAATTGCAATGGACAATACCAGGGCATACAGAATTATATTTATTTGTTTTTGTGACGTCTTCAAAGTGTTCATCCTACTCAGTAACTGTCGGTAGACACGATGACTGATCTCGGGTCCGCCTGGTGTTATAGGAGCTAAAGATTAAAGGGAGGTAGTATAGGAACACAACCGGAGATTGTTGAATAAATAGATGGTCAGACTTTTAGTGAACTGTGCCAGTGTTAATTGAGATAGATGACATAATATAATAATGAGACATAATGATACACACCTCTTGAGACTAAACAATATACATACAATTTACAGGTTGTCTCCCAGACGACAAACAGCGCTGTTTAGGTAATAATAATATATAAATATGTGAATTGGATACAGTTTAGTTTCTGGTTGAAGTATAGTACTTAGTTAAAAGATTGACATATATCGTAATTTGAAAGTCTTGCAAAACCATGTTAGGTTCTATTTTAAACATGATCATATTTAGTCTCAAAGATGGATGAAAAAGTGACGCTTGTAAGAAAGCAACATTGACTCCCTTTTTATCTTGCTAAAAGTTTGTTAACTATTTTGAGTTAATTCCTTTCAACAAGGAATAGGTTTACACAGTGTAAAGTACCTTCATCTTGCTGGATTGTGGGATGATACTCCCTCCAGAAAAACTGCCAGGTTGAAAAGAATAAGCCTTCGATATGTATTTTACTAATGGTGGATTTATGATAAACCAGCAGCCGCTTACCTAATTTGTTGGTTTGTTGTTGATTACCCAGCGGGTTCACTATTGTAATACTGCCAATAATTGGTAGGACACTTCATCAAAGGTCATACTGATATCACCGCACTAAATAAATTACTAAATTAAACTTTCACTCTAAACAAACAATTAATACGGCATTCTTAAATGCATTTTCCTTTTTGGAGTCCTCAAACAGCCTTCTGGGACTTGTCTTTCTCCGAACCCAAATGGTCATAGACATATACTAACTTTAAACTTACTATATGAATGGCAAAGACTTCTTTAAAAATCTTAAATATAACAAATCTTTTATAACAATAATAATTAACCTGCCTATAAATGTATATCCATAAGGCCAAAAGGTGCTTTAATATAACAAACTTAATACAATAATATATGTTTATAGAACGAGAGAGATTTAAATAAATTAAATTACTAACAACAAAACTGACCAAACTCAATGCATTTTATGTAGCCGTGGGTCATTAACTTTATGAAAGTTCTATGAATGCATTGAAAATTAACCACAAGACCATCGAGATCTTTTCCAAAACTCCTCGATACTAGGCTCGGACCAGAGAGCTACGTTAGTAAAAAACACAGAACTTAAACATTTAAAACATAGTTATCATTAATATAAAAATCCCATTTAAAGATAAAATAAAGACAAAAGAATAAGCCATTTAAGAACTAAAGATTAAATAGCTTCCCATGTCAGGCGAGTGACTAAAGATTAATAGCTTCCATGTCAGGCGAGGACTAAAGATTAAATAGCTTCCATTCAGGCGAGCGACTAAAGATTAAATAGCTTCCCATGTCAGGCGAGCGACTAAAGATTAAATAGCTTCCATGTCAGGCGAGCGACTAAAGCTTCTGTAGCAGATTCGATTAGTCTGAAGGCCATGCTTGTTACAACTCACTGTGGGAACTTGAGCCACTAAATAGAAATTGTAACTCTGCTACAGGTCACTGTAAACATGTGAAGCTTGAGGGAATGACTGCCCTCTTACTATTTGTTGCGTGTGGATCATTAGCCAGGTACTTACTATACACAGGTGTATACTGTTTAAATTATTGCCGACCCTAGGTGTATACCACATGAGTAATAAATCAGTTTTCTACTTCGGTGGTTGCATGGTCCCCCAACACTCAAATGTGAGTACATTTTCTCTAAAATCACACCTTCATCATTCCTTTACCCAACAGCGTAGTAAATGTACGCATACTGATCTAACCCAAATGAGTACTAACAGGGAGGGAGAGTGGGTAGTTTTGAACTTAATCCTTGTGGACTGAACCAGCCGGCCTACACTGCTACAAGAATAACAACAAATATATGTATATGTGTGTTTTATTTGTTTATTTCAAATCAAGTAACATTTTCTATAATTCACTCTGATCTCACATTACTGATGTTATGTTTTTGTGGTATCATAATTTAATATAGAATATATTTGGGGCCATCCTTAAATTACGTAAGGTTTATTTTCATGATTTTTTACCCCCACATAAAGGATCGATAAAATTTTCCAGCCTACCCCCCCCCCCTAATTTTATAAAATTTTGTAAGTTAAATTATTTTTATTGGTTAATTATATTTTTAGACATAAGGATTGGTATATTAAAAGCGTAATAATATGAAATTTTAAAATATACTTTTATTATACTGTTAAGTAAATAAATAAATATTAATGTAGAAAAAACACACTCCCCCTCCCCTCTCCGCAAAAAAACCCTTTCATAATTTAAGGACAGCTCCTTACGAAGAGAAAAGTTATGATAAATGTCCAAGATAAAGATTCCTAGCCAAACCCAAGTCTCTATTTAAAGTGAATATATAAATGATCGAGTGACCACAAGTTTCTCCCTTTATAACTCCAACAAAGTGAATTTGCATACTATACCCCGATCTTTCTTACGAATTTACCTTTGAAGCACCTTTATAAAATACAAACATATCTTTGTTGCCAACATTATTGATATAGCAACAATAATACAGGAAAATTATTACAGTTAAGGTATTGATAATATCTATAAAAAACGACACATGACTTTATTGAAAGTAGATCAAGTAACTTTTCTAGCTATCAGATGTGTTTATTCATAGGATATTAGGGGTGTATCTCATTGTGTAGTGGCCATCACCAGTAAAAGGAATAAACAGGGGTGGATTGAGTTACACAAAAATATAAATACTCCACTCACTAATATAACTATTGCAAGTTTATAAGATAAAGTATATATTGTAATATATCTATCATATTTATCATCCCGAGTCCCTTTGAGACCCACAAGTACAGCCATGGCGCCAGCACTGAATGGCGTGACTCTTTGTAACATTTGGGGATAATAGTTTCTCAAAGTTCCCTCACTCAAACCAAGGAAATATGTCGACGAATTAGATTGGTCACTTTGTAAAATGCCTCCATCTTCCTTTGTATTTTTTATCATTCTTCTCCCATCACTACCACATCTCTCATTATTTGCTCCTTCCATCTCTTTATTGGATTCCCTAATGTGGTTTTTATTCTACTTATTTCAAATCCATCACTCTCCTTGGGGTCCTTTCCTTTTCCCTTCCATCTCACCCTTGCTTCCCCTCATATACACCCAGTGAATGATCCTCATATACACCCTGTGAATGATCCTCCACACCAACTCTCCATGTTTCCGTAGCAGGTCTAATCCTCACCTACACAACACCCTCCCCCTGGATCTTCTCTAATCCCACACTTCACTTGAGTCATGCTGTACTTATCTCAGTACTACTCCACCAAGCTATGAGGCCATCCTCTTAACATCACTTCACTATTCACTTGTTAATTTCATCTCACACTCTTTCACATCCTCATTCCAGTATTGTAGCTGTTCCTGTACTTCCTATTCATTTTCTCCTAACATTATAAACTTATCAGCAAACATCACTGCTTTCATTATGTCACTCCCCGGTTTGATTGTCACTCTGTGATTACAAAGAGTAGAAGTGAGAGGGAAATTCACAACTTTACTCCTTTTTAAAATGTGGAGAAAGAGACTGCATGCATCCCAATTTAATAACAAGGTTAGTTATATTCACAGCAATCACCGAGAACAGGAGGAGTTGGGTCTGTCAATGAATGTCTCAACAATTTGAATTGTGATTTTAAAGTAGTTAATAACCAATATCACTCTTTCTCATTACCTATTCAGGTTATACTCATCAATATAAATCACGCTAATGTTGTCTGGATGAGGAAGGCATAATTGAGTGGAAATGCACCTATATATGTATGAAGGTGTGGGTAACTATTTAGGAAAAACTACTCTCCAACGCCAATCTCCCTGTCTTATGCAATCCAGTCTAATGCGAGAGTGTCACTTTAGACTGTGAGACCAGGAAAGTGGGTTAAGTTACAGTACCGCGGCGCAAGGCTCACGCTGAGTATCCCCAGAACGTCTTTCTCTCGTTACGAGAGGAGACGCAGCCAGGGCATACATGTTAGGACCATAGCAGTTCATATAGTAGAGGAATATTTCAACTGAATCCAAGAAGCTGAGTCATGAATTCTTTGATCAAGTAATGTTATCTATGGGGACTGGGACGATACATTCAGAGTTAAGATATATTCATGGGCTACTTAGCTTGTAATCAACTAAGAGTTGTGAGAGAATTGTACAGTGTAGCAAGTTTGTCTGATGGGAGTTGTGTATTGTTAAATTAAGGAAGAAGTGCGAGCCAACCTGAAAAGCTCGAGTCAGTAGCCAAGGAATGTTAATAATATTTCACAGTGACAAGGACAAAATGACATGTAATATCTGGTGTTTAAGTAAAATAAGATAAAGATGGACTTTCATATATCCACAAGGGGTGTATCTGGTTAGTGGTTAGAATCCTTATTTAGATAATTACTGTGACATACTATTGTCAACATGCAGAGCTGACACTATTTTATAAATAGGAAATACCTTAAACTTTACATAAGGAGTTCCATTTTTACAAAGCTTTTGAAATGAAATTTTATTCTATATAAAAATTGACCATTGTGACGTCACACTATCGATGTTTAGAACATAATGATTTAACCATGATAAGGACATTAATGCATTTGTTATATGTAGACCATTGTTTAAAGGAGAAATATAATGTGTGTGTGTGTGTGTTTGTGTGCGCATGGGGTCTGGTATGGAAGGTAAGACACGTGATAAAATCAGTTTGCTTGTTTGCATTTTCAGTTTGTTTTCTATTCTAGGCAAAGTCCTACTATTTAAAGCATGGAATATTGTATCCCAAATTCAAAAATATTCCAGTAGTTTTTTTTTTTTGGTGAAATACTCTGTTTTTCCCCTATTTTATCTTGTCACAAATAATTCCCTATTTTTTCAGTCTTCCAGGTGTGTAGCAAAGCTGATATAACATTTAACTCTGTGTTAGAGATAAAGATAACAGCTGTTAGATGGTCGGTGTTAATCATATTTTTTTGCAACAAGTCTTACTGCCCATTTGGGTTACACGCTTAAGTGTATATTTAGATGATAAAGTAAATGTCTTTATGTAGCTCTCTTCTGTTAGTAGTGTGGGAGAAGAAGTTAGAACAAGTGTTGGAGACATATTGAAATATTAGAAGAACAGTTTTTAACACATTACTTTGTATTCCTAGCAAATACAACACAATAATTATAATATTGGCAAGATATCTAATTAATGCACAAAACCTCTGATTAACAAACTGTTCCACTGGCCCAGGATTTCATTATATAAGATTGAAGACTCACCATTAATGATATGAGTTGGGCTTGATAACGATCATAACAATTAAATATATAGTAATGTGTGTGAAGTAAAGTGCAGTAGGTATATTAGAATATCATTAAGTAAATATGATAGAATTGTAGGAAATAAAGCAAAATAAAAAGTACAAATCACTAAAATAACTTTTTCTTTACAAGTGCTTCAAATTTGCCATGTGACAGTGAAATATGGAAGTGTTTGTGATTGTGTGTCGGTCTTATACTATTATATTTATTTAATTACATATTATAGTAAAAGTGTAGGCTTCGGCAGTCTTGGAGTATAGTGCTTGCTTCAAGACCCGATATTCCCAGGTTCAAACCCAGCTGAGGTTGATGAATTTTTAATTAGCGATTAAAAATCTGTAGCACAAGTTCCTTCCCAGGGGAAGTAGAGAAGGGGTCAGTCCCGTGTCGACTGTAGCATGTAAATAACCTTTAAAGGTATGTGAGAGCACCTTTCCAGAAAATATATAGGATCTTTTTCGCTCACTCGTGGATATCCAGTGCGTTAAGTAACGAGAAACTACCGCACTTTCAGGACTTCCCTAGGACATGTGCTTTATCCCAGATGGTGTGGATAGCACTAACCGGCTGAAAGACTGGGTGCATGTCCAGCTCTGGATGTAGAGAAAGTACGTTAGGACTAAACCTCAGGTTGAAGACTCATTATTACAATAATTGTCTTAGTAATAAAACTAGCACTTACTGAACCAATGTTGGAGAGCGTTATCGTCCCTCCAGTAACATCCTCCAACTGTAACGAGCCCTTCAAAGATGAGCTTCTGAGTTTGGCCAATTTTTCTGCCAGTTCCAAAACACTCAAGCTTTGGACATTTTTAATGTTAGGAACCACTAGGCCGCCAGGAGTGTCCATTGCTATTCCAATATTGTGACCAGATTTATAGATAATATTTTCACAATTTTTGTCAAGAGATGAATTCAATATTGGATATTGTTCTAAAGCCTTAGATGCAGCTTTGATAAAAAAGGGCAGTAATGTAAGTTTAATCCCTTTTGCCTGACTTTCGTGTTTGAGACTCTTGCAGATATCATTGAGAGGTCCGACCAAAATCTCATCACTGTACACAAAGTGAGGAATACTCTGAAATGATATACAAACAAATATTGAATTTTTGAATAGTTGTTGAGAAAAACTAAAACTCATTTTACAGTTCCATCTGACATACTTTCTGATCAATATTACTTTAAATAATTTGTAGATAAATAATGCTATTACAGTAGAACCTTGATGGTACAAACGTTCGGTAATTTGAACGCACCTTGAGTAAAATAGGCTAAAATATAAATGTATGAAATGTAAAAAAACAGGAAGCAACGCTATTTAAAATGAACGTTCCAGCGAGCAAAGCGCGTGAGACCACTGCAACATCTACACTAGATGTCACTTGGACAGTAACCTTGATGCTCCATTTGTTTCTTAAACAATCTACCATATTATATTGCATTTATTTGTCTTGTTTATAAAATATAATACATGCTTGCTAATACAAACAAATTGATAATCCAAAACACCCCTGGTCGCAATTAGTTTGGATTATCCAGGTTCTACTGTACTATCAAACTATTACCTTTACCAGTACAATCAAATAGCCGAAGCTGTTATTAATTTTAGAGAGGAATTCACCATCTAGATATTATATTCTGAAAATTGAAATATGACACCTCGACACGGGAATCGAATTTTCAGAATATAATATCTAGATGGTGAGTTCCTCCCTAAAATTAATAACAGCTTCGGCTATTTGATTCTTAGTATTATCCGTACAATTATAATAATAATTGTACGATTGGCAGTAACAAGCCAACTACCGAGTCGAATGACCCTGAGCACGGGACGATTCCTGGATAGCTCAGTGGTAGAGCATTGGCGTACTAAGCAAAAGGTTCCAGGTTCGATTCCCATGTCCAGGTTTCATATTTCAATTTTAATAATTTACTAGTACAGTTGAAACTCTTTAGCCCGTCAACTCCCTTGGCTCGGAACATTTTGAATCTGCCACCGTTAGTTTGAAGGGCAGTACTATTAACATTACAAAGGCGCCAAAGTTGTTGACATCTGCAGATGAGTGTTTTGGTTATACAGTCTTATTTTGGCTTGTATTCTGGCTGTATTTTAGCTAATAATTGTGTCTTCCCGACAGTTGTAAAAAGGGGTGTATTATCTCTTGTTTTAAGCTTTATTCTACCCGGTATAACCTTGTAAAAAGTAAGTAGAGTAATATGGAAAGCCTAGGGCCTATGTATAAGGAATATATAAAGGGATTCTTAGGAGGTGAATTCTGTGGTCTGGTACTTATCAGGTTACAAAGGTGTCAGACTAAAGAGATTCAACTGTAATGGACTTTCCATACCTGAAAAGTCCCAAAAATACTAGGGAAATTATATAAACTAATTAAGTGAAAATGAAGTGAATAAAGCCAACCTAAGGAAAAAAGTAAAAAAAAAAAAAAGTTGAAGGAATCCAATGCTCAAATGTGACTTCTTCCTTTCTTCTGGACTCTATAGTAGAAAAAGTCACATGCATAAATAAAAAAGTTTTATATCGTGTTTGATAAAAACAATAAAATTCTTTAAATTGACAAATGACACCTGGACAGGGAAATCGAGCTCTGGAACTTGTCAATGATCTTATCACTGGGTTGGAAAATGAAAAGATTATATAAAGTATTTTTCAAGTTGGAACAGTGGCAATGCCAGCCAACATTTATCTGGACACACTTTATGGACAACTAGTAAATAAGGTTGTCAGAAAAGGGCAAACAAAACTTGAATAATCAGAATGCAAATTATATTTTTATTATAAGCTTAAAAATGCAAACCCCTCAACTCAGTTCTTTTAATTCATGAAGAGCTTTAAGAAATTTAAATCAGAAAAAAAAAAGTTGAAAAAATAAATTTAAAATCTGGCTTTATTAAGTTCTGTCCTGTGGTCTATACTATAAGTATGCAGAACATCTTCTTTCTAGGTCATCTAGGTCATCTAGGGACTTCGGGAGGGTCCCGAAGGAAACACACATACATTAGGAGATTATGTATAAAGATATAAACTGCTAAAAATAATATTATATAACTAGGCCAATGTTTGAAGGACTATATTTAATAAAACAAGTTTTAAATTTATAATGTGAGGAAAATTAAATTCAGGTGAGATGGAATTTTGGGTTTCTTTCATTTTGTATGACAAAAAATTATTTTTGGCTAAAATAAATAAATTATTGCTACAATTGGTTTAGTTCTCTACGGGTATTCTCGATAGTTTAATAATATTCGTGGAGTGTAGTCAGCGTCTGGACTCTAACTCTTGAATAGAGTTTCAGATTAGTTTACGGTTTTACTGGCCAAAGCAAAGTAATTTTCCCAGTTTTTTTTAAAAAGGTTTTATTCTTCAATTTTGACTCTGAACCAATGATTTTGAGTGGAAATATTTAGCAAAGTGTATGCTGAGCGAGCTGCCCAATTTTAGTAAGTGAGCAACAATCCAACACCTATGCTTGTTGATTCAAGATTGGAGTCTCAAACACTTTATTACCCTACTGCCATATTAATGTTTTAAAACTCTTTAGATTACTTCAAGATGGGTCTATGTTAAAAAAACAATCATTCCTAACATTTTTTGTAGAGAGACTTTGCCACAAGGAACAAGGGACAGATAAAATCAGGGTACAGCCATGGTTTTACTCTACATCTTTATCACGCTCTATTATTTTTTGTATCAGAAAGTCATTGTTCCACTACTGATGTAAGTTCAGCCAAGAGAAGAGAGTGGGCAATTTAAACAGTAATATTTATACAAATAGGGTACACTCCTTATTTGAGAAGTAGGGATTTATGGGGGGATGAGAGGTAAAGAAAATAGAGTTAAAAAAAAAGAAACTTGTTCTCCAAGCCAAGGAAGTCCCCACACAGCCAATGTTTGAAACTTGGATGTCCCTAAAACATATTTAGAGTGGTTCTCTCCTGGACATTTTTTAAAAGTCGGATGCTTCTAAACTTTGGAGTTTGATGAAAGGCCACTCTTTCAGTTTCATGTTTAATAATATTAGAGGAGCGTGAAATAAATAAGTATATAGGATGTTTGGGGGGGGGGGCGAAGGAGGATCATTTACATACACCCATAATGGCTGCTCCTTATGGCTACTTTTTATGATCGCAATACAATTCTGGGAGGAAGAAATTTGTATAAGAAACAAACATATCAATAATTATCAATATTGATATTATTTTACTATATTTATTTGTATTATTTTTTATCATTATCATCAAATGTTTCCAGCCTGTGGCCAGGTCCGGTTAATAAAATGTCTCCATCTCCCTCTGTCCTTCCACCATTCTTCCATCTGCTTGTCTCACGTGCTGCTATCTGTTCCTCCCATCTCTTCCCCACATACTTCATATCCATTAATCTTGGAATCCTCTCCCCTTCCATCCTCATACGTGTCCATACCATCTCATGTACCCAACTCTTTACCTTACATCTTAGTTCCTATCCTTGTTTCTCTTTTATCCAAAGTCCATGTTTTCACTGCATACGTCAGTATGGTATGAAGTGTTCTATTTTCCACAGTAGGTCTGACTCTTACACACCTGTAGAAAACTTCTCTCTGCTGCCCTCGTCTCAGTATATTTTTCTGCTGCACCATTTTGACTCAATCACACTACCCAGATACTTCACTCTCTTTGCTTCTTTCAAATCTACTGCATCCACCTTTCTTGGCCTTGTTCTCTGCCTCGTCAACACCATCATTGCTTTCATTTTCTTTCACCTGGTTTCCTTGCCACTCTAGTTATGATCATTACAATCATACATCAATAAAAATAGTAATGGCGAGAGGGCAGTTCCATGCTTGACTACATCTTTTAATTGGAACCACTTTGTCCACCCTTGCTCCACCTTTACACAACTCACATTATTATCATACATATTCCTTACTCTCATTGTCACTCCTCTTTCTACTCCAGCTTCCTCCATTGCTTTCCATACTTTCTATCCACACTATCATAATATTTTTCTACATCCAAAAATGCCATTACCAGATCCTTTCCAAACTATATCTCTTTTCCACCAACTGCCTAATTCCAGATATTAAATCTATCGCCGACCTCTTCTCTCTGAACCCATGTTGCTCCTCTCTCATCTTCCCTTCATGCTTTTCCTCATTCTCCTTGTAGCATTTGCCTACAAGAGATGAAGAGTCATGTCATAAAAAGTATACAACTTACCCGGTTTCACCATTCTAGCTTTGATGCACTACAAGTCGGAGATAAACAATAACACATGCAAGCTTACCAACGCAATAAAGACTGAGCCTCAAGGTTCGAACGGCGCCCACTGGCTGCGTAGTGAAAGTGTTCCAAGAGCGTAATTGTGAATAAAGACTGTTCTACCTTATTCTAGAAAGGTACAGTTCCACGGAGAATATAGTGGAAGAAATTGTGGTCAAGCGCATCCCTTCCTTGGTGATCCATAGGTCTTCCCCCTCCTAATATCCCGTTCTCCGTTGTCCTCTGGGTTTTCTTGTGTATATATAATGGCAACGGGCAACTTGTCGTCACTCTTGGTCATGGCTTAATTGAGGGAATAATAAGCTGAGGCTTCAAGTTGATAAAATTAAGAATAAATTCAATTTCGGCTTAATATTAATTTTATATAAATATTCTTTGTCTTTAACTTTTCAAAATTCTCGTTTCGGCCATACTTAAAATATTTGAAATGGGTAAATTATATCTCGTGTAAATCTTATGTCGATGTTAAGTTTTGTCAAGGATAAAAAAAATAAATATTGAATTTTAGGTGAATATCGATAGTTAGATTTTTGTGTAAAAATCTAAACTTATATTTTGTGGAAATATCGATACTTAGATGTTTGTAAATGTTGATACGTTAATGAGGGAATTTATGGACTCATTAGATAAATTGTTAAGAGAGATATAATTTTTGTAGTTGTCTTTTTTGGAGAGATTATGTAAATTTGTAATGTGGTCAGTGCAGAAAGAAATAGTATTGTTAGTATTAAATTTTGCTCATGTTATGGTTTAGAGCTTGAAGCCGTATTTAACTTTAAAATTGTTCTTCAACCCAAGCATTCATATTCATAATGGATATAGTTGTGTTATAAATCTACGGCTATCAGAATAATTTCATTAGCTTCTCTATTTGTCGTCTCATGCATATTCATATTTTTTATACTCAATTAAATATTTATAAATAAATATCAACAAAATATCTTCAAGTTTTCTTTAAATTGTCATGATACCCTTAGTTTATGTTTATGTATTTCCCCAATTTTGCTTTTGAACATATATATATATATATATATATATATATATATATATATTAGAGTTACATTGAGGAAGGCCGTCTATTTATTATTCCCGCAACTGGTGTGAGTTGCGCGCTCTGAGTTTCGAATGTTCGTCCTAAGATATTCAAAGTCAGAACTCCAACCACTCACTCTTATTGCTCTTTTTCTGCCCCTTTTTTATTATCTTGTCGTTTGGGCCTCCTTCTACGTTTTATTTTGGTTAAGGAGGGTTCATCCTTTACAGAATCTTTTTGTACATTTTCGCACATTGACATCTGTGTTTTGCCTCTATAATGTTCATACCTCTTCTTATGCCCTTTCTTGAATATTGGTAATATAATACCTTTTGTCCAATCCTGTGGCACTTTCTTCTCCCTCCACACTGTCCTTACTACTCTATACCACCACTGTAGACACATTTCTCCTGCTGCTGTTATCATTTCCACCGTGAGTTCATCCATTCCTGGAGCCTTTCCCTTCCTCATCCTTTTCAAGGCCTCTTCTACCTCCTTCTAGGTTGGGTCTGCTACTTCCTCCTCTATCTCTACCTCCATTTCCATCTCTTCTTCTTCTTCTGAATCAATCCTTCAGGGCTCATACTCCATTTTGAGATTTATTTTAGGGATTTTAGGATACTCTCAAGCTAAAAAAAGGGACCTCATAAAAACAATGGGAACAACAAAAATGTTATTCAAAATCATGTTTTTATTTAAACCCTACCCCTAAGTCGGTTAAGGTCAAACCAAAAAAATTGTTTTAGCTCTTAAAGTTCTATTTTTAGCTTGTATTTTAACTTTAACTCTTAATTTTAAGTTGATTTAATGTTTTAACCATATTAAATAACTAAAATAAGGTATTTTGATTTGACCGTGGATGGGATATGGGATATGGCTAATTTTTTTTATGATCAAAATACATAAATATACTGAGTATTCTTACATCTCTGATCGTTATTTATTTTTAATATGTATTTCTTAAAATTATACACATCACATTTAACTATTGGCTATCATTTACATATCACATTTAGCTCAGGCTAGCCATTAATTAAATTAGAAAGAAGAAAATTAAAAAGAAAAAGAAAGTAATTAAAATACAAATTTTGTATTTTTACTACTTATTTTTCATTCTTGGCGGACCTCTCAAAAATTGAAGTTATTAAAGAAGATGCTTTTATTTCTAATATCTTTGCTTGTATATATGTTTCTTTATTGGCATTGTTCCTTTGATTTTTAAAACTTTATATCTCTCCAATAACCCATGAGCTATCTGCAGTTATTCAAAGGTTTTTCTTTTCAGCGCAGACGTAATACATGATGATGTTTGCTCAAGAGGTTTGTGAGCTGTACTCTTTTTCTGAACTTTTTTTTAAGCAAAATTTGTCTTCATATTATCAATACTTATTTTCTTCACTTTCTACTGTTAAGGTTTCTTCTTTTGCCCTTTCTCTTTCTCTCTCCTCATCTTCTTTGAGTCTCTTTTCTCCCAGCTTGGTTTCCTCTAAGTACTGATGATACTTCTTGCATTTCTTTCATAGGCAATGAGCACTTTGTGATTGTAACAGATGCAGGTTTATTACCATAAAACTTGAAGGTGTCTATGACATTCTATTGTACATTCTTTCCTGGCAGCTGTCTTCTGTGTGATCACATCTCCAGATGTTGAAAATCCTTTCTCAACATCAGAATTATCATGTGGCAATGAAAAACAGGCTTCAACTACTTTTGTTATTTCCTTGTTTTTTGTGGCATTCTTAACATTTTTTACTTCAAAAACTTATTTCCAAAATGTTTCAAGGTCATAATCAATTCCTATAAGTGTTTCTGCTTGTATCATCTTCCATTTTTCGATCAAGCGGTCTGTATGGACATCAAAAGGCATCATCCTCGCAATTTTCACAAGTTTTGCTTCACTGCTGCTAGCCTAGAGAGTTTTCTGATTTAAAAAGACTAATATCATGAAGGATAGTCTCTTTTTATGTTGCATTTATTCTGGAGGTATTTCCCAGATACAATGAAGTGTTTCTTAATTTTTGACTTGAAGTCAAGGGCTTCCAATTCTTTAACTTTTTTTTTAGCTCACTCTGGACTTTCTCACTTATATAAATGTTGTGAGGGTTTTTTAAAGAAAGTAAAAGTTCCAATTTGTCTCAGGTTTGCAAACTCTTATTACTAAATTCCCTCAAAAGTTCCTCCAAATGCTTGTACAATACATGAATCATGGAGTTTCTTTTTGAAAAATGAGAGAGTACTCTGAGAACATATTAGCACTTGATTTGACAAAAAGAATTTCGCCTTTCATCAGAGGATTTTTTAACTACAAAGAAATTATTTTGTAGGACTGGTTCCCTAAATTCATCCAGGCCCTTTAATTTCAAAAACATCAGGCCCTAATTTATTCAACTTGCCTAAAATGTACATTAAAAATCATACAAATTTACATTAATTGTCCATAAAACATTTCATATACTTATTTTTAGGGACTTTAGGGACCTAGAGTTTAAAAAAATGGGGACTTTTAGGGACTTTATTTTAGTTTAGGGACCGAGTATGAGCCCTGATCCTTACCCCTGAGGGTTCAACAATCTCTCAAAATATGATTTCCACAGCTTCTTTACCGCCTCATCTTTCTCCATTAGCCTTCCTATTTCATCCATCATCCGGACTTCTTTCCAACTTTCCCTCCTCCTTTGGCTCACTTCACTATAAAATATTTTATTGCTTCCTTCCACATTGGTCCACTCTTCCAACCATGTTTTTCTCCCTATCTTCTTTGCATTTCTCTTTCTCTCCCTATACTTATTCTCGTTTTCTCTTGTTCTTTTTGTGAACCATTATCTAAATGATTTTTTCTTAGCATTCACTGCTTCCTTTACCTCTATGTTCCACCATGGATATTCCTTCACTCTTCTCTTTCCGAATATCTCCTCTGCCGCTTCCACCATGCACTTTTTGATCCTTTGCCCCTGTTATCCCCCTTTTATGTTGTCCTTTGGTAGTGCACTTTTGAATAAAGGTTCTTAATACTTTAAAAATTCCAAAATATAGCAATATTCCATAACTTTTCCTGATGCTCAAAATTTAAATTATCAAAATCAGTTTTTCTTATCATTGGCCATCCTGGCATTTTGTGATATGACCAGGACTTTAACTGTTGATATTACTACAGAATGCGCAGAAAAGTAAACTAAATGCTTCTTATTTACCTACTCTGGCATTAGGAACAAAAAAGTTCATTTGTGCACCTTTAAATGTAGGCCACCTATCCCTATCCTGAGCTAGTTATATCCAGTCAACCTCAATACACCCTATCCCTATCTTGAGCTAGTTCTATCCACTCAACCTCAATACACCTTATCCCTATCTTGAGCTAGTTCTATCTACTCAACCTCAATACACCCTATCCCTATCTTGAGCTAGTTCTATCCACTCAACCTCAATACACCCTATCCCTATCTTGAGCTAGTTCTATCCAGTCAACCTCAATACACCCTATCCCTATCTTGAGCTAGTTCTATCCACTCAACCTCAATACACCCTATCCCTATCTTGAGCTAGTTATATCCAGTCAACCTCAATACACCCTATCCCTATCTTGAGCTAGTTCTATCCAGTCAACCTCAATACACCCTATCCCTATCTTGAGCTAGTTCTATCCACTCAACCTCAATACACCCTATCCCTATCTAAAGCTAGTTCTATCCAGTCAACCTCAATACACCCTATCCCTATCTAGATCACCTATTTCCCCCCCATCTCTTTCAGGTCCATTCTAATGTTACCCTCTTGTTTGTCTCTTGGTATTGCCAATGGCCTCTTTCCATCGGGTTTGCCAGTCAATACCATAAACACTGTTTTAGATTCTCCCATTCGCACTGCATGTCTTGCCCAACGCAGTCTATGAGATTTGACTATCCCAACAATTTCTTGTGATAAATACATCATTATGTAACCTCCTCCACTGTCAAGTATTTTCATCCCTCTTTGAGCCAAATATATTCTTAAGCAACTTGTTTTCAAATAACCTGAATTTATTTTCTAAATGTTTCTACCTAAGCAATATTTATTTATATTGGCCAACAATTACTTTGTAATAAAAACTACAAAAATACCTCAGGCCTAACTAGTGTCCCATTCCATCCCACCTTGGGAAAGTTTTTTAAAAATATAATATAAAAAAAAATTGCCAATGAGATTAAAGTTTAAGTGTTCAATATGCAGGCAGTAGAGATGAAAATGAATACATCAGCTTATTAAACAAAGACAACTACTTTAGTTCCAAATAATAGACTTGTATATTATTTTTCAACAATTAGTTGTTTACATGTTATTTAGTTGGGATAATGGAGGAAGCAAGGGTGAGATGGTATTGAAAATGTAATGAGGATGGAAAAGGGAAGAATTCCAAAGAGAATGATGAAGATAAAGTATGTATAAAAGATACACTAAGAAAGAGGTGGGAGGAACAGTTAACAGCAAGTGTGCTAGTGAGAGGAGGATAATTGAAACAATAATGGAGGAAAGAGAGAGATGAAGACATTTTCTAAATTGATCTGGACACAGGCTAGAAATTGTTTGTGATGATGATTTAGTATCTGCTTAATTCATTTACCCGTTTGGTGAGATAAATATTTTGGTCTAGTCATTATTGCTACTTAATAATTGGTAATTAGGTTAAGGGAACTTGAAAATGTTGTGATACCTGTGACAAAGTCATTGATTTAATCATTGCCTTCATAATTCCTTTGACTGGTACAATAGTTTCTTCCAGAGTATTTAAGGTGTTTTGTGTGAGTGTGGCTGGTTTACCAACATACGATAGAATATCTTCCTTCAGGACTCGTCCAGCTTTACCTGTGCCTTGCACCGAGCTAAGATCCACCTGAAAACAATACACAATCAGAAATTAGAACATCTTTATTAGAATGTCAATATTCATTTACATACTATTGCCAAGTCTCATATGCTAAACTGGCCCATTCCATTTTGGTCTAGGTAGGTGTCGTCCTGTATTTAGTATTGACTCGCACTTTAGGCGTACTAAATCTGACTATGAAACTGGCCCTAAGATTCAAATTTGAATCGTAGAAAACACGATTAGCATAAAACATTGGCAAAATTTTCTTTTCAGTTCTGAATTTGTTCACTTTAATTTAGAGTAATTATTAATTTATCATAGAAAACAGAAAGTATATTAAATGATAGTACTTTTTGTGTATGAATTCAGCACCAATTAAGTGATATAATTAATGGACTGGGGTACTTGTTTGTGAGGTTTGTTTAATGATATGTAACACCACTCAAATATCTGTCATATAGGTAGCTACCAATTAAGTAGTTGTGTAATGCAGGTCGTATAATTTATGGTTATTAATAATGTTTAAGGAAGGTGTAATGTATTCAATGTAGTATTAAAATGTAACATAATTCAAATAAGGTGTAACTAAGGCATCTCAGGTATAGCTATTTAAACCACCCAATGGGAGGACCTAGACGGCGATGGGAGGATAGCATTAGAATGGACATGAAAGAGATAGGGTGTAATGAGGTTGACTGGATAGAACTAGCTCCAGATAGAAATAGGAGGCATACTTTTGTAAGTGCGGCAATGAACTTTTGAGTTAATAATGCCATAGAGTAGTTAAGTAATAGTGCACCGATCATGGATATTTTGGGTCTACGTGACTTCATACACAACCCCTAGTCAAAGTACATTGTTGAATTCCCAAAGAGCTAACAATGGAAACTACCTGGTCACATCTTGTTCCTTGGGACTAAGGTTACACCAATTGTACTGCGTAGTCTAGAACATCCTATAAGGGGTGAATATAAACATTGGGAATTGTGAGACTCTCAATTCTGATGTAGTTCAATCGGTCAGTAGTTTAAAGGGAGTATGTTCGCAGGTTTAGTAGGATCTTTAAATTACATTATGTTATTTACTATTAATGAGAAATAAACATATCTTTCTCAAGACACTAGGTTTATATCAAGAAATTTGTGTAAAATTATAGCTAAACTTCCCTCAGTATCTCGGATCTCGAGGATTGACACCCTGGGATATGACATATTACTGACTCAGCTGTAAATTGTAGTCACATCTTGTCTTTGTCTGATCCCCGTTCACTTGGATTGTAGGCACGTTCAGTGTGATTGGTCGATAGGTACGTGGAGAGCACAGCCGGCTGATGGGCTGTGTTCGCTCAAAGACTTGTGGTGTGAGGAGAGAGGTACGTGGAGAGCACAGCCGGCTGATGGGCTGTGTTCGCTCAAAGACTTGTGGTGTGAGGAGAGAGGTACGTGGAGAGCACAGCCGGCTGATGGGCTGTGTTCGCTCAAAGACTTGTGGTGTGAGGAGAGAGGTACGTGGAGAGCACAGCCGGCTGATGGGCTGTGTTCGCTCAAAGACTTGTGGTGTGAGGAGAGAGGTACGTGGAGAGCACAGCCGGCTGATGGGCTGTGTTCGCTCAAAGACTTGTGGTGTGAGGAGAGAGGAGAGAGTACGTGGAGAGCACAGCCGGCTGATGAGCTGTGTTCGCTCAAAGACTTGTGGTGTGAGGAGAGAGGTACGTGGAGAGCACAGCCGGCTGATGGGCTGTGTTCGCTCAAAGACTTGTGGTGTGAGGAGAGAGGTACGTGGAGAGCACAGCCGGCTGATGGGCTGTGTTCGCTCAAAGACTTGTGGTGTGAGGAGAGAGGTACGTGGAGAGCACAGCCGACTGATGGGCTGTGTTCGCTCAAAGACTTGTGGTGTGAGGAGAGAGGTACGTGGAGAGCACAGCCGGCTGATGGGCTGTGTTCGCTCAAAGACTTGTGGTGTGAGGAGAGAGGTACGTGGAGAGCACAGGCGGCTGATGAGCTGTGTTCGCTCAAAGACTTGTGGTGTGAGGAGAGAGGAGAGAGGTACGTGGAGAGCACAGCCGGCTGATGAGCTGTGTTCGCTCAAAGACTTGTGGTGTGAGGAGAGTGGAGAGAGGTACGTGGAGAGCACAGCTGGCTGATGAGCTGTGTTCGCTCAAGGACTTGTGGTGTGAGGAGAGAGGTACGTGGAGAGCACAGCCGGCTGATGAGCTGTGTTCGCTCAAGGACTTGTGGTGTGAGCACAGAGGTGATAGGTTGTGTTGAAGAAGAGGAGAACACTTTGGAGTAGTTTAGAGAATACTCGAGTCGAGTCACAGGTTGACAAAATGATTGAAGCTTAGCTGTGCAGTTTAGCAGCCCAGTCGTGAGAGGTATTAGGAAGGTATCTAATAGGTGCCCTCCCAGCCTACCCATACGTAGCTGGGTGGCAGGCATAATCAAACTGAGAGAGATCAGAACATATCAAAGTGTACCTACATTAACTAGATACTAGTGAGATTTGTGAAACAAAATAACATAAATTGTTGCAAAAACACTCTACAAAAGCGCATAAGTGAAATAATATATAGTTACAGAAACATTCATAAAAAAGGGACATCTTTTTCCATCAACGGGCATATCAATCAATTTCTGTTTACAAAAAGCTGTATAAAAATATACATATATTTGCTTATAACTAAGAAACTATTGGTTTTATAAAAGGTTTCAAAATAAAAAATATTTATTTTTAATAGTTCTATAAGTTTACAATGATAAGTTATTTCGTAACTCAAACAGTTGCAGAAATATGATCAAAATTGAAAATTTACACTTATGTAAAGTAAGCCTACCCTTCAAGCCATTTTGATGGGAATGTTAAACAATGTCTAGATATAAGGTTGAACAAAATCGTTTAGTGCAGATCTTGAGAAAATAAATTTTTTTTTCTCTTTATTTACCTTTCAGTAAACTACCCTTAATTTTAGGGTTGGCTCTCCCGAGGGGAGCATTATAAAAACCCTAGATACAAAATTTTAGCCCTATTGGTAAAATGATTTCAGCTCTAGGCCAAGATACAGACACAAAGAGAGAAAAATAGAATCGTGAAAACCAATTTTTCAGTTTCAGTGGGACAAGAAACATCGTCATTTAAAAAAATATTGAGTTTAAATTTTTTTACCATCACAACTCTTGTCTTTCTGAGGGGTCGGTAGAAAGTAAAGAGAGGAACATATAAATCATTAAATTAGTATGGTGAATGCGACTAGATTGCTGGTAACAAGGATATCAGGGTTTGAATTCCAGTGAGGTGTACTGGAATGGCTTCATACTCTCCCTCCACACAAATGTGGGTACATTTACTATAACATTCTACCTTATTCATTCCTACTCCATATGTGTAATTAGTGCATGCGTGTAACCAAAACAGATACTAAGACACAATGAAAAAAAGTTATACCCCAGTAATTAAATTTTACAAAATAATCAACAAAATGCATGTTTTTATTTATGTTAGTAAAATATAGTAGTAGCTCCTGTAACAAACAAAAAGGCACGAGGACCCGCTTCAGTGGCCAGATGGTCTAAGGCAGTGATTCACAAACTTTTTGAATGCTGTACCACCCAAACAATTTCCGTAATTTGGATTACCATCAAGAAAAAGCCGAATATTTACTATTTGAGTGCCACCAAGATAAAGCTAAATATTTACTATTCAAGTGCCACCAAGATAAAGATAAATATTTACTATCCGAGTGACACCAATATAAAGCTAAATATTTACTATCCGAGTGCCACCAAGATAAAGCTAAATATTTACTATTCGAGTGCCACCAAGATAAAGCTAAATATTTACTATTCGAGTGCCACCAATATAAAGCTAAATATTTACTACCCGAGTGCCACCAAGATAAAGCTAAATATTTACTATTCGAGTGCCACCAAGATAAAGCTAAATATTTACTATTTGAGTGCCACCAAGATAAAGCTAAATATTTACTATCCGAGTGCCACCAAGATAAAGCGGAGTAATTCCTATTTCACCACATTTTTACACACAAACTGTGAGGTTGCACCAGCTGTAGTATAATTTTGGTAGGAAGAACAGTAGAAGTTAGTTAGCGTGGAGATCAAAGTTCAAATCCTGGTTTGGTTTACTGAGGAGAGTATTTTCTAAATGGTTTCCCACGCTCCTCCCAAGCAAACTCAAGTATATTACCTCTAAAATGGTTCCTTCCTCATCACTAGCCTATTATAGTAGTTATCATAGATGTGTACAGCCTGAACACGGTAATAAAACAATCACAAGTGTAAATGATGGTAAACATGTTACATTATTTTCCACAGCAATTCTCCTCACTGCTGGGGTTGCAAGAGACTTATCAACAAGTCTGGGACTCGTGTCTGTGTTCTGATGACCTACAACAGGAGGAGCCAGGGGAGTTGTGCGAGCCGCAGGAGTCTCCTCATCTGAAGATGATGACTGGTTACTGTTATCTACAAGAACAAATACACACAATTATTTGTGTGTAGCAATAAACTGTGCAAGGTTAAATTAAATGTTGTTTTACTTTAAAACTTGTACTGAGCATGCATTATAGAAAACTATGATGAGTCGAATACACTAATTTACACTTCCAAATATTCATTTTACCTGGAATCCAGCTTCTCAAATCTTAATTATATATATATGTGTGGCATAGAAAAGATAAATATTAACTAAATGTTAGCATTTAAATATTTAGACATGGGCATGGTTGTAAGCACTACTAAAAGAGTTAATAATTATTTCTACATTAAGTATTGGGGCAGGGCTATTCAATTAGTCATCCAAAGCATGTAACCCAAACGGGTAGTAAGACGTAGTATTAACGATTTTAATTTTAATTTACTACATAAAATTATAATATTTGGTGGGCTAAACGTTTAGTTCACTCTGGCAGTAATTTGGAACGTTGACAGATTATATTTTTGTAGTTTAAAGGGGGGAGAGGAGGGGCAGAGTGAAACATAGTTTGATATTATATATAATATTGATATATGTCAGTGAGATAAGTTAGAATAGGACTAGGAATAGTAAATATGAAAAAGTATATATAACATGTCAAAATCATTTAAACATAAAAAATTAATCATTATTAAAATATAAACCATTAATGGGAAATATACAATAAAACTAATTACAAGCAAAGCAATCTGCTATTACTATAAATAACCCATGAGCAATAAGCAAGGCAAATTTCAACTGGCGAGACATCGGCTGCTGTTGGGTAGAAGGGAGAAGAGGTGTGAGTCACACTCAGCCATTAAGTGGTGGTGTTTGAAGGGAGAAATACCAGGTCTAGAGTGGGGGATGCACGCCGCTGGAGGGTAAGCTAGCACTCCCTTGTAAACACACGATGTTGGTGCTTGGAGGGAGAGATACCGGGTCTAGAGTGGGGGATGTACGCCGCTGGAGGGTAAGCTCGCACTCCCTTGTAAACACACGATGTTGGGGCAAAGTTAAGGTCAATGTCTTTTTTTAAACTCCAACACCAATATATGACGTATATAAACATACTTACTTGTGTACTATTGATATAATAAATAAAAACAAATGTTCAGTGTCTATAAAATAAATAATTTAAATATAAGCACATATTACCTAGCATAAGTGAGTACATTTGTGGTGCAGCTAACTCCTGAATATCCGCAGTAATGTAGGGGACGAGTGCAGCGGATAATCCGTATATTTAATAAAATAAAAAATTGTAGCATATTAAATTCAAACTAGTACTCACCTATCGTGATTGTGTTTGTAAACGCAATGAGGATAATCTGCCTACAGATAATCGGGAGTTTGCTGTATTTTAAATGCAAATAAATAAATAAAGCAAAACAAATTGGGGAAAAGGAAAAAAGTATATATTAACAAACAACCATACCATATATATATATTCATGTCTCATATTAATTAAGTAACAATTTTATTCATGATAAAATTTAATTTTTCATCATACTGACTTGTGTTAAGTCATATAACTTATACAAGACGTGTATTAATCACAACTTGTGAATGTGTGGAATGCCAGGCCTCCACCGTGGTTCGGATTCCACGTTAAACTGTAGGTCCTCCATTTCATCTCACAATCACCCTACCATTACACATTAGCGTAAGTGTGTATAACCCGAACGAGTAGTAAGACGCGGTGCTAATAATAATAATAATAACATATAACTTATGTTTAAAACAAGATAATTTAAGACTAATGGGGGAACCCATCTTCCGTCTCTTCAGAGCCCTTGTTTAAAGGGTAATAAGACATGTTTGAAAATGCATGCATGATTATTCAGTTCATTTTTTCATTTACTATTTTAAGCTCTCAGTTAAATATTCCAAATTAACAAATATTCCAGTGATTTACAAGTTTTTATAAAATTCCTTGTGTTTTTTCAGTTTTTTCAATACACAAAAGATTACTTGTATTTTCCAGGTTATTTCAGTTTTTTAGGTGGATGGCAGCCGGACTACTGTATCGAAAGTCAAGATTTTACTCACAGCTTATAATGAAAATACTGTAACTTATGGTACAAATACAGTAATATATAAATTGTGGGTGTGAGATTATGATGAGCCTGAAGAGGTACTACTTATGAGTATATTTTGTTAGAGAGAGAATGTAGATACTGTCCGTTTATCATCAAGTTTGTTGTAACATAGTTAAACATGGTAAGTTCAATTGTTAACCAAGTGTAGGGCATAAATGTATCACATTTAAGTGATTTTGTTTAATAGCAGCTACACACAAAAAAAGTTATTTATGGCAATTACAAATATTTAAGCTCATGACCGTGGTTTCTGTGAGACTAACCCCAGCTTGCTTCCATGGGTGTTAGATATCCATTCATTTTCTTGGCCTCCTGGAGGATTTTCTACTGGCCGGGCTAACATTGTGTTAAGACATGGCTTGAAAACTTTTCAGATATTTTGAAATAGGTTTTCCTTTATGTCATTCTCGTAAGGTAAATACTGGTAAACAAATTATAATGTTTGATACACAACTAAATTTAAATTAATATTCTCTAGCGCAGCGTTTCTCAAAGTGTGGTCTTTGGACCACTGGTGGACCGCAGGATCCCAGGAGATTTAGTAAAAAATTTGAGATACTAAAGATTTAATATGAAATATCCATACTTGTATTTATTTTATTGGTAGACAAGTCAAAAAGAAAAGGAAATTTGTACCAGCAAGTTAACATAGCCGAACAATTATTTATCAACAATTATGAAGTCTACTTGGTCTAAAGGTAACTCTAGTTTACTTTTTTATTTAGAACTAAAGACAGCTCCAAAAGGGCCTATATGAGATATTTTTGAACAAATCAAAGTTTGAACATTTTTGTAATTGTATTAAGTTGAGTAAAATGATTACTGTATAGGTTTTATATATGTATACTTTTCAGACATTAAAACACAATTTACATTATGTTTTATTGAAAATCTGCTTATCATATTTTGTCTTAAGATGAAATATAAAGTTAATGCTACAAAATGCAATTCAATTGCTATAGATTTTTTGGCATTTGGTCTTTATTTTAACTAAGCTTAATATAATAACACAAAAAAAACAAATATTGAAGATATAGGTAGGATATATGTATTTTAGATAGATTATATAAAGTGTGTGTAATGACCCCTAGTTTAAATCAATTAGTGTAATTGTTTATATTCTTTTGTTCTAGTTTTGTTAAGTAAGAGTAAACATTGACAATATGTGGTCGGTACTGCCAGAGCTGATTCAAACATTCTTATGTAGCCGCCATGATGTATGTTACATAATGGTAAATATAAACTTTGTTCAGCAAAGTGTTGCAAATTATGTTTACCTAAAGAGCGAACTACTCTGTGCTGACTTGATAAACATGACTAAACAAACAAGCAGGAGGTGAACCCCTTCAGGTAGATAGCTATCGAGGTTTTGGGCAGAGAGCCCCAGTCGGTTACATTCTGTTCCAGTCTTTCATATGATTCGGTTCTACACACACAGTGGGTGAGCATCAGATGGACAGAGGGCCCCAGTCGGTTACATTCTGTTCCAGTCTTTCATATGATTTGATTCTACACGCACAGTGGGTGAGCGTCAGATGGACAGAGAGCCCCAGTCGGTTACATTCTGTTCCAGTCTTTCATATGATTTGATTCTACACGCACAGTGGGTGAGCGTCAGATGGACAGAGAGCCCCAGTCGGTTACATTCTGTTCCAGTCTTTCATATGATTTGATTCTACACGCACAGTGAGTGAGCGTCAGATGGACAGAGAGCCCCAGTCGGTTACATTCTGTTCCAGTCTTTCATATGATTCGGTTCTACACGCACAGTGGGTGAGCGTCAGATGGACAGAGGGCCCCAGTCGGTTATATTCTGTTCCAGTCTTTCATATGATTCGGTTCTACACGCACAGTGGGTGAGCGTCAGATGGACAGAGAGCCCCAGTCGGTTACATTCTGTTCTAGTCTTTCATATGATTCGGTTCTACACGCACAGTGAGTGAGCGTCAGATGGACAGAGAGCCCCAGTCGGTTACATTCTGTTCCAGTCTTTCATATGATTTGATTCTACACGCACAGTGAGTGAGCGTCAGATGGACAGAGAGCCCCAGTCGGTTACATTCTGTTCCAGTCTTTCATATGAATCGGTTCTACACGCACAGTGGGTGAGCGTCAGATGGACAGAGAGCCCCAGTCGGTTACATTCTGTTCCAGTCTTTCATATGATTCGGTTCTACACGCACAGTGGGTGAGCGTCAGATAGACAGAGAGCCCCAGTCGGTTACATTCTGTTCTAGTCTTTCATATGATTCGGTTCTACACGCACAGTGAGTGAGCGTCAGATGGACAGAGAGCCCCAGTCGGTTACATTCTGTTCCAGTCTTTCATATGAATCGGTTCTACACGCACAGTGGGTGAGCGTCAGATGGACAGAGAGCCCCAGTCGGTTACATTCTGTTCCAGTCTTTCATATGATTCGGTTCTACACGCACAGTGGGTGAGCGTCAGATGGACAGAGAGCCCCAGTCGGTTACATTCTGTTCTAGTCTTTCATATGATTCGGTTCTACACGCACAGTGAGTGAGCGTCAGATGGACAGAGAGCCCCAGTCGGTTACATTCTGTTCCAGTCTTTCATATGATTTGATTCTACACGCACAGTGAGTGAGCGTCAGATGGACAGAGAGCCCCAGTCGGTTACATTCTGTTCCAGTCTTTCATATGAATCGGTTCTACACGCACAGTGGGTGAGCGTCAGATGGACAGAGAGCCCCAGTCGGTTACATTCTGTTCCAGTCTTTCATATGATTCGGTTCTACACGCACAGTGGGTGAGCGTCAGATGGACAGAGGGCCTCCTGGGTCATGAAGCGCACGTGAGCCTGGTCCATTTTGGGACACAGCAGTTTTCTACCAAGTGGGATTCAAAGCCAGGATATTTGTACATTTCACGGCAGGGTAACTTGCATAAAGGTTGACATAGTCTTACATTTTAATATCTTTCAGTGGTGTTAGGAACTACATCTTCTGTAGTCATATTGTAGTAAGCTTTCAATTTTCTGATAAACGACTAAAAAAGAACCCACACAGATTTTTGACGTTAGGTTACTTGATACAGCCCACTAAAGCCATTCCTGACAGATTTGCCCACGAGTTGGGGGGTAGTGACACAAGGCTTCATGGCTGCCTGAAACCTTAACACAGTAACTTACCAAAAGATTCCAGATTCATTCCTGAAAGGAAGCAGCAAAAACTATTTTTGGTGAAATGGGCATTAATTATTTAAGAGCGATGAATTATTTTCTTGCTGTGTGTTATGTCTGTTCTATATTTAAGTTAGTCAATACTAAGAAACAAATTTGAACCTAAGTCAAGGAATATAAGTTTTAAAAGCATTGCACGCCTCTAAATTATGCCCCTGAGTATTTCCTAACATAGCAAGTTATGTGTGTTAAACATGTGAGAATCAAACTCCCAACGCATGTGTGCTATTATCCTATGCATGTTAATATGAACATACCGGAATGATTAGAAACAGCCAAGTCAACTAAAGGTTTTCCAACGTACGCTGTATCGTCTACATCATAGTACAGTTTCTTGATTACACCATCAAAGCGACTTGTGATAGTCACCGAGGCTTTGTCACTTTGAACTTCACAAATATTATCAAACTGGGATACCTTATCTCCTACTTTGACAAACCTGCAAGAAAAAAGAGAAGTTTCAATGGAAACTCGATTGAAAAATATCTTTAAATACTAGACCAATAAATTAACATAAGAAATAATTTTTTATGTAGGCCCCTACTGCACCCTTTCAAGATATTCAAATATTTACAAAAATTTAAAAGACACAGATTTTGAGTCATTTACAGTATATTAACAATAGAATTCAAAAAATTTCATTTCAAACTGGTTATTTATACTATAAAAACAAATTATAGATATAAAAATGATAAAATACTAATTTAAATAATATGCTACTCTACCATTCCTTCACAACAACTTCAACAATACCCTCGCCTATGTCTGAGAGGGTAAAAGACACCAATTCTGCCCTCAACATTAGAGCTGAGTGAAAATTAGATGTCTGTTGAAAATAGTGGATATTTTGATGAGTATGAGTTTGCCATCTTGCACCAGTCCCTCTAAAGATGGTGGTGGAACCAAGTATATTAGTTTGTGGCTTCGATTTCACCTGAAATAAAACACACATTCATGTTATGAAATATTCTAAGTATTTTCAAATATTAAACATAGAGGAGTAAAAGAAAATATGGGGAGAGAATCAAATTTATATTTGATAAATAGGAGGTAAAGGCAAAATGTATTGGGTTTGAACAAAATGTTCATGAAAGTTTGAAGATTAGTTTAAATTATTCAAGAAACTGTGTGCTTGACTCCCAATAAATACATTTTCTTTTATGTAAATAATACTAATAAACATGGCTCTCAAAAATCTCGGCCCCATACAGGTCTTTTTCTGATAAAACAAAACAATAAATATAGTTAAATATTTTTAATTTATCTAATAGTTTATAAAAGGCAGCATTAAGGATATTTCACAGAGGCAGCACAGAGCCCAACCAAAAGGGGGAGATACAGTTTAATAACTAGAATCAATTGGAGGGGTTTTTGGTGACTAAAGGAATCCGGGTCTAAATTATGTGTTATAATTTTGTTTATCACTGCGTCTTACTACCCATTTGGGTTAAACGCCTATGTACAAGCTAATGGGCTAGGGATGGGGAAGTTTGAATTTAGAGTAAATGTAGTGTACCCACATTTGTAATGAGAGAGTGAAAATTATTTAAGGAAAATCACCATCAGTACACCTGACCAGGATCGAACTCCAGTCTCTCTGTTATCGGCAGTCTAGTCTATTGCAAGAATAGCGCTTCAGAATATAAGGCTGTTATAAATAGGTCATTCTCACAAAAAAGGCAATCTGTTTATTAATTTGATTTGGGATGAAGTAAAAAAAAGTACCTACATATATAAAACAAAATTTGTTTGGAAAAAAATTATAGTTTATATATATATTTCAACATTTTAATAGTAAAAATGTGGCCCATTCATTGTCTTGGTCAAACAAAGTAAGCCTAGACATTTTTTCATTATAATGTCATATTTACCAAGAACTATTAAGCATTTAAAAAAAACAAGTGTTATTTTTCAGTTTTACTTTAAAATAAACCAACATCTTATTTTTGATCTATTTATTTATTGACTAACATGAATAATAACAACCTAAGTGATTGTCACTAAAATAATAATGATTGTAGTGTATTGTAGTATTTGCTGGTGCAATGAGAGATGGCAGCACAGTATATCAACATTTGTCACAGTTGTTGAAGCTCATTTAGCAAACACCTACAAGTAGATTCGATCTACACAAACTTTTCCAAGGCATTTGATAAAGTAAATCACAACATTCTCACTCAGAAACTTGGAACTATTTGGTGATTGATAATTTACTTGAATGGGAGAAAGCAACATATAACAGTCAGTGGTTTTCGTCACTCTTCCAGTCACTTCTGGAGTCGCACAGGGGTCCAATCTTGGACCACTGCTATTTAATATTTTTATATACGACCTTGTATCTCTTTTTGGCTCAAAATGCCAACTCTATACTGATGACTTAAAATTTACCGTTGAATCGACTCACTAAGTGAGTGCAACTTTTTACAATCTTACTTGGACAACATTACAGAATGGTGTAAAATTAACAATCTCTCCCTTAAACTGAACACATGTGTAAAAATGACTATTTCAAAGAAACAGAGTGCTATTGTATTTGTCTATATCTTATCTGACCATTATTTAATTCCAGTATCTACTATTAAAGATTTAGATATTACTTTAGACTCTAAACTGACTTTCTCTACACATATAAATATGACTGTGACAAAATCATTTAAATTGTTAGGGTTCGTCAAAAGAAACACAAAAGACTTTACTAATACTAGAGCAAAAAGAGTTTCCTCTATTATTCTCTAATTCGAAGCAGCTTGGAATATGGTTCTATTATTATTCATTTGTTAAATCTTGAAACCCGGCAAACATATTTTGATATGAACTTTCTTCACAAACTTATAAATGGACAAATAGACTGTGATGACCTACTGGAACACATTAAACTCCTATGATGGTGATGATGATGATGATGATGATGATTATTATGATGATTATGATTATAATTATGATTATGATGATGATGATAATAATAATAATAATAGTAATGATATGATAATAATAATTATTATGATAATAATAATAAAAATAATAATAAAACTAATAATAATAAAAAAAAATAATAATAATAATGATGATGATAATAATAATGATGATAATAATGATGATGATAATAATGATGATGATAATGATAATAATGATAAATAATGATAATAATAAAAATTATAATAATAAAAATTATAATAATAATGATATTGATGATAATAATAATGATAATATTATTAATAATAATTATTATTATAATGATAATAATGATAATGGTGATGATAATAATGATGATAATGATGATGATAATAATGATGATAATAATAATAATTTATTATTAGCACGGCGTCTTACTACCTGTTCAGGTTATATGCATTACTGTTACTGCCATCGAACCTGACAAGACACACTGATACATTCTTCTGTGATGGAAGATCTATTAATTACACGCACAACTTACCTTTGTCTCACATACCTTGTGTATACAATTTAATAAGCAACAGTGATAATTCTATAGACCTATTTTACAGCACACAGGCTGTCTTCAAAAACAAATTACTAAATTACTACTTTCGAAAACCACACTAAATTGCATTTTTAGGTTCTATTTTTTAGTTAAGATGCCAATTTAGTGCATTATTAATCCAGTGAACTATTGTAATTAAAAGTTAGCTTCCTAGCCAATAACTGTTGCAGTTCCTTCAAATGAAATAAAATAAAATAAAATAAAATAAAGTCTGGTCTGTCTTTCTGATACATGTAAAAGTGTGGATAGTTCACATTTATTATTAATATTATTATTATGATTATTATTATTATTATTATTATTATTATTATTATTATTATTATTATTATTATTACTACTACTACTACTACTACTACTACTACTACTACTACTACTACTACTACTACTACTACTACCCGTTCGGGTTATACGCTTAAGTACTAATTACACTAATGGATTAGGAATTGGGAAGGTTGAATTTAGAGGAAGTGAACCCACATTTGCGTGGAGTAAGAGTGGAAAACCATTTAGGAAAAACCACCCTCAGTTCACCCGACCGAGATTCGCACCTCGATCTCCCCGCCCTCGGTGGTCTGGCTCAACATGACTGGTGCGTTAGCCAACTATGCCACCGAGGCGGGTGATAGTTCACCATACATTGTTGAGATATTGGTTTTGAATATCTATGTTTTTAAACTGTCCCTGTCCTGGACCCTGTAGATGATCAAAGGTAACTTTGAACTTTTGACTACTAAAATTAGCTCTATTAGGCCTACTGATGTGAAACTTGTGTGGGCCTATTTGATCACTGTCCTGGTTAGCCAGGACCAAGATAATGGTGATAGGCCTATGTCAAGGAAAATATTACTTAATAATTAATATTTACTATAAAATACTACACTCCAGGCATCTCTCAATTTATTCCTTCACTAACGCTCGCTCTTTTTCAATATATTTGGGTTTTTATCACCTGCATCATTGTCCGGTCGCGTGGGGTCATCATGACCCAACGTGATTTGTTTTCCATCTACCTCCTCCACCAAACATATATTGCGAACCTATCTTCGAGTAGCTTCCTCTCCACCAACTAAAGGCGTGGTTACCGCTCTGTTACCTCTTATTGGTTGTTGAGAACACAGCCTCTTGGGTCACCTTGACCCCGCGCGACCGGTTGTGTTAGTGTACATTTTCTTTGTGTTTGTTTTGAAAATTAATTTTCTAGCTTATATTCAGTAATGGATAAACAAAAAGAAGAGTGGATTCTTTCTCTACTAAATGAAGAATTGCTTGATGATGATTTAGGTGGTAATGAAAGTGATGTAGGTAGTGATATTGACCCAGAGGAAGAGATATGTGATGATTGCGACCATAACAATGACTCTAAACTAGATAGTGTATGTGACAATAGTGAAAATAATGTTTGAAACTGCTTGCTGACTTATAATAAAAGGCGACAGTCAACTAACTATTTTATTATATTTTTATGTTTTGAAACTAAAAAAATATATAATTTTGTAGGCCCTATTGTTTGAACAACAGTGTTGATTTTTAAATGTATTTGTTTGCATAAAGAAATGAGTTTCTACACTATGCAAAAAGTTTTTATTTTACAGAAATCATTCATATAAACATTTAAAGTTTAACTTTTTGCAGAAACCAAGTTAAATCTTTGCAAAGTTTCTATATTCAACATTCTGTATTTATAAGATGAGTGGATTTTCTCCAATTTAAATGTAAAATTATAATTTACTATTATTATTATTAGCACCGCGTCTTACTACCCGTTCGGGTTATCCGCACTTACGCTAATGTGTAATGGTAGGGTGATTGTGAGATGAAATGGAGGACCTACAGTTTAACGTGGGATCCGAGCCACGGTGGAGGCCTGGCATTCCTCACATTCACAAGTTGTGTTTAATACATATCTTGTCAGAGGTGAAGGAAGGGTTTGGCGATCAGATAAATATGTGCCGGGGTATAATTTACTGATTGAATGATTATTATATTTCATATTTTGAGTAAAACAATATTTTCCTAGATTTTTATTGTAATTTACCAAATTCCCGTTTTTTCCCGATCACTTTAAATTCCAGTTTTCCCTGGTTTTCCCGGATGATAGACACCCTGACGAATGTAAAATCTATTTCCAGTTGATAATTAAACTTACAAGTGCGCTTGGCATTGGAGTGTATAGGCCTGCTACGCACTGGATGACAGTCAAACACAAAAACACAGAACTGAGAACAAAGCAGTAGTGAATATTGAGATATGAGAAGTATTCTACACGACACCTGAGCAGGCCACTAAAGAACGTTCACGAGGCTGACCGAATAGCTCCGAAGTAGTCGGGAGTTGATAAGTGTTGAGAACAAAGAGATTGCGAGGCAAGGAAGGGCGTGTCAGTGCTTTTAATTGTCCAGCAAGCGTGGACTACCTACACACACAGAGAATATTCTTACAACAAAGCTTTGTAAAATGTTTCAAACTGTTGTTTCCACATAACATAATATAAGTTAGAGATGGGTCGAATCTGAATCTGAAACAAAAATTTTCTTTCGAATCTTGAATCCAAATCCTTGAATCCTCAAAAGTATATTTTTAGTTTGTCAAAAAATTGTAAAGTATATTTTTAAAAAGCAAACAAATTGACATAAATAAAATAATAATGTCATTTTATTTTTGACACAATTGAAACTAAATTGTAATTTTTTTAACCACACGGATCTATGTAATTCCTGAAAAATTGTATTTTGAGTTCAATCTAAGGCCTTTATGTTTGAATTCGAGAATTTTGTGTGCGAGATTTTCTAATCTCGAATTTCTCGAATACCATAGGATTCGAGCGTCCCATCTCTAATTTAATTTCATTTAAATGATTCATGGCTTCAGAAAAAGGTAATTTATTTCCCTCCAAAGTGGGACAGTTATGCGTCCCACAGGGAATCTTGGGGACAGTTTTATTTATAATGATATGGAGTAATGTTTACTCCCTAATCATAGGTGGCAGAGTAGGCTATAGTAACCATCGGTAGGTCTACTGTATTTAAAATTCCAATCTATTAAGTATGAAATATTCTATAATAAGTTAGGTTTGAAGAGAACAATTATTATTTTCCGTACATAAATTATGGAAGGTTCAGTTCTGGTGGATTCTTGAGTATGGTATGGTAATGATTACATTGTATCCTATAATTTCAAATGATGATGTTCAAGAGTTTTTCAAACAAGATAAAATGACGATTTTTTACTTATTTGCAAGAGTTGGCTTAATTATTTAAAAAAAAAAAAGGTGAACTGTGCTCGATGTAAAAGATTATTGTGAGTTTATGCAAAAATATTATTTTGAATGGTCCTATAGTTTGAGATGTGCCATGAATTCGCAAGTGAGATGTGCTGTCTAGTTTCACAAAGTGAATATAGGCCTACTAAGTCTATAAAATAGGAATATGTTTTGAAAAAAGTGATTTAAATGAGCAATATTTTGTGTACCATCCCCATTTTTTTTAGCAACCTTAATAACCATACACTTTACTATTTTATTATTTTACAGCCTGATAAGTTAGGCCTATTGATAATATGTATCAAAAGGGACAGATGCAGGTCACATGATTTGATGTATTTGAAGTAGATCTAATCTATTCATGTTCCTAACTGTCAAAAGAAGCGCTTCTTATCAAAATTATAACATAGGCCTATAAGCCCCCTAAGAAAATTATTTCTAAATATTTCAAACTTCTATAAATGAATTAGTGAGCATGTCCCTATGAACAATAATGAGTCTCAAAAACTAAATAAATGATGTAGGTTCAAGTTTTTTTTTTAGTTGAGCTTGAGCTCACTTGTAGGATTATGGCTTTATAATAATGAAATTTTAGATGAGTTTAAGTTTTAAAAGATATAAAAGATATCACAAATATTTTATCATGAAATAAATGTAAAAAAAATAATATAAAAATAGCAAAATATACAAAACATAATAGACAACAGTACAATGCGACAGATTAGATAATTTTTAAATGTGTGTGATAATATTGATGAATACATTTTATCAATTAATTATTTTGATTATTAGCAACGCATCTTACAACCTGTTCGGGTTATATACGCACTTTATCAATAACTATGAAGAAAAAATAATAACAATAATAAAAGTAAAAATAATAAAAAAATAATGAGAAAGTTCCTTAGAAATAAAGATGAAAATTGAGGAAAATAAATTAGTATTATAATAATAAATAAGACATGTGGGTATGTTCAGGGAAATAAACGGATTCTAAAATGTTTACTGAGTAAACAAAAACTTATTATAGGCCTAATAGGTAATTGTGATTGAAGGCAAGTAGATAGGCTTAGAGAGTTAAGTAAAATATTTTACAATATTGTAGTCCTATTTTAATCAGAGGAGAGGAGGTCAAAAATGTTACATTAATGTGTTGGCTATATTTTACATTATCTACTACTGTACTTTCATAAAAATTAGTACATCTGCCTCATGCCTCATGTTAATAATTATGAATGATAGTATGATTCTTGGCCTATGGTAGGCTATAATTTCCTAAAATATATATTATATTATTAACAGCGCATCTTACTACCCATTCGATTTATACACACTTATGCTAATGTATAATTGTGAGATGAAATGGAGGACCTACAGTTTGATGTGTGATCCGAACCATTCCACACATTCACAAGTTGTGATTAATACGCGTGTTTACAGAGGTGAAGGAGGGGTTTGGCAATCAGAGGAACCAGCACAGAAGTCTGACACCGTAACCCCTAGACCGCCAGGTCACCGACTTACTAAAAGAGGTTTGTCTTTTAAGTGATAAGGTATAATTTGAGCTAAGTCTATATCTGAAAGTTAAAAAACAAATGCAGATAGTACACCATCACGGTTTGAATCTAGTCACTTTTCTTTGTAATATATTAATGAAATTATAAGTTATCATTAATACTGATGTACTGGTACAAAAATTGAGGAAAGGCCAAACAGTCCTGAGTTAATGGACTAGGGCTCATTCAAAAATATAATTATGATAAACATTATAGGCCCTAGTTTCTGTAATACTTAAATACTTGAAATGTAAAAGAAAAATTATCTGAAGCTTTAGAGTTTAGATAGTAATGTAAAAAATACAATAAAACCACAACTTCCGTCTTCCTGCATGACATTACAAATATAGTAAACAAAAATAGAAATTTAGAAATATATAGTAATATAAAATTAACAACAATGCATATAGATACATACCCATATAGAGGACAGTATTTGTTTTCTAGACGCTACATTGCCAAACCATATCTTAGGAAAAGCTGGCATTATTTAAAAAAAATTACTCTAATACTATACAACTAATAAAATTTCTATAAACATGAGATACGGATTTAAAAGATAAGTTAACTAATCCAGGTTAACCAATGTGTCAAGTTAGCTTAAAGTTTCCTTATAACTTTACTTATATTTCCTTTTTAGCTATTTACTAATAAAAGTATTAAATACATATTTAGCTAAATGATATTGGATAACTCTCTAATATATTAAGTGTAACACATAGAGTTTACTAAATAAATATTATGATGATTAACATGCTTAACAGCAGGATCTTATATATGAGGGTGCAGTGTAAAGAGGTCCTAGTTCAGTTACGGTTTGAGAATGAAGCGCTAGTATCGATTTAAATCTAACTGTAAAACAAAACATTATTTTAATGAAAATATGATTCCGTTCTATTTGATTTTTTTTACGTAGCTACAGGAGCAAAGTTTCACAAGGTCACTCATATATTATTAGGTAAATATTTTTTTGAGAATTAACACCAGTATATATACAATTGAAGTAGGAGAGGTTGAAACAAAGTGAAATGATAAGATAAGTGACGTCTTTTTTTTTAAACTTGTGCTGCCATTTACAAAATCTTTTTTGGAATATGTCCATATTTGTATGTTATTTAAAGAATATCAACATGGCTACAATTCTATAACAAGTGTAAGAAGAAAAGAACAGTTTTAAAAAACAAGTATTGGATGTAGTATTATTTTTCATGTGCTCTATAGTGTGTTTACACAATTTTATGTAAATTGGTAGCAGAAATGAAATTTTATAGTTGTATATGTTTATTTATTAATATTTTTCAGCAAGAATAATCTGGATTACTATTACCCCCTATTTAGAAATGGGATCAGTATTTTCTTTGTTCAATGGGGGCAAAGGGGAAAAAACCAAGTGAATATTTTCACACTGCCCCTTTCATATTGCCCCCATTAAAATAGTAAAAACAAATTCCAATTTACCCCATTTTTTAACTGATTTTTACAACGTTGTATTTTTTACTAATGAAAGGCTATACCATGGTGAGAAAATACTAGAGGAAAACCATTCAACAATCATGGTTAGAATATTCCATGAAGACAGCAATTTAATGCATTTCAGACGAAAAGCCTAAACTATCAGGCAGCAGCAGCATCTCAATATGATGTTCTTATTACAACCCTCTACAGAAGAGCAATCTCTGATGTTGTAGATCCTTATCATACACCTTTAGGTAGATATAAACCCACATTCACGGCAACGCAGGAAAAATAACTCAAAGATTACATTTTACTTATGGAAAAAATACTTTTTGGTTTACCACACAGAATTTTCGACGCTTGGCATTTCAGTATGTTATCAATAATACAATTCCAAATAGTTTCTGCAGATAAACACAACTGGCAGGTAGAGAGTGGTTGAATGGTTTTATGAATCGAAACAAGGAAACATCATTAAAATTACCAGAGAAAAATTCATTAGCTCGAGCTGAAGCTTTTAACAAAAATAATGTTGGAGCATTTTTCAAGATACTTGGAGAATTAAAGAATACATATAATTTCCCTCCAATAGTTGACTCTCCAAGCAACCTTTTTTTTTAACTTCACTTCAGGAGGAGAACACCAAATTTGGCATACATCATGTCCACACCCATTGTCAACGTTTAGGAAGGGGAGCACCCTAAAACCTATCTTCCCAGCAAAATTGCGGTCACATTTCCAAAAATGGCTACTATAAAATTTAAATTACTTTATTTTTTTCAAATATGAAAGTTAATTAACTTCATGGTGATTTAGTAAGGAGAGTTATGATATTAATTAATTGAAAGGAACGCCTAAGAATAAGTTATAAAGAGGTTTAAATGAATAAAGAAAATCAAGTAAATACTTATACAGTAAAACTAGAAAAACATATGAGATTACCTAGGTTATATGGTGAATTGAAGCCAAGGACTTTAAAAATATAGATAATAAAGAGTTTGAATAAAAATGTAATAGACTACTATTACACTTTTGGCGTGACAGGGAGAACATCTAACCCTATTTTTCGAGACCTGAAGATGGCGTTTGTACGTTGAAACATGTAATCAAGTCAACCTGCCTTTTGGCGTTCAAGACTTAAGGAGTGGAACTAAATTCAGTTAAGGAACGTCTAAACAACTTTTCAATTAACAATTAATCTTATATAATCTCATCCTTCTTTATATGTTTCACGGTTAATTGATTTGTTAACCTCTAACAACTAAATTTATATAATAATTCCCTGTCACTTACCCGCCTCGGTGGCGTAGTTAGCTAACGCACCAGTCGTGTTGAGCTCGACTGCCGAGGACGGGGAGATCAAGGTTCGAATCTCGGTCGGGTGAACTGAGGGTGGTTTTTCCTAAATGGTTTTCCACTCTCCCTCCACGCAAATGCGGGTTCACTTCCTCTAAATTCAACCTTCCCAATTCCTAACCAATTAGTGTAATTAGTACTTAAGCGTATAACCCGAACGGGTAGTAAGACGCGGTGTTAAGTATTATCCCTGTCACTTATATCAAAGTTTTCATTCTCGAAAACTTCAGTTTACTATTACCAAGTCTTATTCAGGTTATTCGTCAATCTAATATTTTATATGTTTTTAATTCTTTAACCTGTAATTTTTAATATCAATGTATTTGTTACTTTTGTTATAATTTTAATATGTTTAATGTATTTTACCCCATTCAATTGTCCTATTTTATATCTACTCCATTTCACTTTCACAAAATATAACTGATTCTATCATTAATTTTTATAATACTTTATTCAATATGTGGTCTTACAAAATGATGTGATATACTTATTCTCTGACAATTTTTATTCAAACTCTTTATTATCTATATTTTTAAGGTCCTTGGCTTCAATTCACCATATAACCTAGGTAATCTCATATGTTTTCTAGTTTTACTGTATAAGTATTTACTTGATTTTCTTTATTCATTTAAACCTCTTTATAACTTATTCTTAGGCGTTCCTTTCAATTAATTAATATGAAAGTTAGGTATCTAATTATAATTATGTTTTTAGGAATGCTGGATTTTTTTAAAAAAAAAAAGCTCGAAAACGTTGTCAGAAATCCATATGACGAGATATCCATTATGGTGATCAAATAAGCACCAATAAAATTTAATTTTCATATTTTATTAATGTTACAAAATTAATGTTTCCATTCTCTTTTTCATTTCTTTGTTACCATAATTACCATACAATTACTAGTATGTTTTTGTACTAGTTGATGTTTTTTCCAGAATGAGTGCAAAAAGGTTGAAACTTACACTAGCTGATACGTCAGCAGTGTCACAACGCCATCTGAACTGGATAAATGTTGCGTATGCCAGGTTGATTATAAGGAGGAACTAATTGATCCATACAAGAATAAGGATCAATAAAAGGTGACTACTAGCTACAAATCACTGTCATAATATATTCTCATAGGATCCAAGGAGATAAATCCTCTCCCTAGATCTTTCAATATCTCTCTTTTTGTTGAGGGCAGGGAATTGAAGACACTCTCAATTCATATAAAGGGAAATGGCAAAAGAACTGTAGACTTATTTACAACAACACAAAGCTTTAAAGGGCCAAAAAGGCAAAAATAGCTATTCAATTTGCTTGTAGTGTTTCTACAAAATATGACTAGCCCAGGTTATTTATACAAACCCGGTCATTGTCAATTATACCAAAGGATTTAAAAGAAGATGTTTGCTTCATCTGCAATGACACCAATAATTATACTTCTTCTCTTCACAACATCGTCAATATTGACGTAACAGAGACTTTTAAGAAATGGGCACTCAAGGTTTGACTTGGCAGGCGTAATATCAAGAAGTGATCTAATTGCCCAAGAAGCTAAGAATCACAAGATCCGCCATACACGGTTGTACAACCTATACAGGGCTAAAGTGAATTTAACATCAATGAAAGGACAATGTCATGGGAATGAAAAATCAAGTTTATGTTCCACTATGGCTTTTGAACATATTGCTCAGTTCATTAGGGATGGACTCAATATTGATAATACTGTAGCCCCTTTTCGTCCTTCAGGACCAAGGCAGACATACAAAGTTATACAGCATAAAAAAGGGGGGAAATAAATTCAGAGTAAGCCGATAGGACAATAAAAACAAATATATTATTAATAATATATTTGCTCATGTTTCCCTGCAGCTCATTCAGCATTTTAGTGTTAAACAAAAAAAGGATCTCTTGAAAATAATTAGAGAATATTTTCAGGATAGAGCAAAACAGTTAGATAGGAGAAAAGTCGAAATCAACATATCAGAAGTTAAGTATTTAAATGTACATTTTATTCATAAACAAGATAAATGTAAGTTTAATATATAAACACGGTATATAGAAGTTATATTTATAAGTCAGAATAACTAAAAAAAGGATTGAATATTTAATATAAGTCTGAAGGACTCTGAATGTTTAACAAATCTTTCCTTGTAAAGGGACTATGAATATTTAACAACCTTTCCTCGTAAAATACTGAATATTTAACATACTAGTACTTATAAAAGTACTCTGAATATTTAACAACCTTTCCTTGTAAAAGACTCTAAATATTTAACATACTATTCCTTGTAAAAGAACTCTGAATATTTAAATATCCTTCCTAGTAAAAGACTCTGCATGATTAACATAATATTCCTTATGAAAAGACTTTGAATATTTAAATATCTTTCCTAGCAAAATACTCTGAATATTTAACATAATATTACTTATAAAAGGACTCTGAATATTTAAATATCTTTCCTTGTAAAAGACTCTATATATTTAACATAATATTACTTATAAAAGGACTCTGAATATTTAAATATCTTTCCTTGTAAAAGACTCTACATATTTAACATAATATTCCTTATAAAAGGACTCTGTATATTTAAATATCTTTCCTTGTAAAAGAATCTGAATATTTAACATAATATTCCTTATAAAAGGACTCTCAATATTTAAATATCCTTACTTGTAAAAGACTACATAATTAACATAATATTACTTATAAAAGGACTCTGTATATTTAAATATCTTTCCTTGTAAAAGAATCTGAATATTTAACATAATATTCCTTATAAAAGGACTCTGTATATTTACATATCTTTCATAGTAAAAGACTCTACATATTTAACATAATATTCCTTATAAAAGGACTCTGTATATTTAAATATCTTTCCTTGTAAAAGACTCTACATAGTTAACACAATATTCCTTATAAAAGGACTCTGTATATTTACATATCTTTCATAGTAAAAGACTCAGCATGATTAATATAATATTACTTATAAAAGGATATGACTCGTAATGATTTAGTGTCTAGTTTTTTTAAATAAAACGTTGTAGCTCTTCATAAGACGCCACAATACCAATTATATTTTCAAAATAGCTAATATTACTACTGCATACAAAGATCGATTTATAGAATTGCTAGGTCAACATACTGGTGAAATGCCCACTATTCACACAACACGTCTTAGCCAGCGAATTTTATTACATTTTCCTGAACTATGAGCACAGAAGTTAGGAAGAGAGTACTTACTTGTGTGGGATTGTGCCAATGTTTTCCGGGATGTTTCTTCTGAAAATGTGTCAGATGCCGATGCTGCAGCGTTCTTTAATTTAATAAGAAGTTTGAGGAGGGAAATTTTTGAAGTTTCCTGTTCTTTTACTGAATTATTTGAGGATGGCTGCCAGGAGGCTTCTGTGCCCCCAGGTTTACTTGCAGTGACCAACCTTCTTCTATATGGATGCACACTGGTTACTGATACTCTATCAGCACAGCCAGCTGTTATAATCAGCCAACTCATTCTATTAAATCACAGATCCCGTGCTCTAAAATCAGAATCACGTTTTGTAAGAAACAGAAGAGAACAAGAACCTTCTCTCCCTATGTATATGGCTCTTTCTGCGTACTCCAAGTCTCGTAACAGAAATAAGCTTGATGAAATGCATCAATTAGGAATTTCAGTATCATCAGATAGAGTGGACAAGGTTACATCTGCTCTCTGCAAACTTCAGGTACTGCGAGTCAACGAGGAAGGTGTCATCTGCCCAAGAACCTGCAAAAGAGATTGTTCACCATTGGAGTATACGACAATATAGGCCACAATCACTCTAGTCTTACATCACAGGTATCTTTTCATGGCACTAGCTTGTCCATAATTCAAATGTGTACACACCTACCCAACAGGAAGAAAAAAGGGAGTTTATGTCTAATATCTGTGATGTAAATTTGGAGAGTAAGATATAAATATATATAATTTTTTTTAATAGTGATTAAAAGTTTATTATTGCTTCATTTAGTACACAAACAAAAATACGTCAATTTTTCTTTATATATTGCCGACCCCATACGACATCAATAAAACACAAAATTACTAAAATATGTAAACTTTGTTCATATATCTTACTGGATATAAAATTTATATGTACAAATTTTAAGTGTTGGAAAGTGGCATAATGTTTTTCATAGTACACAAAAAAATTAATCAACTACCAAATTGTCTAGATGGGGGCCCCTGTTTGATAAAATATGTAAACATGTTTTTAAACAATATATGTTTGTGTAGTACATAATTTTAGAAATAATTTTTACGTGACAATAAATGGTTTAATGATATTAATTACTAAGTAATCAGTCCCATAACACACATAAAACTGTTTGTGTCGATCTGGCTCAGGACCTGTTGGCCACATTACAGTAATACTGACATATATTGTCAAAAGATGGCAGATCTTTCCTTAACCTAGCTCGGATGTAACCATCTCTTGCAGTTTTCTCACAGACGTTCGATGCTGCGTCAGTTATAACTTTAAAACAACCTTTCAACGGCTTGTGTGTGACAAGGGTGGTCTCCAAAATTGAGAACTTCTTCGTCTTCTGCTTCACCATTTCAACTGTAATGTTCATTGTGAGAGGAGACTCAGTGATTGAACATTCTGACCAGTTGATTAATTCAGTGTAGTCAGGTGCATCAAAGTTCAAAATAGGCACGTTATAGATGCGTAGTTTCTTGTATTTAATTCTTCTGGCATTTATTATTCTCCTTAGACCTAACTCTTTGTTGTGATTTTGATCATCTGCAATCATTGACAACAATATGTTCTCTGGATGAGCGAAGTAAGCATTAGCTGCAATAACTTCATCAATTATTAACTTTACATTATCTGTAAACTGTCTTGAGAGTCTTATGCTATTCCATAAATGTCTGGCAGCATGTTGACATAGTAGATACATCTTTATTCAAATCACATAGGGGCATAGACCTTCATTACGGATTGTACTAGTAGGATGAAATTGTCAGATGGTTATTTGGTAGAAATATACAGTCGTAGCAGCCAGTTGGCAGTTGTAAACCACCTAGCATTACTAATTTTACCTGGATTTCTGTTTGCAAAAGTGACAGGGCAGTGTCCATGTCGTGTAGCACACCATATAAGGTAGAGAAACTGCTGATCAATACTTAGATCCTTTTTATACACATGTGAAAACACAGAATAGATTTTTAGAAACTGAACAACAGGCAGTGTTTCTAATTAAGAAGTAAAGAGAGAGCCGATAGGTCCATAGAAGGAATGAGGACCTTTTGTGTTGCCATCAAGGCTTTGCAACAGTTGCCGCAAAAGTAGTTCATTTTCATGTAGCAAACATATGCTCTACTGAAGAGGTTTACCAATATGTGTCTCTATCAGATGTATCACACTACACTTTCACCCTGTGTTTACATTCGTCCCATCACACCCTATTACTGTAATGTGTTCAAGGTCAACAATATGTTTCTGCATAAAAAATAGGATTCCACTTGATATGTCTATTGCCTTAAGGGGTGGATTTAGCGACACACACACCCAAAGTACCTTCCTTCTGGCTGCTGTATCATTGCTATATTTTCCTCTGATATTATTACGCGACGTGTATTTAGCTGTTTCATTTTTTGATACTTTCGACCATCCGTTAAATCTTTTTCTTGAAAGTTTCTCCTATTCTTCTCTATTGAACTACGTACTTTGTTATTGTCAATAACGTAAGTTGAATTCTATAGTGAAACTAGTTTAAAATCTTCCAAAACTCCTATTGTTGTTTTTGCCACGATTCTACTAGATACTCCTGTCAAGTCTGCGGCTCTTGCAGTGTGAGGAATTGAATTCTTATTTGACTAAATGATTTACCTTTACTTGGTTTCTATGTAATATGTTTGTCCGAAATGTATATCAAGTTTAAGTGGCACTCACTTGTATTATCGTCACTAGATGAACCATACTTTGTATGTGAATACATTAATGAGCTATTTTATAATCTTTCAAGGTCAGAAGGGCCCGGGTAGAAATGGAAATAAATTTACAAAATTATTTACGAGTTTTAGAAGATATATAAATAAAATATACATCACTAATATGAATATTTATTTTAATTTTTCTGAAGAATATTAAATATGTGCCTCAGATACATTTTGCTTAATTGTTAGTGTTTTTAAAGTCACAGGGGCCCAGCCGGACCTTGGAATTATTCAATGAATTTTTTTGTGTGAACACTGGTATACATTTGGCAACTTTTCTGCACTATTAGAATATTTTTTTAAATTCGGCCACCCTAATGTCCACATCCTTGTTATTCCTCCACATACCTCGCATCGTCTTCAACCTTTAGATGTATCATTTATGTTTCCTTTGAGTAATTACTATGAACAAGAGGTGAAATCATGGCTGTGCAACAATCCTGCAAAAGTATTAACAATTCATGATGTAGGTTTTATAATTGGCACCCGCCTCGGTGGCGTAGTTGGCTAACGCGCTAGTCGTGTTGAGCCAGACCGCCGAGGACGGGGAGATCGAGGTTCGAATCTCGGTCGGGTGAACTGGGGGTGGTTTTTCCTAAATGGTTTTCCACTCCCCCTCCACGCAAATGCGGGTTCACTTCCTCTAAATTTAACCTGCCCAATTCCTAATCCATTAGAGTAATTAGTACTTAAGCGTATAACCCGAACGGGTAGTAAGACGCGGTGCTAAATATTATTATTATTATTATTTATAATTGGCCAAGCATATCAAAGAGCCACAACCACAAATAATGCTCTCAGTGGTTTTAAAAATACAGGCATATGCCCATTCAACCCTCATGTTTTCCCGTAAGATTTATTTGAACCAGCCCAAACAACAGACCGTGAAACTGCACCCAAACACAGTGACAGGAGGATTACGTCTCCAAATCCTGACTCACCACGTTAAGTTGATGATATATTAGAAGTGGATCCTGGACCATCATGCAGGCCTAATGATATTCCAGAAGTAGATCCTGGACCATCACGGAGGACTGATTCTATTCCAAAATTAAATCCTGGATCCTAACACATGCCTTATGCTATTTCAAAAGCAAATCCTGGATTCTCACACATGCCTGATGCAATTCCAAAAGCAAGTCCTGGGTCCTCAGATATACTTGATAAAATTACAGTAAAAAATCCATGTCTATCAAGGCAAAAAAAACATGAAACAGCTTGTCTAACACCCGACGAAATTATGCCAATACCATAAGCTTAACCTCGCAAAGTTTTACAGCGTAGAAAAGATAAATCAATAGCATGGACAACGTCGCCATATCTACATGAATTAAAATCTTCCCAGAAATAGCCTCGAATACCCTAAAAAACTTTAAAAACTGTGAAAAGAAAAAACTAAACGTTTCAACAACCCCAAAAAGTTGAACATTTTGTATCAGCAACTAGATTAAGAATGTTCAGATTCTCTTGACGAAGATATTTTATCTGAAGACTCTACAGATTGGTCTGAAGAAAGTGACTCAAGTTCCTCTGACGAAAGAAAAATAATTAACATTAACTAAAGAGGCGATTCAAGAAAGTGATTTTTAAATTGGTGGAACTGAGCAATGAAAATTAAAGAACAAAAAAGAAATATGTTGCTCAAGTTCAAGCTGTCAATATAGCTCAAAACACAAAAGCTAAAGAGATGAAATCCTACTATGTCAAATTTATGCGGTAGTATAGAAAACATCGGGATATGTGTCACCAGAAGTCAACGATGAAAGTATATTTTATGACAAGGAAATTGTAGGGAATCTAAAATAATATGACCCTATTAAACATGGAAAAATCAAATTTGAATAATTCTTATATATTTTTTAATTTTTTTGATATACATTATAAAACTTGCAATAAATTTGCTTAAAATACATTTTTGCTATTATATACATAAATTTAAACTCAACTAAATCTAATGTCAATCTACCCGACATCTAAGTTCACTTTGCCCCAAACATAGTCGGGTAAATTGACATTAGATTTAGTTGAGTTTAAATTTATATATATATATATAAATTTAAACTCAACTAAATCTAATGTCAATTTATATATATATAAATTTAAACTCAACTAAATTTAATGTCAATTTACCCAACATCTAAGTTCACTTTGCCCCAAACATAATTTCACTTTATCCCTATAGCGGGGCAAAGTGAGAAATTTGACACGTGCTATATACTCATTTATTAATATTAGATGGGTATTGTTAAGATACCATTACATTTTTTCAATGAAAGTTCATTGAACGTAACTTACACTAATTAAAAACATTTTCTGCTGATACAATGCCTAGATATTTAAAGTTATTTTTTTTAAATCTTAACTTTGCCTCAACTCCCCCTATATTAGTATTAAATCTACACTCTAATGTGGTTTTATTACTGTCATGTCTCTTTTATAGAACATGGAGGTAAATAATTAATATTAGTTTTGTTTCAAATTCGGGAAACTATAGCTCTCGTGGGTAGAGTGACTACTAGGTACACGAGTGCGGCAAACTAATCATTTTTCACTCTAAAAATAATAAAATTAATAACCTGCTAGTTTCAAAATAAATAATAACTTTGCTTATTATTTAATTTTAACAAAACTAGCTGTTAAATTGAGTAGCTTAGTTATATAATAATTAGTGTATTTAGTTTTAAGGACAAAAATGAAAGCTTTGATTAGAAATGTATGTAAAGAAACATAGTTTATAAACAAATAACAATTTTTATCGCCAATACAGAGGTGTGTATATTTATTACCTAAGTTCGCACCTAGTGTACCATCTTTTAAGCATCGACATGCGTACACGAGTATAAGTTACAAGGGTAGAGTTGGTCAATATATATTTAAAATACAGGTAGATATACCTCAATTTTAGCTTTTGTGGTGCTGACTGACAGCTCACAGCTGACTTCTGACAGCTTTGAAAAGTAACCAGATTATTATATGTATCCTTCCGCCGAACCATACCATATGATCTGCAAAAACATGTGTTTATCAGCTGTCACTTCTGACAGCCAAAATTGAGATCTATACAAGAAACATATATGACTGTTTTATTTATTTTTTATTTATTGTTGACCTTGATATGTTAGGGCTAGTATTAATTATTTATTTTTTCCATGATATTAATTTTTTTAAATGTAGTATTTAATCCCATATTGGTTTTTATTATTATAAATAAATAATTTTTAAAATTTTATTTATTTTACTAATAATTATTTGTTAATAGTATTACTAATAACATTATAAACGTGATAAGATATTACTGTTTTTAAAATTTTAAAATATTATATTTTATAATTTTTTTTTTAATTTTGCATTTAATCCCATATTAGTTTTTATAGTTATAAATAAATAAATAAATAAATAATTTTTATTAGTTTTTTTTACAAATAGTATTATTAATAACATTATAAATGTGAAAAATCTGAATGTACTAGTATTCCTATAGGAAAATATATAGACTTATGGTGATCGTTAGTACTAAACCAAATATTAATGCAAGATTCTTTGATTATTGATTAGTTTGGTTGAAGGATTATAAGTAGGCCTAACCTATATTTTGGCAGCCAGTCATATCAATTGAAAATTGGGCCTTTACAATGCTTTAATTATTTAAATATTGTATAGTTATGTGGAAAAACAACTTTTACTCGCAGATTTAATTCCTTTTTTGAGCACTTCATAAAGGTCTAAGCATATTTGTATTATGTCCCTTAACCTAGTGGTAGCCTACTGTTTAAAAACTAAAACCTTTGTGGCTATGTAGGACCTTCTTGCAACTAAATGTCAACGCCAATGAGTAGTGTATTAGTTTTTCAAGAGAAATGACAATGTTTTTCATAAAGGCCTAGGCCTAGTTGTATTAAATAGGTATACTATGGTATCATAATTAAAGTTTCACTTGATACCTGAACCCAGTTATTGAGGAAAAATTCTTTCACTCCCAGCTATAGAAGTCTGGTGCTTATTTAAAAATAAATAAATTAGGCCTAATGGCTTGAACATATCAACACTAACGAATAAAATAATGATTGAGTAGAAAAATAAATTGTACTTAAATTTTGTATTCCTTTTTCTAACACTTCATAAAGGCCAAGGTCCAGTTGTATTTAGCCTACAATAGTCAAGCATTATTAACACGTTTCTATTGAATTATTAGGATCCCGCTAAGCGATATGGCAATACCCCGTGACTTAAGTGAGTTTTGATTTAATTGTTTATCATAACAAATATTGTAATTATTTATGTTCTACAGCCTCAATTTGAGGTTATGAACTGGAAAAAAAAATTAAACATTTTGTGCTATTGTACGAGTACTATATAACAATTCAAACTTTTGTTTATAAGATAAAAAAAATATTGTTACCTCTAGAGAAAATCCGGGATTAATCAAAGTACAAAATCCACATATATTGAATCGGACATATGCTGGAAGAAAACATATTCTCTATGCTTGCCTTTACAATCTGTTATATTATTTTGTTTTAATATGTAGGCCTATTTATGATAACTTTAAATAATTTAACAAACAAAAATCAATATCCAAGAAAATATGTTTAGGCCTATAAAATAAATGACAATGACAAATCAAAAGCTATCCTAACCAACAAAAATTTATTTTAAATTCACTACTTTTAAACAGTTATAACAAAGTCTCTAATAGAAATACAATAACTTATAACTTGAAATCTTAGCCTGGTATTTTATTTATCAACACTGTAGAAACACTCGCAAATATTTTTTATTACACTTCACAGATTTATTTGGAATAATATAAAAATCATAAAACTCGAGGTTTAGCCTAGAGGCCAACACAACACAATCTTGGGGTTAAAATATTTATTTAATAGTCTTGATACACTTAAATTTTCGAATAATGTATATCGATCACTCAGAAACACTCGCTTTTTTTTTATCACACGCTTTAATGTTATATTGAATAAATAATTATTTATGATCACTAAAAAAACGTTTATTTTCCAAGGATAATATTTTCACACCGAAATAATATTCCCAAAAGAACACACAGATTACTAAGTAGCCAAATTCATATTCAAAAAAGATACTGTATTATTCAAAGTTATAATAAAATTATTAACGGTATCAAAGATACACCTGTAAATACTCAACTACAATTTTAGAAGTATTAAATATTTTGTTCGCTTCCAATTTTTTTACTAACGCACGTGGTTTTATTAACTGTATTTTATACGAGAATTCACTGTTATAATGTATATTTAAAATCGTTAGATTTTGGTTATGAAAATAATTGTTTGGTTGGTTGTTAAGTTTTGAAGTTTTCTTTTGCTGTTTAATTCTAATTAATTATTTAAAGCAAGAGAACGTTAAAAGTGGCCTTAAATGCTGAAAACAAATATGGCCACTGAATAGAAGCTTGCAGACAGTTGATGATTTATGAGGAACTTGTTGCGGGTTGAACGTTGAACTGTATTTCTACACGGTGTTTTCAAAATTTAAATTTAATATTATTTCAAAAACATTTTGTATCTTTTTTCCTCTTTATTATCACAAACCATTTATTTATGTTAAAGAAAGATATGCGAGGCCAGTTATAAAAATATGAATAACTGAATATAATACCATTAAATGTAAAATTTCACGCTCTATTTAAACTGTAATGGCCACAAGAATTAAAAGAAAAACTAGAATGAATTTACTAGACTTTTTTTTCTTAAATTAGATTATGTAAAAGAAAGTTATACTGTAAGCCTTGGGGAAGCATTGTTAAAAGTGATTGATAATATTTTTAGTGATAATAATAAGTGACACCAAATAATTATTATTTACAAATATGTTGACAAAAGTTACTTTCAGACAATGTTAGCATTACTGATACCATCTGCTCGCTTCTGCTAGCTGTCATGTAAAACCACAAAAGTGCTAACGCGTGTATATGTGTACATGCACATGAGGTAAGAAAACAGGATCAACCTAAGAGGCTGGTCATCCCCCACCCACCTGGTGAATACATCGTGAGGGCAGGTCATGGAAGAGGGGGCACCATCCAAGCCCGATTAAGGCATGTGCCAACTGTGCCACACTCAGGGGCCTCCACCCACCTGGTGAATACATTACTTTACTTGATATTTATTTTGGTATAATATTATATTTCAATATTTGTGTGTTTTTTTCGTAAAATTGATCCCAAACTAATCAAGAAATTCCCTAATAGAAGGGCGCCGATAGCCTGGTATTATGTGGAGTCTGTGCTTAAAAATTAACAAATTAACGAAACCTTTGCTTTTGCCAAACCGAAAATATTACATGTTTGCAGACTGTACCTTTGACTTTTGACAGAAAAATAAACATCGACTTTCTATTGGCAATAATTTCTGAGTAAAATAGTAGAATTATTAATATTGAAGAATTAACTAAATTTGACATGAGAAAAATGCAAAAACAAAGTTTTAAATAAGAAAATTATTTTTACTATACAGATACTATTACTATTTTATCTGCAGATGGCGGACTACAGAAAATGTAATTATACTGAACTAGTCTATAATTATATAATGTCCAGTATTATTATATTATCAGCTATAAATTTACAGTAATATAATAGGCTCATTATATAGTAGACTGCATAGTTTAAGAGTAAATATAGTATTAATAATTAATATATTAATAACAAATCTCACGGTAGTCATCAGGATTGCTAAATGTTTGCAAAAAATGTTTGTGCCTAAATAAAATTATCCATGTGTGATGCATAATATATAAGATTTATGATCATTCAATGGGGAACTTCCTTCTAAGGGCCCCAAGTTCTACTTGGCACAGGGCCCCAAGTTCTACTTGGCACAGAGCCCCAAGTTCTACTTGGCACAGGTCCCCAAGTTCTACTTGGCACAGGGCCCCAAGTTCTACTTGGCACAGGGCCCCAAGTTCTACTTGGCACAGAGCCCCAAGTTCTACTTGGCACAGGGCCCCAAGTTCTACTTGGCACAGGGCCCCAAGTTCTACTTGGCACAGGGCCCCAAGTTCTACTTGGCACAGGGCCCCAAGTTCTACTTGGCACAGAGCCCCAAGTTCTACTTGGCACAGGTCCCCAAGTTCTACTTGGCACAGGGCCCCAAGTTCTACTTGGCACAGGGCCCCAAGTTCTACTCGGCACAGGGCCCCAAGTTCTACTTGGCACAGGGCCCCAAGTTCTACTTGGCACAGAGCCCCAAGTTCTACTTGGCACAGGTCCCCAAGTTCTACTTGGCACAGGGCCCCAAAAGGTGTTAATCCGGGTCTGAACACCATAACGTTACCAACTCGCGAGGTACTGGGCAGAAGCCTCCTGAGATCTGCAAAGCTACCAACGGATCTAGTGAGCCCCCATGAAATGGTTAATAAATTATCGGTATGAAGAAACGAGATCTTAAACGATAATTTGCTTTAAGAACAGTTTGTTAGAGCAGATGGTTGCACAGCCTTCGACCCCAAAGAGATCGCTACCGATGGGTTGCAATGTAATGTTGTTCGGGAGAATTAAAAATTAATTAAATCGATCAGATATTTGAAATTTGCTCTCTCTTAGAGGATATTTGGTATAATCTTCTTCGTCAATTTTTTAAAAATTGAATGCCTCTAAAAGTTATTTAAAAAAGTGCTCACTTTTTTTATATAAATTAGATTCCCTATAATCTATTTGAAATGGATCCCGACTAAGATTTAAAAAAAATTGAATGTCCCTAGAAACTATTTAGAGTGTTCCTCACCTGATTTTTTTCAAAAATTAGATGCCACTATAAACTATCTAAAGTTGTCTACCACCAGAATTTTTTTTAATCGGATGCCCTTAACTAGATGCCTTAATAACTAATGAAAGTGGTCTTCCCCTAAAACATTTTTGAGAGTTGAATGCTTTTAGAAAGTAATTGGAGTGGTCCTCGCTTGGATTTATTTTATATGCATCAAAAAGCTTTTTGTAGTTGCCCTCCAAGGGTAGTTTTTTTAATCGGCTGCATCTAAAGGCCATTTAGAGTGATACTCGCCTGCAGTTATTTTGAAAATTAAATGCCCTTAGATATTAATTGGAGTGGTCCTTTCCTGGAAAAGTTTACAAAATGGATGCCTCTATACATTATTTGAAGTTTAGTACAAGGCTTTCGTTAAGCCTCTTATAAAAAACTTCGTAATTTTCCATGAGGGGGGGGGGTGAATTATACCCTAAAACGTCCTCACTACGCCCATGATCAGTGTAGATAGTGAAGATAATATGGACGTACTATTTAAAATATTTTGAAGAACAGATATTATTGGTTTTTATTTTATAAATAGATGGTTTAGACTTTAGAGTATTTGAGTATTTTTTACTATAAACTTAATAAATTCACTTCATAATAATGAATAAAACTGGTATAAAGGTGAAATTACATTCTCATGTTAAAATATCTTTACTTGTGCTCTTTTTTCAATTGGGGTTTCTAACATAAAAGATGGGTGAGTACAGAACCTTAGGGGACTTTTGTTATGTTGTAGAACATGTAATTCTGTAGCGATCCTGAAAATTTCAACTTTCTCCGAATATTTTCCCATTTCCTGCGGTCTTAGGTAATCAAGTTATTTTAAAAACATGTCTAAATATTTGACGGTGATGATTCTTGGACTCCTCATACCATAAATATCTAATCATATTTATAAAGAAATGAAATCAAGTGAACAAATGTTGTAATTTGACACTATAATTATTTTTATGTATATTTTTCTTTTTTAAGGGTGTTAAACTAATGCAAAATATAGACTTCAAACTGTTTTATCGGTACATTTCAAACCATGATTGGTAACAGCCCAAACTCAGGAGCATGAACGTTGAGCGTAGATTTATATAAAATAATAATGTGCTAGCATTAGCATCAAGAGAGGACTATAAATTATGTATCTGGCCCAAGATACAAACATAGATCCTCCCTTAAATTATGTATCTGGCCCAAGATACAAACATAGATCCTCCCTTAAATTTTTTAATTGTTAATTTAGCTTACAGCCTGACGATTTGGACAACATACAAACAAGGGAGTTTTTTTCTTATTAGTTTATTTTTTGATCTGTGTCCCCGGCTATAATTATGTCAAGTCACCAGACACCAGTGGAAACACTAATAACATAAGGTATGATTCTGTTCATAGTAACTACGCGCTTCAAAACTTCAATAATAATAATAATAATAATAATAATAATAATAATAATAATAATAATAATAATAATAATAATAATAATAATAATAATAATAATAAGTTCATAAAACATTAAGGGAACAGAAATTTGTATATTTTGGGAAAATATTGATAATATTTTACTGTAGACAAATAATTGTTATTATTTTATATGTTTTATATAATTAATCAAAATGGACAACTGCATAGTGACTTTATGACGTGTTTATATTTAAATGGTTTTATTTAATTTTTTAAACCCTATAAATAGTTTATTAAAATCTAAATTAAGTCTAACAACTTCTTCTGTAGCGCACAAGACAAATATAATCTAGCAAAGACTGAAATGACGTCACCGAGTCCCCATAATTTATATACATTACGTTACGTCACTAAAGAAATGAGACAAATATAAATTTTGGAACCCATTTCAATCTATAAGCGCTATGAAAACTGGCTACATTTTGGGGGAGTGTGGTATTATGCTAAAATCTCATAATGATTCCTTAAAGTGACTGGAAGGTAGCGCATGAATACATTAAATATTAAATATTGTAGAAATGTGACCACAAGTAACTTAAGCGACCTACTAACTATAAAAAAGTGATTAACATGGGGGAAATTTGCTATAGGCAATATTTGATTACTACTAAAGGAGTAGTTTATCTTTTTATTGAATACCTTACATGTAAAAATAACTACTAAATGTTTGTCAAAGACAGAATAGGCTTGCTTCAAAATTAAAATAAATAAGTAGGTATTAAAACGTATTTTTATAAGAAATTTAAAAAATAGAGTTCATTCAGATTTTATAAAATCTAGATTGAATCATAATATGTTGTTTTGATTTCATCAAAATAATGTTATTTTATTAATCCAGTTGTTTGTGATACACAGGACTGTACGCAGGATTTTTGTAAGAGGGGGAGAATATATTTATTTATTTTTATGAATAGTTATAATTAACTGGTTAACAATACAATAACCTAATATGTGATATAGTTATGTTGATACATACAGTATTATTGAGATGTTTACTTAAGCAATAAAAAATAATTTTAGTATTTGTATTTTATTATGACGTTAAAAAATATAATACAAAAAAATTTAATCCACAAATCATTCGCAGCTCTGAACCATTCATGAGGCATCGATACCAACAGCTTGTCTAAAATATACATTAAACTTAAGTCCGACAAATATCGATTCTCGCTGGAATCTACTTCTGGGACTGTTTTTGTTCTCGTCTCATTACATTGATATTGTTTTATCTAGTACACATTTATTTATCAATGGGAGGGGTTTGAACCCCCCAAAACTCTCCCCCTTCTCCCAGTGCTACGACCCTGGTGACAATTAATAATAATAATGTAGTTTCTCTAAAAAAATAATTGAGATGGTAAGTATAGCAATGTCTTCTTGTCGATTTTATTAATCTATTCAAAATTTCGCTGAAGCTGGTATAATATATATTATTTTTTTAGTTAAATATTTTAATAGCTTTGACGTCGAGTTCATTGTATACGCAAACATAGATTGCCATAGTAAAACATTACAATAACTTTCTATTTATTCGTTCGGTTAGAAAAAAAAATGTTTGAATGTCGGGTTTGTATATTTCATGTTCGCCTCAGTAAGTCATGGTTGACCGCTCCGCCGGCAATAATTACTCGCGGAATTTGTCCAGCGACAAAAAACAGTCTGGCGCAGGTCATTGGAAATTAGTTGCTTACGCATTCAAATGTGTCGTATAATTGTTCCGACATACCATTGTCCCTCTAACCCGTGTATTAGCTACAGTTTCTTAATGATGTAAGACCATGACAAGTCCAGCTTGATATTTCACGACTGTACCAATCTCGAGGTATAAAACGGTTCATTCTCTCGAAAGGACATCAGATTCATACCATCCGTTGCTCAGAAAACACTTCCAACTATGATTAAGGTATAGTAATTTTGATTGTAATAACTATTATACATTATAATAATTTAGTATTTTTTTTATTTAACAATCCACAAATACTGTCTTGCACTCTTTCATTAAGTTATCCCAAATATCCCTTTTGAAATGTTTTTCTAAAACAATATTATAGTACGTGGCCTTTTACGGCAATAAAGAGCAAAGTACCCCAATAAATTAATACTCAATAATAATTTTAAAAACTTATATCTTATTTTACTTTTTAAATATTCTACACTTACATATTTTCATATAATTGTTAATGTTATTAAATAGTTAATACTTATTAACTTAACGTTAAATTTAATTTAAAATAGCGTATTAGACTCAAAATCAGTAAATGGGATATTCATTTATTTACTAAATAAATATTGTCGCTAAATCGTTTATATTTTCAATGCTGCAATTTTAATGTGAACAAAATTAATTATGTTGGTGAGTGAAACTATTTAGTTTAAATAAATCAATTTGCGTCAAATATAAACTAGTTATTATCTTTATGGAAGGGATGTATTATATTTTAGATTGTTGTCAGTATTTATGACAAAACTTATTAATTAGGTCATTTATTATTAATATTTATTTTATCGTATCTATTTTAAACTAGCGTATCTAAGAATTCAAATCATTTCGAGATTTTGCAAATAATTTATTATTCAAAAACATATATTTAAAGGCATATACCTCTTTATGAAAATATTCTGTTGCTTAACTAAGCCCACCTCGTCCAATTGAGATCCAAGCGTGGTTTTTTGAGTCACAGTCAGGAGTCATCTCATCGTCCTGCCCTTGTTTATCATCATCATCATCATCATCATCATCATGTTTTATTCAGGGGTGGCTCGTGAAGGAGAGGTTTAGGGTGCCACCCTCCCTGGAAAATAAAGCAAAAGAAGAAACAAAACATAATTTGAAATTCATACCAATTTTCTCTAATTTTGTCATTATATAGTGAAAAACATAAATCAATTTAAAAAACCGTTATATTTTTTTCACATTTTATTGAAGAAACTAGCAAAATTATAATAGCGTTAATGCCTGATATAAAACGCGCCTAAGTTAACAAGAGCTATGGCAGGCTGACCCAGCAACGCCCCTGAACTCTGAATACGTCACAGCGTGGTTGCCATGGCAACATGACGTCACCTTCTTTGACCAAGCCATGTTTCTCGGGCTGAGCTCATGTGTGGTCTGCTGTCGTCTTATCAGTCGTTGAGTTGTATTTGTGTGGTGCTCTAATGGTTTTCGCTCGTGTTTTAGATTACATTAGTGAATAATGAAAGTTTCTGATATTAAAAAACTAAATTTTGATTCTTTATCATTAGAAGAAAAGTTTGAAATTAAAATGATAAAGCAAGGCCAGGGCCCGATTTGAACTTAATTCAAACGATTGTAAACGATAAACTTACTGATACACTAATTCTTCAAGTGTATTGTCTTTATAGTGTTCAAGATAGTGCTGAGAACCTATTTTTTATTTTTTGTTTACTGGTGTGTGTGTGTGGATTTCACGATGGAAAATCTTCGGCCTCAAACCAAATGCGTTGTTATACTTTTATAAATGGCTTTTATTTGCTTTTATTAACCTTATTCTTTTTATACGTTTATAGTATAGTTTGTCAGCTAAATATAGGATGGTATAAGGTTGATATAAGGTAAGCTGTTTACCTAATTTGACAGTTTTTTAAGAAAGCGTTCTCCCTTAAGGTTTACTCACGAGCCGCCACTGGTTTTATTAGACAGGAATAAACCCTGGTATTGTGTCTAACTCACCAGTTGTCCGTGGTAACCGCTGTCCTGGTGGCGCTGTGCTGTGACGTCAGTGCTGGAGGACACGCCCACTCCTCGACATACTTCAAGGGTCCAGTGGTGGGACCGGCTCAAGAAGTGGTAGTTTCTTCAGGACATGGAGGACATGGAGGACATGGAGGACATGGACATGTTGTAGACTATGTGGTGAGTATACTAGAGTTCAGGACATGATAGAGGACATGGACATGTTGTAGACTATGTGGTGAGTATACTAGAGTTCAGGACATAATAGAGGACATGGACATGTTGTAGACTATGTGGTGAGTATACTAGAGTTCAGGACATGATGGGGGACATGGACATGTTGTAGACAACTAGAATAGTGTGGAACTTGAACCAACATATTATGAGTCAAAGTTCATGTTCCTCAAAGGAAATGTTTGCTGAGCAAATAATAATTTATTGTATCGTCAACTTACTGAGGAAATTTATTCTTATTTATAATGCACCTGCACTTTATATCTGTTCGATTATTCAAATTGGGCTGTTTAATTATTTATTTTGAGATTTCTCCAGTGGTTTTTATGTTAAGAAATTAAAATGTGTATTTGTGTGTACATATATATATAATTAT